>CM019069.1:3800495-4194841 GCA_009667805.1 Leptobrachium leishanense | reverse complement strand
TAGTCATATCAATACGCCCGGGTAACACTGTGCCAAGGGGGCGGAGCCTCAGCAATCTGCGCACCAATCACAGCAGCCAGCCTATAGGGGACAGGTAATGGCGCTGCCCAATGGTCACAGTGATAAGAAATACACCCCTCTCCACCTGGGAGCCCCAATAACTGCCACCAATCAGGGGCGAGCCCTTACCTCCTGAGAGCACCAGGCACACTGCGGGTGGATGAGGAGGCATTCCTGGCACGAGGAGGACGTGGTGCCTCTGCCGGTACAGACATTGAGACCTGGGGGCAAACACACAGGGTTATCCTGCGGCATATGTACCCCAACATGTACCCCAACATGTACCACCATAAAGCCTGTACACCCTGTGCTCACACTATGCACGCCCCAATATCCCAGTGCCCACACCACCGCCAATACCCCCACATTGAGCCCATGCCAATACTGTGCCCACCACCCCAAACTGTGCCCACCCGCTGCCAATACCACCACAAATACCCTCCAAACGTGCCCAGTCCGCCACCAGTATCCCCACTTTGAGCCCGCCCCACACTGTGCCCACCACCTCCTGCAAATACCCCCACACAGTGCTTCTCACACCAATACCCCCAACTCCATGCCGTCCCTGCCAATACCTCCACACCGTGCCCGTCCCATCACCAATTCTCCTGAACTGTACCCACCATTTCCCCCAGTGCCCGCTCCAACACCCTCAAACTGCCACCAATACCCCCACTCCGCCAATTCCCCCGCACCGTGCCAATCCATTCTAATACCCCCACACCGTGCCAACCCAATGTGGTGCCCACCACCTAATACTCCCACACTGTGCCCACCCGTCAACCAATAGCCATACATTGTGCCCGTATCCTGCTGCCAGAACCCCTACACTCTGCCTACCCTGCCACCTATACCAACATTATCCCCACCCCCAATACCCTCACACCAGGGCCCCCCGCGATCCCCTAAACTCTGCACCCAGGGGCCCCCCTAAACAATGCACCCAGGGGCTCCCCCTAAACACTGCACCCAGGGGCTCCCCCTAAACTCTGCACCCAGGGGATCCCCTAAACTCTGCACCCAGGGGATCCCCTAAACACTGCACCCAGGGGGATCCCCTAAACTCTGCACCCAGGGGCCCCCCTAAACACTGCACCCAGGGGGATCCCCTAAACTCTGCACCCAGGGGGATCCCCTAAACTCTGCACCCAGGGGCCCCCCTAAACACTGCACCCAGGGGGATCCCCTAAACTGCACCCAGGGGGATCCCCTAAACACTGCACCCAGGGGGATCCCCTAAAACTCTGCACCCAGGGGCCCCCTAAACACTGCACCCAGGGGGATCCCCTAAACTCTGCACCCAGGGGGATCCCCTAAACACTGCACCCAGGGGGCCCCCTAAACACTGCACCCAGGGGCCCCCTAAACACTGCACCCAGGGGGGCCCCCTAAACACTGCACCCAGGGGGGCCCCCTAAACACTGCACCCAGGGGGATCCCCTAAACACTGCACCCAGGGGGGCCCCCTAAACACTGCACCCAGGGCCCCCTAAACACTGCACCCAGGGGGGCCCCCTAAACACTGCACCCAGGGGCCCCCTAAACACTGCACCCAGGGGGCCCCCTAAACACTGCACCCAGGGCCCCCTAAACACTGCACCCAGGGGGGCCCCCTAAACACTGCACCCAGGGGGGCCCCCTAAACACTGCACCCAGGGGCCCCCTAAACACTGCACCCAGGGGGGCCCCCTAAACTCTGCACCCAGGGGGATCCCCTAAACACTGCACCCAGGGGCCCCCTAAACACTGCACCCAGGGGGGCCCCCTAAACACTGCACCCAGGGGGGCCCCCTAAACACTGCACCCAGGGGCCCCCTAAACACTGCACCCAGGGGGGCCCCCTAAACACTGCACCCAGGGGGCCCCCTAAACACTGCACCCAGGGGCCCCCTAAACACTGCACCCAGGGGGGCCCCCTAAACTCTGCACCCAGGGGGATCCCCTAAACACTGCACCCAGGGGGATCCCCTAAACACTGCACCCAGGGGCCCCCTAAACACTGCACCCAGGGGGATCCCCTAAACAATGCACCCAGGGGGATCCCCTAAACACTGCACCCAGGGGGGCCCCCTAAACACTGCACCCAGGGGGGCCCCCTAAACTCTGCACCCAGGGGCCCCCGTGACCCCCTGCCCGGCCCCTCCTACCTGTGAGAGTTTGCAGGAGGCAGCAGAGCAGGGAGCCGGCCAGCACAGCGCGCTCCCCCCCGCCCCGGCTCATAGCGCGGCCGGACACACAGCTTCACCCCCAGACAGCCGGGATTAGGCCCCGGGACCCAGCGGGCCGACACAGGGGCCAGACAGACCCGCCCACCCTACACAAAGAGGCCCGCCCACTCAACTCTGCCCCCCAACTGTGGCACTCACTGAGCGAAACCACGCCCAGTGGGCATCAACCCCGCCCACCGAGCTACGTACCACCCCTCGAATCAATACCCCGCCCACCGAAAACTTCATTGCCTGAAAATCCCGTCCGCCAAGTAGTAGCCACGCCCCCACAGCATCTGTACAGCGTTAATACACGCCTACTGGCAGCGGCACCCAGAAGGCCCGCCCATTAACCCTTCACTGTCTACACCGCTTCCGTCACTTAGCCTCCATGTATACACAGCTGCAGATCCGCCCCTCCCTCTGTATAACACAACACAGCCACCCCTACCTCTGTGTAACACATCACACACACCCCTACCTCTGTATAACACATCACAGCCACCCCTACCTCTGTATAACAACACATCACAGCCACCCCTACCTCTGTATAACACATCACACCCACCCCTCCCTCTGTGTAACAACCAACACAGCCACCCCTACCTCTGTATAACACATCACACCCACCCCTACCTCTGTATAACACATCACACCCGCCCCTCCCTCTGTGTAACACATCACACCCACCCCTACCTCTGTATAACACATCACACCCACCCCTACCTCTGTATAACACATCACACCCACCCCTACCTCTGTGTAACACATCACACCCACCCCTACCTCTGTATAACACATCACACCCACCCCTCCCTCTGTATAACACATCACACCCACCCCTACCTCTGTGTAACACATCACACCCACCCCTCCCTCTGTATAACACATCACAGCCACCCCTACCTCTGTATAACAACACATCACAGCCACCCCTACCTCTGTATAACACATCACAGCCACCCCTACCTCTGTATAACAACACATCACAGCCACCCCTACCTCTGTATAACACATCACAGCCACCCCTACCTCTGTATAACAACATCACAGCCACCCCTACCTCTGTATAACAACACATCACAGCCACCCCTACCTCTGTATAACACATCACAGCCACCCCTCCCTCTCATAAACACAACACACCCACCCTCCCTCTGTATAACACATCAACACCCGCCCTACCTCTGTGAACACAACACAGCCACCCCTCCCTCTGTGTAACACATCACACCCACCCTCCCTCTGTGTAACACAACACACACACCCCTCCCTCTGTATAACACATCACACCCGCCCCTACCTCTGTATAACACATCACAGCCACCCCTCCCTCTGTGTAACACATCACAGCCACCCCTCACTCTGTATAACACATCACACCCACCCCTCCCTCTGTATAACACAACACAGCCACCCCTCCCTCTGTATAACACATCACACCCACCCCTCCCTCTGTATAACACAACACTGCCACCCCTCCCTCTGTATAACACATCACACCCACCCCTACCTCTGTATAACACATCACAGCCACCCCTACCTCTGTGTAACACATCACAGCCACCCCTACCTCTGTGTAACACATCACACCCACCCCTCCCTCTGTGTAACACATCACACCCACCCCTCCCTCTGTGTAACACATCACACCCACCCCTACCTCTGTGTAACACATCACACACACCCCTACCTCTGTATAACACATCACAGCCATCCCTCCCTCTGTATAACACATCACACCCACCCCTACCTCTGTATAACACATCACAGCCACCCCTCCCTCTGTATAACACATCACAGCCACCCCTCCCTCTGTATAACACATCACAGCCACCCCTCCCTCTGTATAACACATCACAGCCACCCCTCCCTCTGTATAACACATCACAGCCACCCCTCCCTCTGTATAACACATCACAGCCACCCCTCCCTCTGTATAACACATCACAGCCACCCCTCCCTCTGTATAACACAACACAGCCACCCCTCCCTCTGTATAACACATCACAGCCACCCCTCCCTCTGTATAACACATCACAGCCACCCCTCCCTCTGTATAACACAACACAGCCACCCCTCCCTCTGTATAACACATCACACCCACGCCTACCTCGTATAACACATCACAGCCGCCCCTCCCTCTGTATAACACATCACACACACCCCTACCTCTGTATAACACATCACACACACCCCTACCTCTGTATAACACATCACAGCCACCCCTCCCTCTGTATAACACATCACACCCACCCCTACCTCTGTATAACACATCACAGCCACCCCTCCCTCTGTATAACACATCACAGCCACCCCTCCCTCTGTATAACACATCACAGCCACCCCCTCCCTGTTATAACACATCACAGCCACCCCTCCCTCTGTATAACACAACACAGCCACCCCTCCCTCTGTATAACACATCACAGCCACCCCTCCCTCTGTATAACACAACACAGCCACCCCTCCCTCTGTATAACACATCACAGCCACCCCTCCCTCTGTATAACACATCACAGCCACCCCCTCCCTGTATAACACAACACAGCCACCCCTACCTCTGTATAACACATCACAGCCACCCCTACCTCTGTATAACACATCACACCCACCCCTACCTCTGTATAACACATCACACCCACCCCCCCTCTGTATAACACATCACAGCCACCCCTCCCTCTGTATAACACATCACAGCCACCCCTCCCTCTGTATAACACATCACAGCCACCCCTACCTCTGTATAACATAACACAACACACCCACCCCTACCTCTGTATAACACAACACAGCCACCCCTCCCTCTGTATAACACAACACAGCCACCCCTCCCGCTGTATAACACATCACACCCACCCCTACCTCTGTATAACACAACAGCCACCCCTCCCTCTGTATAACACAACACAGCCACCCCTCCCGCTGTATAACACAACAGCCACCCCTCCCTCTGTATAACACAACACAGCCACCCCTCCCGCTGTATAACACAACACAGCCACCCCTCCCGCTGTATAACACAACACAGCCACCCCTACCTCTGTATAACACAACACAGCCACCCATCCCTCTGTATAACACATCACACCCACCCCTCCCTCTGTATAACCCAACACAGCCACCCCTCCCTCTGTATAACACATCACACCCACCCCTCTGTATAACACAACACTGCCACCCCTACCTCTGTATAACACAACAGCCACCCCTCCCTCTGTATAACACAACAGCCACCCCTCCCTCTGTATAACACAACACAGCCACCCCTACCTCTGTATAACACATCACACCCACCCCTACCTCTGTATAACACATCACACACACCCCTATCTCTGTATAACACATCACAGCCACCCCTACCTCTGTATAACACATCACAGCCACCCCTACCTCTGTATAACACATCACAGCCACCCCTCCCTCTGTATAACACATCACAGCCACCCCTCCCTCTGTATAACACATCACAGCCACCCCTCCCTCTGTATAACACATCACAGCCACCCCTCCCTCTGTATAACACAACACAGCCACCCCTACCTCTGTATAACACATCACAGCCACCCCTACCTCTGTATAATACATCACACCCACCCCTACCTCTGTATAACACAACACAGCCACCCCTCCCTCTGTATAACACAACACAGCCACCCCTCCCTCTGTATAACACAACACAGCCACCCCTCCCTCTGTATAACACAACACAGCCACCCCTCCCTCTGTATAACACAACACAGCCACCCCTCCCTCTGTATATCACAGCCACCCCTCCCTCTGTATAACACATCACACCCACCCCTACCTCTGTATAACACATCACACCCACCCCTCCCTCTGTATAACACATCACACCCACCCCTACCTCTGTATAACACATCACACCCACCCCTATCTCTGTATAACACAACACACCCACCCCTACCTCTGTATAACACAACACACCCACCCCTACCTCTGTATAACACAACACACCCACCCCTACCTCTGTATAGCACAACACACCCACTCCTACCTCTGTATAAACACAACAAATCCACCCCTACCTCTGTATACCCCAACACACCCACCCTACCTCTGTATAAAGAGACCCCTGTATAAGGCTAGGGTCAGACGAAAGCATTTTTCCCTGCGAATGTGAAAAAGTGCGTCCGAATGCATTGACGTATTTTTTCACGGAATGCGCAAAAACGGTCAGACGACGCGCATTTTCGGGCGTGATTTTGTACGGATCGTCAATAAAACTCTTTTTGCGTCTGGACGTTATGTTGGCCGGACATTAGCAGCGTCTGACATCTCCTAATCACACACACACGCCGCTAGCGGACGCAGCGCACTCTGTACGTCAGTACTAGCGGTTCAGCGTTCTCAGAAAAATGCGTTCAAATTCCACTTGCGTTGCGCGGCCGGACTTTTGTGCGGCCGTAATTATGTGCGCCAGAACGCACGTTAAAAGTGCGCTGGTCTGACCCCAGTCTCACCCAACACAGCCACCCCTACCTCTGTATACCTCAACAAACCCACCCCTCCCTCTGTATAACCCATCACAACCACCCCTACCTCTGTATAACCCATCACAGCCACCCCTACCTCTGTATAGCCCAAGACACCCACCCCTACCTCTGTATAGCCCAAGACACCCACCCCTACCTCTGTATAGCCCAAGACACCCACCCGTACCTCTGTATAGCCCAACAAACCCACCCTACCTCTGTATCGCCCAATACAACCACCCCTACCTCTGTATAGCCCAACACAGCCACCCCTACCTCTGTATAGCCCAACACAGCCACCCCTACCTCTGTATAACACAACACCCTCTGTATAAATACTCCTGTATGACACACCCACTCCTACCTTTGTATAAAGACTCCTGTACAACATAACATCTGTATAACACATCCACCCTTACCTCTTATTATTCTTTATATAGCGCTAGCATATTCCGCAGCGCTGTACAATAGGCACAGTACAGACAGGGTTACAATACATTGAACAACATTTGACAAACAGTACAGGAGGAGATGAGGCCCTATTCCCGTAGGAACTCACAATCTGGGAGGGTTGGGGTTGGAAACAGGAGGAGAGGACTGTAAGGCGAGAGTGACGGGCTGCAAGGCGAGAGCGACGGGCTGCAAGGCGAGAGTGACGGGCTGCAAGGCGAGAGCGACGGGCTGCAAGGCGAGAGCGACGGGCTGCAAGGCGAGAGCGACGGGCTGCAAGGCGAGAGCGACGGGCTGCAAGGCGAGAGCGACGGGCTGCAAGGTGAGAGATGGACTGGTTGCGTCAGTGAGGTTTATCAGTGAGTCAGGTGGTCGGCGTCCCTAAATAGGAATGTCTTTAGGGGAAAGTCTGACAGTACGAGGGAGAGCGTTCCAGAGAGTGGGGGCTGTGCGTGAGAAATCCTGCAGTCTATCATGGGAAGAGGTGATGCGGGGAGAAGCTAGGCGCAGGTCACTGTTTGACCTTAGGGAGCGGGCTGGGGTGTATTTGGTGATTAGTGAGGACAGGTAGTGGGGAGCTGAGTTAGTGAGGGTTTTGTAGGTAAGGATAAGGATTTTGAACTTAATTCTGCAGTGGATGGGGAGCCAGTGAAGGGACTCGCAGAGGGGAGCGGCAGAGACAGAGCGGCAGGTGAGGTAGATGGGGACCCAGTGAAGGGACTCGCAGAGACAGAGCGGCAGGTGAGGTGGATGGGGAGCCAGTGAAGGGACTCGCAGAGAGGAGCGGCAGAAACAGAGCGGCAGGTGAGGTGGATGGGGAGCCAGTGAAGGGACTCGCAGAGGGGAGCGGCAGAGACAGAGCGGCGGGTGAGGTGGATGGGGAGCCAGTGAAGGGACTCGCAGAGACAGAGCGGCGGGTGAGATGGATGAGGAGCCAGTGAAGGGACTCGCAGAGGGGAGCGGCAGAGACAGAGCAGCGAGTGAGGAGCCAGTGAAGGGACTCGCAGAGAGAAGCGGCAGAGACAGAGCGGCAGGTGAGGTGGATGGGGAGCCAGTGAAGGGACTCGCAGAGAGGAGCGGCAGGTGAGGTGGATGGGAAGCCAGTGAAGGGACTCGCAGAGACAGAGCGGCGGGTGAGGCGGATGGGGAGCCAGTGAAGGGACTAGCAGAGAGGAGCGGCAGAGACAGCACGGCGGGTGAGGTGGATGAGGAGCCAGTGAAGGGACTCGCAGAGGGGAGCGACAGAGCAGCGAGTGAGGAGCCAGTGAAGGGACTTGCAGAGAGAAGCGGCAGAGACAGAGCGGCGGGTGAGGTGGATGGGGAGCCAGTGAAGGGACTCGCAGAGACAGAGCGGCGGGTGAGGCGGATGGGGAGCCAGTGAAGGGACTAGCAGAGAGGAGCGCAGAGACAGAGCGGCAGAGCGGCTGATGGGGAGCCAGTGAAGGGACTCGCAGAGAGAAGCGGCAGAGACAGAGCGGCAGGTGAGGTGGATGGGGAGCCAGTGAAGGGACTCGCAGAGAGTTGCGGCAGGTGAGGTGGATGGGAAGCCAGTGAAGGGACTCGCAGAGACAGAGCGGCAGGTGAGGTGGATGGGGAGCCAGTGAAGGGACTCGCAGAGAGGAGCGGCAGGTGAGGTGGATGGGAAGCCAGTGAAGGGACTCGCAGAGACAGAGCGGCAGGTGAGGTGGATGGGGAGCCACTGAAGGGACTTGCAGAGAGGAGCGGCAGAGACAGAGAGGTGGGAGAGGTGGATGGGGAGCCAGTGAAGGGACTCGCAGAGAGGATTATTATTATTATTTATTTATAAAGCGCCAGCATATTCCGCAGCGCTGTACAATAAGCACAGTACAGACAGGGTTACAATACATTGAACAACATTTGACAAACAGTACAGGAGGAGATGAGGCCCTATTCCCGTAGGAACTCACAATCTAGGAGGGTTGGGGTTGGAAACAGGAGGAGAGGACTGTAAGGTGAGAGTGATTGATGGTTGTGTCAGTGAGTTGGGGGGGTCGGCTTCCCTAAATAGGAATGTTTTCAGGGAGCGTTTGAAGGAAGAGAAGTTAGGGGAAAGTCTGACAGCACAAGGGAGAGCGTTCCAGAGAGTGGGGGCTGCGCGTGAGAAATCCTGCAGTCTATCATGGGAAGAGGTGATGCGGGGAGAAGCTAGGCGCAGATCACTGTTTGACCTTAGGGAGCGGGCTGGGGTGTATTTGGTGATTAGTGAGGACAGCAGAGACAGAGCGGCAGAGCGGCTGATGGGGAGCCAGTGAAGTGACTCTGAGGGGAGCAGCAGAGACAGAGCAGCGGGTGAGGTGGATGAAGATGAGGGAGGCCAGATAGAAGATTTTTACAATAGTCAAGTCGGGAGATTACAAGGGCATGGATGAGTTGCTTTGTGGTGTCAGCGGTAAGAAATGGACGAATTCTGGAAATATTACGTAGTTGGTGTCGGCAGGAGGAGAGAGACTGGATGTAGGGGATGAAGGAAAGAGCAGAGTCAAGTGTAACTCCGAGACAGCGAACCTGGTTTGATTGGGAGATAGTGATAACCTCCAGCGTGATAGAGAAGTCAGGAGGTGGGGAGGCATTAGAGGAAGGAATTAGTAGGAGCTCAGTCTCGAACATGTTAATCTTTAGGTGGTGAGAGGCCATCCAGGAGAAGATGCCAGATAAACAGTCGCTGACTTTGGAAAGAATAGGAGAGAGATCAGGGGTAGATCTGAGTATCATCAGCATAGAGGTGGTAATTGAAGCCAAAGGTGTTAATGATTTTCCCAGGAAGGAGGTGTAGATAGAGACGAGACGAGAAGAGCAGAGGACCTAGGACAGAGCCTTCAAGTGCATCAACAGACAAAGGCATTGAAGAGGAGTTACCAGCAAATGACACAGAGAAAGACCTGTTGGACAGATAAGAGTCAACCCAAGTGAGTGCAGTGTCACAGAGACCAAGAGAGCCGAGAGTTTGTAGAAGGAGGGGTTGGTCGACTGTGTCAAATGTAGCCGAGAGGTGAAGCAGGAGGAGAATAGAATAGTGGCCGTGGTTTACAGTGAGGAGGTCACTGGAGACTTTGGAGGGCAGTTTCAGTTGAGTGAAGGAGACGGGAGCCTGAGTGCAGGGGATCGAGTAGGGAATTAGAGGACAGGAAACGGAAGAGGCGGTTGAAAATAATATAAAGAGACCCCTGTATAACACAACACATCCACCCCTACCTCTGTATAAAGAGACCCCTGTATTACCCAACACCCTCTGTATAAAGAGACCTGTGATGGGACCTACCGCCACTGGGGCATCTGAAGGGGGCTGTGGGCTGGCCTCCTGCCCAGTAGGGATGAGCTGTTTGGTGTGGAGTTCGCATCGAACATAGCCTGTTTGCATGTTTGTGAACTACGAACATTTAAGCATGTTCGCCGCTTGTTCGCCCACAATGCACTTTTCCACTGGCCTGAAGCTTGTAATTGGCTACAGCCTTGCACCTAACCACAGGTCAGGTGCAAGACAGGTTCAAGACTATGGGCAAATTTTGCCCAATCATGGGCTCACAGAGCTAAGTCCCGCAGCACACTATATAAGGTTTCACACAGCGCTTCAGCATGCGTTTGAGAGGAGATTGTTGTTGTGTTAGTGTGTTCTCACTGCCAGTCTGCCACCATCTACTGGGGGGGGGGGGTCTCATTTCTACAAAGATATCTGGGAATTGTTCTAATCTGTGTTTTCTCACTGACACGCAGTATTTTGGGGGTCAGTAATTTCTACAAAATATTTGGGAATTGAGGTGATCTGTGTCTTGTCACTGCCACCCAGTATTTTGGGGGTCAGTAATTTCTACAAAATATTTGGGAAATGAGGTAATCTGTGTGCTCTCACTGGCTGCCACCCAGAATTTTGGGGGGGTCAGTAATTTCTCCAAAATATCTGGGAATTGTTCTAATCTGTGTCTTGTCACTGCCACCCATCAGGGGGTCTCACTGATTTATAGGTTTCTGAGACTTGTAATCTGTGTCTTCTCACTGCCAGCTATCAGGGGGTCCCACATACTTCTAGCAGATTTCTGCGAATTGTAATCTGTGTCTTGTCACTGTTGTCAGCTATCAGGGGGTCTCACTGACTTGTAGCAGATTTCTGCGCATTGTAATTTGTGTCTTGCCACTGGCACCCATCAGGGGGTCTCACTGATTTATAGGAGGTTTCTGGGAATTGTAATCTGTGTCTTGTCACTGGCTGCCAGCTATCAGGGTGTCTCACTGAGTTATACCAGAGTTCTGGAAATCTTTATACCAGAGTTGAATCAGAGTTCTGTATATATTTAATCTATATATCACTCACCATGTCAGAAAGACCAAAAAGGACAGGCAGACGCTCCCAGACACAGATAAGAGGGCAAGCAGCCTCTGTGTCGGGAGGCTGTGCCTCTGGTCATGGTGGACGTGGTGCATCCTCTGCAGGGGCACGCTTGTCCTTTCTAACTGGTGCTGGCCGTCTTAAGCAGCAGCAACATAGAGGACTTGGTGGATTGGCTAACCAGGCCATCCTCATCCTCTGCCAGTCAGGCTTGTAGTGCTTTAAAGTCTACCTCAGCTGCCAAAGCATCTAATGCAGCCTCCATGTCCACAGCTACTCCTGCCGTAGCCTCACTATCACACACGGAGTAGTCAGCTGAATTGTTTGACTACAATTACATGCTGCTTGAGGATGCGCAGCAAGTACAGTGCTCTGATTCAATCTCTGAGGTTGAGGAAGGGAGTATAATCAACCTAGAGGAAGGGGGTGCCAGTGATGACACACAAATAACTGGCACTCATGTTGCCCAGCAGCTGCAGCATACTGCCAAGTTGGCTCCAGTGACGAGGAGATAAGGGGTGATGATGACAATGATGATGAGGTCACTGACTCCACCTGGGTGCCTGATCGAACAGAGGAGTCAAGTGAGGAGGAGGCACAACAAACACGAGGCACAACATCCTCTATGACCAACCGTAGCACTAGCCAGTCCAAGGCATCAGATGTCAGAGCTGCTCAGGTGCAGAGCGCTGTTGTCTCAAAGCACACATCCAGGAACTCTGCTGTCTGGGAGTTCTTTAAGAAATGTGCAGCAGACCCCACTGTTGCCATTTGTAATCTGTCAGATGAGGCTCAAGCGTGGGAAAGACACCGGACGCTTGGGTACCACGTGCTTGAGGCGACATATGACCACCTGCCACGCATCCTGTTGGCGCAAAACTTGCATAGGTTCTCCTCATCTGTCTCTACCCCCATTGTATGCCCTGCCATGTCATTGCCTGCTACAACCTCCACTGACAGGGATGATGCTACAGTAATGGATGTAACAGGTCCTTCCTCACAATGTGACAGCATCCCATCAGCTGAAGATTTACGCAGTCAGATTACGTTGCCCCAGGTGATGCAGCATAAGAAAAAATATAGTCCCAATCATCCCCAAGCAGTGTCTAAATGCCAGCTTAGCAAAATTACTCTCATTGCAGTTGCTGCCTTTCCAGCTCGTGGACTCTGCTCCCTTCCGTGAATTTGCTGAATGTGCTGTACCACAGTGGCAGGTTCCAAAACGCCATTACTTTTCACGGAAGGCCATTCCAGCACTATACCAGCACGTGGAAGACAATGTTATCGAGTCATTGGGAAAGGCAGTCAGCAGCAAGGTGCATGTGACTTTAGACACGTGGTCCAGCAAGCATGGACAGGGTTGTTACATTTCCTTTACGGCACACTGGGTAACTCTGATTGCAGCTGGGAGGGATCCAAGACGGGGCTCTGTGCTGGAGCTTGTTCATCCACCACGCCTCCAGAAAGCTGCTTGTTTGAGGTCTGTCTGCTCCACCACCACCTCTCCCTCTTCCTCCTTCTGTGTCTCTGGCGAAGTGGCAGTTAATCCGACGCCTGACAGGGGCTACGCAATGGCTCAAGGAAAAAGATGCTATACTGTGCTTGAGCTGGTTTGTTTAGGGGACAGGAGCCACACCGGGCCAGAAATTCTGTCAGCTCTGCAGGTGCAGAGATGGTTAACACCACGCCAGCTTCAGCTGGGAATGGTCGTCTGTGATAATGGCAGCAACCTTCTCTCCGCCCTACGCCAGGGTAAGTTGACACATGTACCATGCCTAGCACACGTCCTAAATCTGGTGGTACAGCGTTTCCTAACCACCAGGTACCCAGGGCTGGCAGAGCTTCTCAGCCAGGTCAGAAAAGTCTGCAGCCACTTCAGACGGTCATTCCCATTAAGTGTTCGCCTGGCAGAAATTCAAAGAGAATCCCACCTTCCCACAAACCGTCTGATCTGTGACATGCCTTGCCCGCCAGGTGGAACTCGACATTAGCAATGCTGCAGCGTCTGCACAAGCAGCAGAGGGACATCAACGGGTACCTGTGTGAGTATGGCACAAGGACAGGTTCAGGTCAACTTGTCCCCCCCCCGCAGTGGCTGATGATCAAGGATGCATGCACTGTACTGTCACCATTTGAGGAGGCAACGAGAATGGTGAGCAGGGACAGTGCATGCATCAGTGACACAATTCCTTTAGTGTTCCTGCTGGAGCACACTCTGCAGGGAATTATAGATGTGGCTCTAGAGGCAGAGCAGCGGGAGGAAGAGGAGGCCTTCCCTAGCTCTGAAGGCCCCAATCTTTCCGCAGACCGCATTCCAGCGGGTCCTCCTCAGATCAGACAGGAAGAGGAATATTTAAGTAGTAGGGGCATCAAAGGTGGGGATTCCTCAAGGGAGGGTTTTGTGTGCCCAGAAACACAAGGACTAGTACGTGGCTGGGAGGAGGAAGTGCACGATGGGGGTCATCCTCCTCATTGACCAGGAAGACTTGGAAGCTAATCCTGCTAAAGGACCCCAGGATTCATGCTATCAAGGAGAGGGATCATTACTGGTTGGCAACCTTTCTTGATCCACGATACAAGGGTAAAATTGCAGAGCTCATCCTGCCTGCACAGAGGGAGCACAGGATGAAAAAACTTGGACGCTCTAAAGCGACACCTTTCCAGGCACTGGTAGGTTACCAAGTGATGACACAGGTGCTTCTGAGGCTGCAGATGATCAGAGCAATAGTGGTGAAGGCCGGGGCCGCTTGACTGATGCCTTTTTTATTTTTTTTTAGTCCACGACACCCAGGGATGTCAAATGTAGGTACCCATTGCCAGCGTCTTCACCATATGGTGCAGGACTACCTAGGGGCAAGGGCAGACCTGGATACCTTTCCAGCAGATGATCCACTGGCTTACTGGGTGTTGAGATTGGATCACTGGCCAGAACTTAGCCAATATGCTATGCAGCTACTAAATTGCCCTTCATCTAGCGTGCTTTCTGAAAGGACGTTCAGTGCTGCTGGAGGTTTTGTCACAGACAAAAAAGTGCGTCTGTCCACCGACTCTGTAGACCGGCTGACATTTATAAAAATATTAATCAGTCCTGGATCAGCAGCTATCAATCCCCTGATGCTGACGTAACGGAATAGATCGGAGATGTCTTCTGCATTCACAAAACCTCCAGCACGGAACTGTTCCACAATACCACAAAAGGGTTACGGTGTGAAGGCACTTGCTGCCATGAAAGGCACAATATTTGGCAGCACTGACGCTTGTGACACATTTATATCAATTTCATTTTTTGAACCGCAGGGTCCAACCTTGCACTCTTCCACAATACCACAGATGGGTTACTGTATGATGCAATTGCTGGCCTGGCACCAAAAGCACAATATCTGGGTGCACTGACGCCTTTACCAGATTCATATCTTTTTAATATAAGACCACATGGTTCACCGCCTGCACTCTTCCACAATACCACAGAGGGGTTACTGTATGATGGCACTTGCTGGCCTCGCACCAAAGGCACAATATTTGGGTGCACTCCCACTGACGCCTGTACTAGATTCATATCCACAGAGGGGTTACGGTGTGACAGCACTTTTGCCGACGCTAAAGGCCCAATTTTAAAGCACCTATTGTTACTTTCATCCAAAGCCTGCATAAGTTTCACCATAATTTAGCCAAAAAAAATCACTAAACTTTTTCTGCGCGTCCTAAAATGTCTTTTCATACAGGCTGCCGCCCCAAACAGTTGTTTATGAATAGATTAAAGGAAAAGCAGTTACCGTAATTTGAAACGTCATTTTTTTTGTTTTTAAATGTTTCTATACATCCTAGAAATCCGCCACTTCACGGGCAGGTTATGGGGACCTCCTAGGCACGATATTTAAAGGAATTTTTCGTTTTTATTTTTAACCCTTATTTCATGGAAAACTCAGTCCCTTTAAACACGTTTTTTTTTTTTACTTTTTGTCCTTGTTTCCTGTCCCCCAGGGCACTACCCGGACCCCCATACACCTTTTATGGCAAATATCTAGCATATATGCCCTCTTGGAGGGCACTCTAAAAATCGACCTTTGAGTCCCATTGACATGTATTGAGTTCGTGTTCGAACCTTTGAAAAGTTCGAGTGCAAACCGAATTCGGGGGTGTTCGGCTCATCCCTACTGCCCAGCAACTTTGGCCCGTGAAAGAGACTATTGGGGAATTGGTGGATCTTTTAAATATATTTGTCTTTTCACTGTTTTAAATATCCGCCAGTTAACTAAAGATTACTGATACCTGTGCGTTATTCCCTTGTGTATTTATTGTAGAGTCTCCTGTTGTGTATACTGTGTACATTCCCTCTATTATGTATCCTATCTCCGAATTAGTACCTGCTCTCTCTATTGTATACATTCCCTCGATTATGTATCCTATTGTGTACATTCTCTATATGAAATCCTTTTTGGTTTACCTGTTTTCTCCCTCCCCCTTCTCCTCCCAGGAGGTCCCATTGTCTGAAGGTCCTGTGCAGTTACTTTATCTGTGATGTTATCGGTTTGGTGGTATTCATGAGGGAGGTTGGTCCTTGACTGTGTTTCTGTGTGTCTGGGTAAATAAACCTGCATTCTGCTGTTTGATCTCCAACGGTGAGCCTCATTCTTTAAGCTGCGGTTAAAGTTTTGGGGAGCTGTTAGGAAAGATTGCTCCGGGGACTGTTACATGGAAGAAAGCCCGTGGACGGAGGAACCAAGTTAGGGTACAGTCGCTCCATCACAAGACCCATGTATAAACACAACGCATCCTCCCCTACCTCTGTAGAGAGACCCCTGTATAACGCAACTGCAGTATAAAACACAGCCACCCCGACCTCTGTATAAACGCAGCAACCTCTGCCTCGATACCCCTTTATAATGAAGGACCCAGGGCCGTAGGGAGGGCGAGGCAAGTGAGGCGCTCGCCTCGGGCACAGCTACAAGGGGGTGCAGGCGCAGCCAGGGGTGATCCGACTGTCACTCAGAATATAAACGGTGGATTCGGAATAACGCAAATCGCGATGACCAGTGCGAACAGACATCACGATTTGCAAGGGATCATGATCATCCAGTGCGTGCCTGGGCTCCTGGGGAAAATAAATTACTTCTCTGACTGCCGGAGGGAGGTCGCCTCCCTCTCGCTGCTGCACTGAACAGCTCAGAGTGCGGCCACACGTGACGTTTTCGCTTCATGGTCACATGACTGTAACCATGTGGGGAGCGCCGCCTGCACGTGTCACAGCCTGCTGCTATGATCATTCATCGCTGAACTGTATGGGCGGAGCCGTGTTTCGAGGGGACAGACTCTGGGTAGCGCCAGCCCACTCAGACACTGCCCTGGAGCCCACCACCACATGGGGTAAATATATCCATGTGAGCCAGGGGCTATATATACCCATGTGAGCCGGGGGCAATTATATCCAAGTGAGCCGGGGGCAATTATATCCAAGTGAGCCGGGGGCAATTATATCCATGTGAGCCGGGGGCAATATATATCCATGTGAGCCGGGGGCAATTATATGCATGTGAGCTGGGGCAATTATATGCATGTGAGCCGGGGGCACATGGGGTAAATATATCCATGTGAGCCGGGGGCTAAATATATCCATGTGAGCTAGGGGCAATATATATATTCATGTGAGATAGGGGGCAATTATATTCATGTTAGCTAGGGGACAATTATATTCATGTTAGCTAGGGGACAATTATATTCATGTTAGCTAGGGGACAATTATATCCATGTGTGCCGGGGGCAATTATACCCATGTGAGCTGGGGGGGCAATTATACCCATGTGAGCTGGGGGGGCAATATATACCCATGTGAGCTGGGGGGGCAATATATACCCATGTGAGCTGGGGGCAAATATATCCCCATGTGAGCTGGGGGCAAATATATACCCATGTGAGCTGGGGGCAAATATATACCCATGTGAGCTGGGGGGGGGGGGCAATACTATCTTTTTTTTATATTGCAGGAAAAAAAAGTTAAAATATAGATTGGGGGGGGTGGGTGAGGGAGGGCCCTCAGGTTTCTAGTTACACCACTGCATAGTGACTATATACAGAATGCACCTGTAAACATGTAACCTAGTGACTATATACAGAATGCACCTGTAAACATGTAACCTAGTGACTATATACAGAATGCACCTGTAAACATGTAACACAGTGACTATATACAGAATGCACCTGTAAACATGTAACACAGTGACTATATACAGAATGTGCCTGTAAACATGTAACACAGTGACTATATACAGAATGCACCTGTAAACATGTAACACAGTGACTATATACAGAATGCACCTGTAAATATGTAACATAGTGACTATATACAGAATGCACCTGTAAACATGTAACACAGTGACTATATACAGAATGCACCTGTAAACCTGTAACACAGTGACTATATACAGAATGCACCTGTAAACATGTAACACAGTGACTATATACAGAATGTGCCTGTAAACATGTAACACAGTGACTATATACAGAATGCACCTGTAAACATGTAACACAGTGACTATATACAGAATGCACCTGTAAACCTGTAACACAGTGACTATATACAGAATGCACCTGTAAACATGTAACACAGTGACTATATACAGAATGCACCTGTAAACCTGTAACACAGTGACTATATACAGAATGCACCTGTAAACATGTAACACAGTGACTATATACAGAATGCGCCTGTAAACATGTAACATAGTGACTATATACAGAATACGCCCGTAAGCATGTAACATAGAGAAAAAATATTGTGTGTGTGGGGGGAAACCACAATTTTCTATTCTTGCCTCGGGTGCAAAAGGAGCTAGCAGCTGCGGCACTGGAAGGACCTCTGTACACAGACCCTTGTAAAAGACAGCTAGTTATTCTCAAAGCCGTAGTACGCCCTGAATGGAGGCAAGCACGGCTGATCTGACAACGGTGCGGCCGCCGGCAGATTCAACAGAACACGCAGCGTTAATCCCTGAAACTTTCCACATGAGCAACAGCGACGTTTAGTGAATAACTCCCCTTATATTACTATTCTCAGCATTATTTCATCACAGAGGACGCCACGATACGGCGCTGGAGCCAGAGAACAGGCTACTCACAGGCTCATCACATGACGTCAGAAGGTATCTCGACACGGCGCTGGAGCCAGAGAACAGGCTATTCACATGACGTTGCGATGACCCGGGCCAAATCCCTCAATAAAACCTTGCAGTCTCCGGCCCGACATGGGGCTCCCCGTGTGAAGCCTGAACAGACTTTATTCCCTGGGTGTTGCGTCCCGTTACCTCCTCCCCGGTATTAGCGCCTATTCCCAGTAACAGAGGAGGCCCTAAACAGACACCCGCACGCCCTAAAGATACCGAGGAGACCCTAAACAGACACCCGCATGCCCTAAAGATACAGAGGAGGCCCTAAACACACACCCGCACGCCCAAAGATACAGAGGAGGCCCTAAACACACACCCGCACGCCCAAAGATACAGAGGAGGCCCTAAACACACACCCGCACGCCCCAAAGATACAGAGGAGGCCATAAACACACACCCGCACGCCCCAAAGATACAGAGGAGGCCATAAACAGACACCCGCACGCCCAAAGATACAGAGGAGGCCATAAACAGACACCCGCACGCCCTAAAGATACAGAGGAGGCCCTAAACACACACCCGCACGCCCAAAGATACAGAGGAGGCCCTAAACACACACCCGCACGCCCCAAAGATACAGAGGAGGCCCTAAACAGACACCCGCACGCCCCAAAGATACAGAGGAGCCCCTAAACAGACACCCGCACGCCCCAAAGATACAGAGGAGGCCATAAACAGACACCCGCACGCCCCAAAGATACAGAGGAGGCCATAAACAGACACCCGCACGCCCTAAAGATACAGAGGAGGCCCTAAACACACACCCGCACGCCCAAAGATACAGAGGAGGCCCTAAACACACACCCGCACGCCCCAAAGATACAGAGGAGGCCCTAAACACACACCCGCACGCCCCAAAGATACAGAGGAGGCCCTAAACAGACACCCGCACGCCCCAAAGATACAGAGGAGCCCCTAAACAGACACCCGCACGCCCCAAAGATACAGAGGAGGCCATAAACAGACACCCGCACGCCCCAAAGATACAGAGGAGGCCATAAACAGACACCCGCACGCCCCAAAGATACAGAGGAGGCCATAAACAGACACCCGCACGCCCCAAAGATACAGAGGAGGCCATAAACAGACACCCGCACGCCCCAAAGATACAGAGGAGGCCATAAACAGACACCCGCACGCCCCAAAGATACAGAGGAGGCCATAAACAGACACCCGCACGCCCCAAAGATACAGAGGAGGCCATAAACAGACACCCGCACGCCCCAAAGATACAGAGGAGGCCATAAACAGACACCCGCACGCCCATGCCGCTGAGTAGGGCCTCGTGCTGGTGGACACTCGCCGGGTTCTTGTGGATATATTTATTCTGAATACAGATACACAGGGAGCAGAGCGCGCGGGGTTAATGACAGGTCGGCCATTGGAGTGCATGTTTTGGGAGATGCTCTGTCCTTCTCCATGTTCCCGTCGGTCTCACGTGGAGGGCATCGCACATTGTTATTGCTGTGGGATGAAAACAAGCCCCCCCTTTGTCTCATTCTGATCTGTGCCCGGAAAAAAATGTCACTTCATGCCCATCATTTAACCCTGTGTAACCCGTGAAACAGCCCTGGAATGTGGATATGAGCCGTGCCCCCTTCTCTCCGTCAGCCCAGAATCTGGATTCCACCTTGGTGACAGC
This sequence comes from Leptobrachium leishanense, assembly GCA_009667805.1. Taxonomy (NCBI): domain Eukaryota; kingdom Metazoa; phylum Chordata; class Amphibia; order Anura; family Megophryidae; genus Leptobrachium; species Leptobrachium leishanense. Next base: position 4,174,484 of record CM019069.1, on the reverse strand, counting down.
GATTGCAAGGAGGAATATTCCCGGCGTCCCGAATGTCGTGGGGGGGTTATGGTGACCCGGCCTCCTCATGTCTGAGCCTGTCCCGCTTTCAGCCTGGCCAGGTAGGCCTCCCAGCCCGCCGCTCTATACAGCTCCGCCACCTCCAGCCGATTGCCAGCTGACAGGATACCGCGGCCCACGATGATGATGTCAGAACCTTTCTTTGTAATGATGTCATGGGGGCTCTGGTACTGCTGACCCAGATCATCTCCTGGAAAAAAAAAGAATTAAAAAGGGAGAGACAACACATCTTTCACAAAGAAAGAAAAAGGTTCCTAAAAGCAGCATTTTAGCCATTTAACCCATTGAGGGAGACTTTGCTCAGTGTGACCACTCGCTGCACATGGAGGACCGGAAGTGCAGGGACAGACCGGCTCAATTTATCTGGACAAGCTGCAGCCGCGACACACCATGTCCTGCAGAGCGGCGCCGATCCAGGGCTTCCACCACAGGAGGCGGTCAGCCCTCACTGAAGGATGTCCCCGGTGGTATGGCACGTAACCGTGACGACACAAATTTCCCCCACCTGGCAGGGAATTCTCTGTACAGGAGATGCGGGGGGGGGGGGGTGCATACTGGGCCCTGTATTTCTGGTTCCTACAGCAGGGTCAGACACCGCGGCCCTCCGGATATCTTGGAACTGCATTTCCCATGAGGCTCTAAGAACATAGAGTTTTGGATCAGGATGAAGCTGTAATTCAAGTGGAGGGTTAGGGCTGCCGGGCCCTTACGGGCTCATATCAGGCATCAGAGCCAGAGTCTGGACTCGCCATATTGTAAAAATGTATCTTTTTATTAGATTGAATAAATGAAGAGGACGCGGTGCAATGTTTACAATTTATTAAACGCGTTCAGTTAACGCAGAAACGGCAGATTTGGTTTTTTTCACAACTTTAAATTTACTGAATATCGGCCAGAAAAGGCAGCGGATAAACCGGTATCGCCTCGAGAAATGATATCGGCCGATCCCTAGTGCAGGGATTCACTCCCGGAAGAGGTCCAGGGTGGTTTGGAGTTAAAAGACTAGCCATTAAAACTCTAAATCCAGGTTTTCTACATAAAAAGCATCATTTGTACTTATTGTGAGCTTTACATTTACAGCTGGATGAAGGTTTATTCTTGAAAAAAAAGTTACTTTGAGTTTTCTTGATTTGCGGTTAAATAAATCGGGGGGGGGGGGGTGTAGATCCCGCTGAGGCCTCTGCAAAATAACTTGACCCCCCCCACTCTTTATAGTGGATTTTCCGTGCCTGCTCCTCTCCGCCTCAGGGTCTCCCGAACCCAGAAAGTCCCTGAATCTTTCTTGCGCAGTTTGTGCCCCTATACAACTTGTGTAGTGTTGGAGCCGCACATTGTGCAGCGTTAAAACAAGTTTGGTATCGCGATGGTTCGAAGCTGCACGCGCATGCACAGATCCGATCCATCGCTGCCTGAAAACGCTCGCTACGGCGATTGGTCTCAGGGTGACGGTGCCCGCTCTCTGTGTGTCATCACTAGTGACCAGAAGATGGGAAATTCTAAATCCTGGCTGCTGGGTGGGATGGAGGAAACTCCTCTGCTTCACCCAGTGATTTCTCCAGCTCAAGGGAGCAGGGGGAACTCCTCAGATCCAGACTGCATTATAACCAAGGAGGTCAGGGTGAGCAGAGGGTCCCTTTAACATTTCCACGTAGGTTGCCGGAGCTCATAACGTTACGTGGAGGTCTTGGCTTTGTTACCTCCTGCCCCTTCGCTCCTTGTGCAGATCTATTCTGGATGTGGTTTATTAGGTTTACATTCTGCTACATATGCGTATATATCCGAGGAGTCTGTGAGCCCCTATATCGGTTTCACATCTTTTTATAAACGTGACATCACTGGGATTTTGATGATCCCAATCTTCTAAGCCTTGGTTTTCTGTGTTAATCTACCCGCGCACCCTTGATGATGAGCTGTTCCAGGACTCCGGACCGAGTAAGAGTGAATCGGCATGTGCGTTCCACAGCGGGACACAAACAAAAAACAGGCATCCAGAAAGTAGAGGGCCCGACTCACAGTGGACGACCCAGAGCAGTTGGATGCAATGACGCCAATGAACCGCGACAGAAGCCGATGGTTGAGGAGCGATTGGGCTGAACGGACAACATTCCCAGCATAGATCCCAATAAGTGGAAATATAAACTGGTTAGGAATGTTTTACCTCCTTTTTTGATTGCCCCTGATGAAGCCTGATTCAGGCAGATCACATCTGGCCACTAGCACTTCATTTATGTGATATTTTCCACCGATCTGTATTTTAACCCTTAATACCCCTGTGGATCTTATTCCGTCCAGCTCCTCCATACGAGTCACCATTGAGGAGAGGCTTTCGTAGGTTGTGCCCAGCACTGAAACTCCAGGGGACGGGTTTAGACCCAGAAGAAGGGGAGTAGTATTTACGTGTTTTTATTCGGATGTATCCTTCATAGCACACCAGAGGCTGCTCTTCTCCCTGAAGTCTGCGGACTCCGGAGCTGGGAAAGTGTAGGCCTATTAATTCCCCAGAAGCCGTGTGTGTGGGGGAGGGGGGGCTTTATCATCGTTTGCATCTTACGATCATAGGTTGAAAGTTCTTATTGCATTCTTTGTGTATCGTTAGACAAGCACCTCCATTACTGTACCCACTACCCCCAAAAAGGTGCAAGATCTATTGTATGCCGACACTCACCGCCTGCCTGCAGCTGCACCCCGGGCGACACGTGAAGGAGCTCCGGACGCTCGCTCACACGGCTTCCAGAAATAAAACCGAACACCACATCTGGAAACTGCTCGGCCAAGCTCACCTGTAGAGACAACACAAACTGCACTTAGCGGACACAGAGAGGCCACGCGCCACACCAGCCAGGCCACGCGCCACACCAGCCAGGACACGCCCCACACCAGCCAGGCCACGCGCCAAACGCCACGCGCCACACCAGCCAGGACACGCGCCACACCAGCCAGGCGCCACAGCCACGCGCCACACCAGCCAGGCCACACGCCACACCAGCCAGGCCACACGCCACACCAGCCAGGCCACACGCCACACCAGCCAGGCCACACGCCACACCAGCCAGGCCACACCAGCCAGGCCATAACCAGATCACAGCTTAACAGCAAAGGCTGAGCCTGACAGAGGCTTTCCTGGCCCACGTTACGCACTTACCGCCGCCTTGGTATAACCCCCGCTTGCCAGTGTTCCCTGGGAGCTCATTTCAGCAATCACCAGGCATCCCCGTCCCAGGGCCAGGCTGGCTTCCCGCAACCCTTGCACCACGCCAGGCCCGGGCACCGCATGCACGTTCACCACGTCAGACCAGGAGGAGATCCTATAGATGCCACCTGGGAAGCACAGAAACAAGGAGGAGGTCAGGCACCGCGTCAAACATGCCGGTTCTCCAGATGGAGGTGCTCCGTACCTTCATACTGCTGTTTCACCGTGTGCCCGATGTCGGCAAATTTCCGATCCTCAAATAACAGGAACTGGTGCTTGTCAGCAATGGCTCGAAGACGGGAGGAGACCTCAGGGGTGAAGTCACTCAGGATGTCCACGTGGGTCTTCAGCATACAGATGGAAGGGCCCAGCTCCTCGGCCAGCTGGAGAATCTCCTCGGAGTTGGTGACATCAGCTGACAGGCAAAGATTGGTTGTCTTCTTCTCCATAAGGTTGAGCAGCCGTGATGCCAGGGGATGGATGCCAGGGAGCAGAGCTCGGGAAGAGTAACTGTGCAGCTCCTTTGCCACAGCAGGCACCGGCGCGGTGACCTGATTGTCTCGGATAAATTCCCTGACTTCCTCAACAACGCTGGCGTCGACAGCCGCGAGCGTATGCAGGGTGTCCATGAGCCGCGTCAGGGTACAGACCACATGCAGACGGATGCCATTCTCTGCCAGCTTCAGCCTCCCACCCTGCTCCCTGTCAACCAGCACGATGGCGTCAGTCACCTGGAGGCCCTCTCTGCGCAGGATCTCTGCCGTCTCAAGGACGCTGGAACCGCTGGTCACCACATCCTCGATAATCAGGCAGGTCTCGCCAAGCGTGATCAAACCTTCCACCAGCCGCTTGGTGCCTAGAAATAAAAAACAAAGTGATATTAGGACGGACAGGACGGTGAGAAACACCGCAACGAAAACAGGTGGAAAGATTCACCCTCTGACAGGAGCCAAGACAGGGGTACAAGCTCACCGAACGACAGGGAATCAACTCAAAGCGAACCAAAACGCATGTTCTGTGCCGGGTATCGAACCCAGAGAGCTCCGAGAGCAGGGAAATCATTAAACAACTCACTCGCTACATCAGCGTTTCTCAACTCCGGTCCTCAAGTAGCCCCAACATCCCCGTGCGGCAAACCGTGAGAAATTGGCGCCACCTTGTGGTATCAGGGTTAAATTACAGTCCAAGTGATCATGTGATGGAGGGCAGTGTATAAATCTGAGCAGTCAAAAACATGGACACAGATTGTAATAATTATTCAGCGAGTCTCTTCTTAAATACTGTTGACGCGGTTACGATGGAGCTGGTGCAGGCGAGTCCAGCTGCGGTTACCTTCCACTTGGTATATCCCAACCACCTCTACAAATATTGTATGCAGGAACGGTGCGGTGGAGTCGGCGCTTCCTTCACCAAATGGGATCTGGGGGTGCTTCAGGTTTGGCTTAAACTGTGGACCTTGCAGAGGTCCCGCTTTTCCAGCCTATGGTTCAGATGCCCTCCAATAAATAAAACATATAGTGTAGTACGGTCACATAAGGATATGAAGACATAAAAGGGATTACATAGTTACACAGGCTGGAAAAAAAGCCGCGCGTCCCTCATGTCCAGCCATTCACACGTGACCTGCTGCTGTTGATCCAAAAGAAGCAAAACCCCCCAGTCTGAAGCGCTCACCAATATGCAACACACTGGGAAACATTCCTTCTTGCCCCCAGATGGCGTCAGATTTCTCCTTGGATCAAGAAGCTTTTACCCACATATTAAATATTATAACCCTTAATATTCTGTGTCTGCAGGAAGTCATCCAGTCGTTTTTTAAAAGTCTGTACAGACTCTGACCCAACCACCTCAACAGGCAGAGAATTCCACAGCTTTATTGTTCTCACCGTAAAATAACCCTTCCTATGCTTTAGGCTGAATTTCCTTTAGTCCAGTGTAAATGGGTGACCTCGTGTCCTGTGTATAGTCCCATTTTATTTTTACCATATTATCTTACCATATTTTAACACACAGCTCCCTCAGTACTCACGGGTGAATTCCTCCAGGCCCTGGGGCTCTGTTCACATTCACTTTGTTTCGTTGCTGCAGCTCCTTTTCTTTAGTCAACCAATCACATTTTATTAATACCTTTTTATCAATGATTTGCAGGTCTCCTGTTAGAGGTTTCTCTTTGATAAATACCGAACAAAAAGAATTATTCAAAATTTCTGCCTTATCTCGATCTTCAGATAATAAAACCCGACTCCGATTTCAGTGAACCCACAATTTCACTCTTGGTTTAGAATTTATGGGCTTAAAGAATCTTTCAGAGTTGGTCTTGCTCTCTTTGGCCATTTCTTCTTCGTTTTTTTGTGTAGCCCATATAATCTCCTTTTTATGTGCTTTATATGAGGCCTCAGATTTAACCTCATAGTGACCGGGCGATTCTACCATTGTCTGAAAGCACCCACTGCTGTTTTTACATTTCCGCGCAGTTTGGTGTTTCGATCTCATTTTCCCTTTACTCGTTTAATGGAACCCACACTTATCATATACCATTTTTCTCACCATTAAATGGACTTTCTAAAAAGATACCATTATATGTATGTAAACTTTTTGTAACTTTAATCCCCAAAATCTACAACTGCCAAAATAGACCCCGGCTAAAGTGTCAAAATACCCAATTTTGTTTTAAACATATTTTTACTATTTAACACCTTCACTGCTTAGCTCATTTTGACCATTTTATGCTCATTTTTAAATACGAGTTGAAGTACTATTTATTATACTCCAATTTTTTTTTTTTAACCTCTTCGCTGCTGAGCCATTTCACTGCTGTGTGCTGAGCTCATTTTTACCGGTTTGGCTCATCATGTTTAAACGTGTTTTGAAGGCTTATTTTAGTATATGACCCAGACATATTATATATCGTTCTTTCCGTCAGACTCTGTAGATTCAGAATATGTCATTATTATATGTATACGTCATGACCTGTCTGTATACTATAACAAAAAATGCAATAAAATATGAATTCAATAATTTACAACATGTAAAGTGTTTTTTTTCACATTTTAACATGCGAGCAATTGCGGTTATATTTTGTATGGGGTGCGCTTGTTAAAAAAATTAGAGATGGGGTCTCGTTACATTTTTTTTTTGGGGAAAATTACACTATTTTTAACAAACGCACCGCATACAAAAATCGTTAGTGCAGCATCATTGTTCACATAATTGAAATGGGAACAATATTGCTGCATTAACAAACCAAAAAAAAGAGAAAAAAAAAATTGTCTATTTTTTTATTTTTAATTTTTTTTTTTTTTTTTTTTTTTTAACAACATTTTTCACTTTCATGTTTGGCCGATCCAACCATACCAAAATTTAACCCCTAGCTGCCACGGATCGGGAGATGGGGAGTTCATTGGAACTCCCCATCTCCAACGTTGGTGGCAGTTAAGGGTTAAGTCCAGGACTGGCGTCATCGTGCTACGCACGATGACGCCAGTCCTCAGGGGGAGTTCCCGGAGGCTTGGCCGACATCCAAGATGTCGGCCAGCTCCGGGAAAGGATCGCGAACCGGCGCTTTTCAGCGCCGATTCGCGATCCAGCTTCCCAGGGGTTAATGCCAGGCATCATTTGGAAGGGCACAGCCTGGCAGGCTGTGCCCTTCCAAATGGTGCCTGGTTTAACCCCCGCAGAGCCGCCGATCGGGAGAGAGGTCCGAAGGACCTCCCCCTCCCTTTCAGGCACCTCCTCCGCACATGCGGGGGGGGGGGGGGGGCGGCGCCTGAATTAGGTGTCATCGCGCTGCCGCGATGACACCTAATTCCGGCGGCTGTGGTCCCGGATGCCGGGCTGACATCGAGGATGTCAGCCCGCACCGGAGGGGCCAGCGATCGGCCGGAACCCGGCCGAACGCTGACCCCAATGGGAGGACGCGCTCAGCGCGTCCTCCGCATACCAGCGGGAATGCTGAGGACGCGCTCAGCGCGTCCTCAGCATCGAAGTGGTTAAACGCAATTTGATGTCACATTTTAGTATATGACCCAGACATATTATATATCGTTCTTTCCGGCAGACTCGGCAGATTGATAATATATCATTTTTATATGTATACGTCATGACCTGTCTGTATATTATAACAAAAAATGCAATAAAAATCAGAATTTTTAATCATCTACAGTGTGTAAAGTGTTTTTTTCATATTTTATCACATGAGCGTTTGCGGTTATATTTTCTACGGGGTGCGCTTGTACAAAAATTAGAAATGGGGACTCGTTACATTTTTGGGGGGGAATTACGTGATTTTTAGCAAACGCACCCCATAGGAAAAAAAAAACAGTGCAGCATCATTGCTCACATTATAATTGAAATGTGAATAATATTGCTGCATTAATAAAAACAACACACAAAAAAAAACATGTTTTTTTAAATTTCTGTTTTACTTTGAACCTGGTCATGTTTGGTATCATTCGAAAGGCCATGCAGCTGCCACGGTTCTGGAGATATCGGGGTTCAAAGGAACCCCGTATCTCCACCAGGGGATTTCCTTGGGAAATCCCCAGGCTATCTGACGTCATTGTGCTACGCACGATACATCAGGAGCCGAGGGGGAACCAGAGGTGGAGCCGCCATCCAAGATGGCGGCCCCCACCGGAGCTAGGTCGTGATCTGGAGCTGAACAGCGCTGGATCATGATCTGGAATGTTCGGGGTAAAAAAAAACAAAAAAAAAAGAAAAAGGCACCGCTTTAAAGGGCAGACACTGCCCTTCAAAGTGGTGCCTCTTCTTCTTACTTTAAACCCTCGCGATCGGGAGGGAGATCCGAAAGGATCCCCCCTCCCTTTCAGGCGATCTCCCGGCATTGCCAGGGGGGAGTCGCCGCCTGGAAATGACGTCATCACACATGGTGCGATGACATCATTGGCGTCGGGAGGGGGCCTGACTTCAGCGTCCAAGGGATCCCCCTAGCTCCACTTGGCAGCTAGGGGGGGGGGGGGGGGGTTAACTGGCCCACTGACATCACACATATGGCAACGATATCAGTGGCTGGGGTGACCTGGAGGCTTGGCTGACATCCAAGATATCAGACACTTCTGGGAGCAAATTGCGATCCGGCACCTAAGGTTAAAGAGAGGCACCGCTGGAAAGGGCTGACTTTAGCCCTCTTCAGCGGTGCCTTTTTTTCCAGGCTGGAGAGGCCTCCAAAAGGAGCCTCCCCTTTCACATTCATCATTGCAGGTGACGGGGGGGGGGGGGGCGCCCAGCGATGAGGTCAGCGCCCATTAAACCTCTAGGCAGGCTTCAAGGAAGCAATTCTGACGTGGGACCCCAGTCAGAGAGGTGAGTATAGAGGGGGTTTACTTTTTATAGAGGGTACATCGTATGTCCTGGATCCTTAAGTGGGAATTTTTCCCAGGATGCATTATGTATGTCAGTGGTCCTTAAGGGGTTAAGAGCCTTGAATGCCGCCTTTTTATATTCTCATTTCCCAGGTTACCTTCCTACTGAGCCACATTGGTTTCAGTCCGTTTCTTTTATATTTATTACCCAGTGGAATATTGTGAACTTTTCTAGTTTAAAGATATTCCACTTTTCCGCCATGTTTTTCCTGTGAAAGAGTTTCTGCCGGTCAATGACATCGAGAGCTTCTCTTATTTTAATGAAGTTGGCCTTTTTGAAAATGAGGTTTTCGCTGCGCCCTAGGAATGTGCTTGGAGTTTATTTTGGATTAACAGCAGCAGGTGAGGTGTGAAAGGCTGAACCCAATGGACGCGCGGCTTTTTTCCAGCCTGTGTAACCACGTAATCCCTTTATATATCCTTATGTGACCGCACTACACTATATATAATGTTTTATTTATTGGAGGGCATCTGAACCATAGGCTGGAAAAGAGGGACCTCTGCACAGCCCACAGATTAAGCCTAACCAGAAGCACCCCCAGATCCCATTTGGTGAAGGTAGCGCTGACTCCGCCGCGCCGTTCCTGCACTTCAGAAATCTGCCCGGTGATTCTTTTATTTTTAAATACATATTTTATTATTATTACATTTTCATAGAGTGGGATAAAAAAAGAAGAAAAGAGGGTAAACCAGCGACGCACATAAAAGGGGAATACACAAAGGCAGAAACATTGGATTATACGTCCCGAGTCGTTATGTGATAAACGTAGGTAACCCCTGCTGTAACTATGCCCCGGAGGGCCCCCCCTTAATTCAGCTGCGGAAAGCCGTAGAGTCCAGGCCCCAGGGGGCGATCCAGACCGGGGGGGGGGGGGGAGGAGCAAAAGAAAGGGAGGGATGAGAAAGGCAAAGAGGGAAAGTGAGGAAAAGAGGGGGGGGGGGGGGGAAAAAAAAAAGGAGAAAGGGGGCCATAGCCGCGCCCCAACCCCCACCAGCACGTTCCTACCTCTCCTCATCCCGAAAAAGTCCTATACCGTAAGAGGCGGGGGACCGAACACGGCCAGCCACGGAGACCACACCCTCTGGAACCGGGTCATTCGACCGTGCGCCACCACCGTCAAGCACTCCATTGTGAGAAGGTACCATATCTTGGAATCGATCATAGAACGGGGTGGCGGAGGGCCCTCCCATGTGCGCGTCAGACAGATGCGTAACGCTGCACAAATGTGAGTGACCAGCTTTAGCTCGCAACTCAGGAGGTGTACAGAGGCGTGAGGCCTATTCAGCAAGGCAGTCCAGGGGTCAGGAGGGATATGGGTGCGCAAACATCTGCCCAGGTCTGCAAACCCTTCCTCCCAGATACTACTGACCATGCCACAGGACCACCAGGAGTGGAGAAAGATGCCCTCATCCCCACATCCCCTAAAGCACTCTGAGGGGGATCCCGGGCAACAGAGCGCCAACCTAGTGGGGTGCAAGTACCAACGTGCCATGACCTTGTAGCAGTTTTCCCTAATCACGGAACAGTCACCCTGGAGTACGGTCTATGATGTCGTCCCAGTCTTCCCTAGAGCCCGCCGACCCCAAGTCCCTCTCCCATTTTGCAATGTAAGGGGTCCTGGCATGAAGAAGCTGACCTACAGCAGGCCTCAAAATTTCCACTCGCCTGCTCGCATTTGGCGAGTGGAAATTACATGAGGGCGAGTGGGAATGCAGAGGCAGGGCAGGATAAAGGGTTAGGTGGGGCAACTAGTGGTGAGTAACTCTTAAGGCCTGGCTAGTAGTTTGGGACTTGAAATTTTGAGCCTTGCCATACAGCACCGAAATCATCCCTTTTGCTGGGCCACATCCCCTACAGCTCCGCTCATAAAGGTGTCAGCGGGGGGAGTGGGGTGGCCGTTACGCATGCCCGGGTGAAATGGAGTAATTGTATGGCTCGGAAGGTCTCGCTCAGGGGCATAGCACGAGACTCCCGGAGATATCCCAAGCTCACAGGCATCCCCTGAAGCAATAGATGGCCTAGCTCCGAGAATCCGCTCCGTATCCACCACCAAAAGGCTCCTAGGCTCACCCCAGGCTGAAAGGCTGGATTGAAAAACAGGGGGGGGGGGGGGTCAAACCCGACCCCTCCGCCATCCCGTCGCCTCCACAAACAAATAGTGTCAGAGTGGGGCTGAGCAAATCCCTGGGGAGGTGGGCGTCCGTCATCCACATGAGCAAAGGGAGGGGGATATCCCCGGTGAGTGATTGCTCAATCTGAACCCACCTAGGCCTCCTGTCTGGGAAATTAATCCGGGAGAGCATTGCAAATTGGGAAGCTTTGTAGTAGGTGTAAAGATGGGGTAAACCCAGCCCCCCCGACTCCTGGCCTGGAATAATGGGCGGCTGGAGAAACGGCCGCGCCGAGCCCCCAGACGAACGTATGGATGGCCCCTTGTAAGTGAGCTAGCTCAGCTCCCCTAAACGGTATCGTAAGTGTGCGGAAGTAGTATAGGAGTTTCGGCAAGAGTGTCATCTTAAATCGAGCAGATCTTCGCGAAAAGGGACAGTTTAAGAGCCGAACAGGAGTCCAAGAGAGAGTGCAAGCCTGGGAGCAGAAGACTGCAGTTCGCCCCATACAGGTCAGACCACCGACTAGTGATATGAACCCCCAAGTAGCGTAGGGTCCTGTCTTGTACCCTGTACGGGAACTCGGACCGCAGGAAGGCCACATCTACCTCGCGCAGCAAAATGTTCAAGGCCTCGCTCTTGCCCGAGTTAACCTTAAACCCAGACACCGAACCAAACTCCCGCAGGATCGAGTGTAAACAGGGAAGAGACACGCAAGGTGAGCCAAGGGTCAGGAGAATGTTGTTGGCGAAGAGGCTTGGCTTATACGGCTCCCCCCCACCTGAATCCCCCGGACGTCCACCCGGTCCCTGATGCTGCCCGCCTGGGGTTCGATAGACAGGGCGAACAGCAGAGGGGAGAGAGGACACCCCTGCCTCGTTCTGCTCCTGATCGCAAAAGTGGAGGACAAACAGCCCCCCGTATCCACTCTCACCCTGGGTGCCGCATACAGCGACCTTACACCCTTCAAGAACGGTCCCTTCAAGCTGAACGCCCCCAAGCTGACGAAGGACCCGGCGCCCCCCAATAGTGCCATCCACCCTGAGGTACCTCCAATCCATTTCCGAGACCGTACCAAGGTGCTGAAAATGGAGACCAGCGCGAAACAGAACAGACCCCCGTCCTGCGACCGCCCCACTGCATGGTAGTGTTGGGAGAATCCATTGCCCCAACAGCGTGGGACATGGGTGCCAGAAGTGTGTCTCCTGCAGCATGACCACGTCTGCCACCCAAACGTTTATAATGGAGCGTCGCCAATCCGCGCTTCTGCGGGGAGCGGAGTCCCTTGACGTTGTGGGTCAGAAAGGAAACCGGAGGCCTATCCAGCCCCGGCCCCCAGGGGCGCCCGTGGGACCGCAGCCATGACACCCCAGAGAAGAGAGAAGAGGGGAGAGAAAGAAGAGGAAAGTGTCCCGTCCCTGTGTCCTTAATAACGACCCCCCACTCACCAGGAAGCCCCGTAAGCTCACAGCACCCCCCGCGAGAGGCCCACGAGGCCGTGTACCAGCTGACTGTGGCATCCATAGCCTCCCGAAGGGCACGCACTGTGGGGCCTCCAGGACCGTAGCGGCGCTCCTGCCGCCAGGAGCGGAGCAGTAGACAAGCGTCCATAATCATCAGGTTGTCCAGCAATACAGGCCTGCATCCCCGCAGGGTAGGCCACTACAGCCGCCATATGGGAGTCGGAGCTTCATGTAATCAGGCCTCTTACCGGTATCTGTTTCCATCTCGCCCGGGAGTACAATAGGCTGTCCGGCCGGTGCTACCCAGACTGCAGAAAGCGAGTGTAGGAGGGGAATATTCTCTGGTTGCTATCCTCCCTACGGTAGGGGGAAGAGAGATCAGGGATTGGGCAAAGTGGAAGAGGGACGGTGACAGGGTCCATAGTAGTCCTGTGAAGGTCCCCAGGACCGTCCAGGTCTCTCAAAGAGGCAGGGATGCCATCAGAATTCACCGGCGAGGAGAATCGTGTGGACTGGCACCCCCCCGGCCCCATCATCAGCCCGGCGGCGAGCCCTGGGTGGGAGCGAACAAGTCCGGCGGCATGGGTATGCCCAAGGTGGCCAGCAGACGGTGCAGTCGGCCGGGTTGCGGAGAACTGCCATCGTGCTGTTGTGGGGCACCAGGAGGCGAAAGGGGAATCCCCAGCGGTATTGGTGGCCACGGCTCCGCAGGAGCTCCGCCAGTGGTTTTAGCGCCTTGCGTTTCTGCAGTGTGGATGGGGCCAAATACGCAAAGAAGTGTGGTGTGATCCCCTCCAGAGAGGGGGGGGTTCCCGTACCGCTGTCATGATTGCCTCCCTGGTGGTGAAGTAGTGGCATTTGAGGATCACGTCCCTGGGTGGGTCGTCGGGTCCGGGAGGGGGCCTAAGGGCCCGATGCACGCAGCGAAGGGTCAAGGCTGCATCTGAGGCTGGGGGCAGGAGTAGCCGGAAGTACCTTTGCAGGAAGCCGGGTAAATCTTGGATCCTTTCAGGAATGTTTCTGAGCCGGAGATTAGAGTGTCGGGCCCTGTCATCTAGATCCTCCACACAGTCCTGAAGTGCAGCATATTTGTCCCGGAGCACTTGAATGTCGTCCGCGGTAGCGGCCTGCATGTCCTCCACCGTCTCAGTTTGTGCCTCCAGGTCTGCCGTCCGGGAGCCTATGTCCGCTCGCAGGCCCTTCATGCCCGCTCGAAAGTCCACCTGCAGATCATCCTTGACGGACAGGAGTTGCCTGAGGTCCTGGGCGTCCCGGCGTGTGCATGGAGCCTCCGATGACTGGACCGTTTCTGTCGCCATCTTGGAAGGCCCTGTTGCCGCTGGGGAAAGCACCCGGAGATCGCGGGTTGATCGGGACACATGCTCCCGCACTTCTTGGGCATACCCTCGGCCCCTAGGGACCCTCAGCGAGCCAAAACGAGTGACTGTAGGGTAATGTTGCTGGGGGAGGTGTTCTTAGGTGATTATATAAAGCTTGTGGAATATTAGCTTGGTCTAATTGAGCTTGTGAAGCCTTCTAAGTGCAAGTCTTCAAAGTGATCACTTAGAGATCTTCTAGAGATACTCTGGAGGTAGTCTGAGGTTAGACAGGAGGTAGAAAACCTACAAAAAGGTAAGATTTGTTGGTTTAAATCCATTCTTTTATAATGGCAGGCTTGGTCCAGTGTAAGAGCTGTCATGCATTTGTTTTTAGATCCAATTTTTGGAGGTTTGGAGTGTGCCTGATATGTAGGCAGCTCTCTTTATTGCAGCAGGAAATTGCCTGTTTGAAGTCGGAGATTTGTAAATTATCTGTTACACAAACTCAGGCTATGGCTATTACAAAGCCACTGCCACAGAGGCCTCCTAGGAGTGGCAGATGGACTACTGTAGGATCTGGTAGACTTATAGTTGTGGATATAAGGCATGTCCCACAGTCTGTGGCTCTTCGTAATTCTTTTGAGGCACTTTCAGAGTGTAGTGGTGAGACGGAAGTAGGCTCAGACACCATAGTTGAGGAACCACCATCCCCTATGCTTAAGGTATGCAGGACTGCAACCAAGAACAATAAGGAAAAGGTGGGACATGATAGAAGGCAATTGTTGATTGGGTGATTCTATCATAAGAGGTGTGGAGCTGGAGAGTAGTGGTTTGGTGAGATGTCTTCCCGGGGCTACTGCTCGTAGAGACAAGAAACGTATTCTCAATATTGTCAAACAAGCAAAGCAGCAAGGGGATGTGGATGTTCTAGTCCATCTAGGGACAAATGACTTGGCTAGCAATGAGTTTTCTGAGATTGAGGATTTTTGTGTTCTTGGAGGTGAAATACAGCAGATTGCGTCCACTGTGTCATTCTCTGAAGTTTTGCCTGTGCATAACATTCAGGATAGGCAGATACGCAATAGGGAATTTAATTTGTGGCTTCGGGAATGGGGTCGGGAGGAAGGATTTGGCTTTGTGTCCCATGATAGCTCGAATTGGAGCAGAAAGGAACTGTATAAAAAAGATGGTTTGCATCTTACTCATAGGGGAACATATGTTCTCAGTGAGAAGTTCAAAGGTTTCGCAAAGAAATATTTAAACTAGGAGGGGGGACGACAAAAGGGTAAAAAACAATCTGCCTGATTGTCCCCCAAAACTAAATCGGAGGGTGCAAGCAACATGCGGGGAAAAAAAGGACAAGCTCAGAGTTGTGTCTATAAATGCTCGCAGTTTAGTCAATAAAATCAATGAACTGGAGGCAATGATGGCAGCTGAAAAAGTAGATTTAGTTGCGGTTACTGAGACATGGTTCAGTGAGAAAAATAAGTGGGACATAATACCGGGGTACTCTTTATATAGAAAAGACAGAGAAGGTAGGAAAGGAGGAGGAGTGGCCCTGTATGTGAAAAACAACATAAAAACAAACCAAATAAAAGTGAGCGAGGTGAACATAGAGTCAGTTTGGGTTACGCTAATGTCACGGAATGGCTCAGCACCCTCAGCCAGGGGCGGTGCACAGTGACAGTGATATGGCCATGGACAATTAGGTGCGGTGGCACGCCCGGAGTTTTGGAGTACGTTTATTTAGATGTGGTTATGTGTGGTGTAATAAAGTGTCCCCGTTTGTGTTGTGAAATGTATTCCCTTTGTCTGCCTTGCCCGCCGCCATTTTCCGATTGAATCGGAAAATGGCCGATTCGAACCATCCGGTCCGAATCGGCGACTCCCCGAACTGTAATGGCCAATGGGTCCTGTGAGGGCGGGCAGGGATTCCCATTGTATTGTAATTTGTGTGAAGTTGTTAAATGCCTGAGCTGTGAATAAAAAAAACCCAGATTTAGCAGTGCATCCAGCCTCGACTGATGTCTTTATTTCTCCGCCGTACTTCATCGTCTGAGTATCCCCCGCGGTCTCAGGGTACGGTGTCCAACTCGATCCGAACTGAGCGCTCTGTGCCTGCATCTCGCATCAGGACAGAGGCGCAGCGTATGGTGTTCGGTTCCCAGACTATTAGCCCGAGATCCGTCCGAAGGGCGCGGCCGTGTACCGCGCTTCGGTATTGCGAGAGACTGCGGTAAGATCCGAAGACTCTGCCGATCCCGCAAGATCCGAAGCTACATCCATCTAAGATCCGAAAGTCCTCCGCAATCAGATCCGAATATTCCGCCGGAAGAGATCCGATCCCCGAAATCGGCCGGCCGCCCGCAGACGTACTCCACCCCCACAAGGTCAGTGAACCAGCTGCTCGAGACGCTGAGTACCGTATGGCTCAGTGGTCAGGCTGGTTCTAGGCAGGGGTCCCCTCCACCGCCCGCTAACCCTTCCCCAGGGTCACGCCAGGCCGCACGAGACGCCGAGTGCCGCGTCACTCGGTAGTCGGGCCAGCGGTAAGCGCCGGGGCACGCAGATAGAGCACACCCGCAGGCGGACAACATCCCATTCCGTCATAGCTAACATTTGGCAATCATACAGTAGCTCGTGTAGGTGTGATCTATAGACCCCCTGGACAAATAGAAGAGCTAGATAATCTGCTGGTTTAGGAAATAGCCAAAATGGCAATGAAGGGGGAAGTTATTATCATGGGGGACTTTAATCTTCCTGATGTGAACTGGAAAACCAAAACTGCTGGGTGCACCAGGAGTACAAATATTCTAAACTCCCTACTGGGATTATCTCTAACACAAGTAGTTGAGGAGCCGACCCGTAAAGAGGCCATATTGGATTTAATACTCACAAATGGAGGTTTGGTATCGGACGTTGTTGTAGGTGAAAATTTGGGATCTAGTGATCACCAGTCAGTATGGTTTAATATAAGAACAGGATGGAGCCGCACCACACAAAAAAAGTTTTAGACTTTAAAAAAACTGATTTTTCTAAAATGAGACTTGTGTGAAGGAGTCATTATCAGACTGGAGGAGTTTAAAGGGAGTCCAGGAGAAATGGGATTATTTAAAGGAAGCATTATTGAAGGCCACAGGAAATTGCATTCGACTTGTTAGCAAAAACAAAAAAGGGAAGAAACCACTGTGGTACTCTGCAGAAGTGGCCAAAATAGTGAAGAACAAGAAGATAGCATTCAATAATTATAAAAAAATCTCAGAGTGAAGAAGATAGGCAAACCTATAAGATTAGGCAGAAAGAGGCAAAGCAATTTATAAGAGCTTCCAAAGCACACGCAGAAGAGAAAAATAGCTCAGTCAGTAAAAAAGGGGGACAAAACATTTTTTAGATACATAAACGAGAAAAGAAAAGTAAAACAAGGATTAGTTAGATTAAAAACAAAGGAAGGAATGTAGAAGAGGATAAAAGTCTCGCTGACTGCCTCAATGAATATTTTTGTTCAGTCTTTGCAGAAGAAAAGGAAGGAAAGGGACCTCAGTTAGGAGGAAACACTAACGAGACAATTACATATCAGTTTACAGAGGAGGAGGTTCTACAGCAGCTGTCTAAAGTAAAGACAAATCAATGGGGCCTGATGGGATCCACCCTAAAATATTAAAAGAGCTCAGTGATGTAATAGCAAAACCGTTAACAGATTTATTTAACCAATCCTTGCTAACGGGAGTCGTCCCAGAAGACTGGAAATTAGCAAATGTTGTGCCCATTCACAAGAAGGGTAGTAGGGAGGAATCGGGGAACTATAGGTCAGTTAGTCTTACGTCAGTAGTGGGAAATTAATGGAAACCATGTTAAAGGAAAGGATTGTTGAACATCTAAAAACACATAGATTACAGGATCAGAAACAACATGGGTTTACCTCAGGGAGATCATGCCAAACTAATCTTATTGATTTTTTTGATTGGGTAACAAAAATAATAGACACAGGTGGTGCAGTAGACATTGCTTATTTAGATTTCAGTAAGGCTTTTGATACTGTTCCGCATAGAAGGCTTATCAATAAATTGCAATCTTTGAGCTTGGATTCCAATATTGTTGAATGGATTAGGCAGTGGCTGAGTGACAGGCAACAGAGGGTTGTGGTAAATGGAGTTTATTCGGCGCATGGTCTTGTTACCAGTGGGGTACCTCAGGGGTCAGTACTTGGACCCATTCTCTATTTAATATTTTTGTTAGTGATATTGCAGAAGGTATTAATGGAAAAGTGTCTTTTTGCTGATGACACAAAGATTTGCAACAGGGTTGACGTTCCTGGAGGGATCAGCCAAATGATTTAGGTAAACTAAAAAAATGGTGGGAGCTGTGGCAATGTGGATAAGTGCAAGATAATGCACCTGGGACGTAAAAACCCAAGGGCTGAATATAGAATATTTGATACATCTGAGGGTTGGGATTTAGGGGTTATTATTTCAGAGGATCTAAGGGTAAGTAGTCAATGTAATAGAGCAGCAGGAAATGCTGGCAGAATGCTTGGAAATGCTGGCAGAATGCTTGGTTGTGTAGGGAGAGCCTGTATTAGCAGTAGGAAAAGGAAGTGCTCATGCCACTGTACAGAGCACTGGTGAGACCTCACTTGGAGTACTGTGTGCAGTACTGGAGACCGTATCTCCAGAAGGATATAGACATCTTAGAGAGAGTTCAGAGAAGGGCTACTAAAATGGTGTACGGCTTGAAGGAGAAAAGTTACCAGGAAAGCTTAATGATCTTAACATGTACAGCTTGGAAAAAAGACGAGACAGAGGAGATATGATAGAAACATTTAAATACGTAAAGGGAATCCACAAGGTAGAGGAAGGGAGTATATTTAAAAGGAAACAAAGTAGCAAAACAAGAGGACATAGTCTTAGATTAGAGGGGCAAAGGTTTAAAAGTAACATCAGGAAGCATTATTTTACTGAGAGGGTGGTGGATACATGTAACAGTCTTCCAGTAGAAGTGGTAGAGGCCAAAACAGTAATTGAATTTAAGCAAGCATGGGATAGGCATAAGGCTATCCTAAACAAAAGATAAATCCAGGTAAAGTATCCATGTAATTGGGCAGACTAGATGGGCCGAAAGAAAAATGTCGGCAGATAATAACCTATGTTTCTAATGTGAGTTGCTTAGAGGCCGGGGATGTGCGGAGCTCGGTTAACTAGCGGCCATCTTCGATGCTCGGCAAGCCACACCCCCCTGGCCTGTGATTTTCTGCTCAGCGACTGAATACAACGAGGCAATCCTTAAAATCCGGCCTGTTAGTGGTACTTGAGGACTGGAGTTGAGAAACACGGCTCTCTCCAAACCCCCCCAGCTCTAAAAAAAAAAAAAAAAAAACGTACCGTAATCCTTTGCTTCCTTTCTCCGGATCAGCATTGGTACAAGGTGCTTTGAGCAAATTATGGTGGCAAGGGGCAGAGCGGTGTATGGCACCCCGCACACTGAATGGTACCGGACGGCAGCATCCTCAGCGGTCTGGTACAGAAGATCAGCCACCTGTCAGAGGGGGAGACACAGAGATATAGAGATATATATTATATACACACACTCAGCGGCCACTTTATTAGGTACACCGGTTCCATTGCTTGTTAGCACAAATTGTTAATCAGTCAATCACACGGCAGCGACTCAATGCATTTCGGCATCTAGACGCGGTGAAGTCGACTTGAAGTTCAAACCGAGCATCAGAATGGGGGAAGAAAGGGGATTTAAGTGACTTTGAACGTGGCATGGGATGTTGGTGCCAGACGGACTGGTCTGAGTATTTCACAAACTGCTGATCTATTGGGATTTTCACTCACATCATTTCTAGGGTTTACAGAGAATGACCCGAAAAAGAGGAAATATCCAGTGAGCGGCAGCTGTGTGGACAGAAACACCTTGTGAGATCAGAGGAGAATGGGCAGACTGGATCCAGAGGATAGAAAGTGACAGTAACTCAAATAACCACTCGATACAAACAAGTAGGGCGGCAAATATCAAATATTTTCATAATTGATCAGTTGACGGATTAGGGATGCACCGATACCGGGACCTGCATGAGAACTTCTGCAGATGCCCCCGATAACGAAAGCCTGCGCTGGGCTGGCCAGTGCTCAACCGGCACTCTGGCAGCCCCCTCCGGGTGGCCCTCGTCCTTCGAGCGGCAGCCAGCAGAGGTTTGAGCCCGGCGGCTCGCTTGGGAACCACAAGCCGCGATCTCGCAGAGTTCACGTGAACTCTAGGATCTTGCGGGACTGTGGCTTGTGCGTGGTTCCCAACGAGTGGCCCGGCTACAACCCTTGCCCGGCGGCCGCTCGTAGGAAGAAGGCCACCAAGAGGGGCCTGGCAGAGACCAATTGGGATCATCTTTTGAAAGTCAGGTCCTGACCTCACCATTGGATTTTACTTTCCTCCTGCACACGTCTGTGGGTATATATGAACTGTGGGCAATATACAGTCAGATACAGTATATACAGGGGTGTATTCAGTTCTGACAGCAGTGATTACATACATATATGGGTGTACTCGAACAAAAGGGATGCACTGGAAGTCTTGGAACTTTAAAATCAAAAAAACTTTAAGGAGTATCCATTAAAAATGTTCCAGAACAGTTGCCCGACGTGTCGACGCCATCAGAGCCTTTATTAAGGGTATCAGTCTCTTTGCGATATAGGGAATATGAGAGTTGATTGATGAGAGTAATCTGTATGTCTAAAAAACAAACTGAGGAGGTATCGGAGGTACATGTGAATTTAACTGGAGTGTCAAGTGTTTGCACCATGTTCAACAAAGTCTGTTGGTTACCTCTTCACAAAAAGAAAATATCATCAACAAATCTAGAATAGAAAATAATGTGAGAAGCAAACGGAACCAGAATATGCTGCTGTTCGTACGGAAACATAGGACGGTGCCATGGATGCCCCCATGGAGGTCCCAACCAACTGTAAAAAAATATTTTTCTCAAAAAGGAAAAAAAATTGCATTCAAGAGTAATAAGTAATAATTCCATCAGGATTTGGACTGGCGGAGCATGGTAACAAAGGGGATGCTTGTAAAACCTGGGACAAAGCTGTGATGCCTTCAGAGCGTGGACTAATAGTATACAAAGTCTTTACATCCAGGGTAACCTGAATAAGTATTTAATTATTGCGAAATATGTACACATCGCCAGTGGGTTTAGAGGTTTGTCTTCTGCTGTTTTACCCTTTCTGCTCCCATTGTTTTTTGCGTCTCCATAGCAACTTATGCTGCCGAGCATGCTGGCCTCGCGTGAATGACGTCAGTGAGTGGCGCACATACCGGAGGCGCACATACCGCAACTGCACACCAGGTTCAGCTGGACGGGTGAGTCCCGTGTTTGCGCTCCATAATTGGGCGAGACAATGACCGATTTTATTATAAATCTGATATTATGTTTATGTCCCTGTACCCTTAATAAAGGCTCTGATGGCGCCGAAATGTCAAGCAACTGTTCTAGAACATTTTTAATGGATACTCATTAAAGTTTTTTTGATTTTAAAGTTCCAAGACTTCCAGTGCATCCCTTTATGCCATCTATTTCTCGTAGGATATCTGCATGGAGGCTTTTTGCATTACTGGGCTATATATATGGATGGGTGTATTCACTGCTGTCAGATATATATATATTGCTGGGTGTATTCACTGTCAGATATATATATTATATAGATGGGTGTATTCAATATTGTTATATACACTATATTGCCAAAAGTATTCACTCACCCATCCATATGCGAGTCAAGGCAGGTGAGCAGATACATACATACGTGTATTCACTGCTGATATATATGGGTGTATAGAGAGATATACACACAGTGCGTGAGGTGGAGGCGCAGGGAGATTAGGGTCTAGACACGGTAGGGGGGGCGCGGGTCTAGACACGGTAGGAGGGGGGGGCGCGGGTCTAGACACGGTAGGAGGGGGGGGGGCGCGGTCTAGACACGGTAGGAGGGGGGGGCGCGGGTCTAGACACGGTAGGAGGGGGGGGGGCGCGGGTCTAGACACGGTAGGAGGGGGGGGGGCGCGGGTCTAGACACGGTAGGAGGGGGGGCGCGGGTCTAGACACGGTAGGAGGGGGGGGGGCGGGTCTAGACACGGTAGGAGGGGGGGGCGCGGGTCTAGACACGGTAGGAGGGGGGGGGGGGGGCGGTCTAGACACGGTAGGAGGGGGGGGCGCGGGTCTAGACACGGTAGGAGGAGGGGGGGCCGGGTCTAGACACGGTAGGAGGGGGGCGCGGGTCTAGACACGGTAGGAGGGGGGCGCGGGTCTAGACACGGTAGGAGGGGGGCGCGGGTCTAGACACGGTAGGAGGGGGGGCGCGGGTCTAGACACGGTAGGAGGGGGGCGCGGGGCTAGACACGGTAGGAGGGGGGGCGCGGGTCTAGACACGGTAGGAGGGGGGCGCGGGTCTAGACACGGTAGGAGGGGGCGCGGGTCTAGACACGGTAGGAGGGGGCGCGGGTCTAGACACGGTAGGAGGGGGCGCGGGTCTAGACACGGTAGGAGGGGGGCGCGGGTCTAGACACGGTAGGAGGGGGGCGCGGTCTAGACACGGTAGGAGGGGGGGCGCGGGTCTAGACACGGTAGGAGGGGGGGCGCGGGTCTAGACACGGTAGGAGGGGGGGCGCGGGTCTAGACACGGTAGGAGGGGGGGCGCGGGTCTAGACACGGTAGGAGGGGGGGCGCGGGTCTAGACACGGTTAGGAGGGGGCGCGGGTCTAGACACGGTAGGAGGGGGCGCGGGTCTAGACACGGTAGGAGGGGGGGCGCGGGTCTAGACACGGTAGGAGGGGGGCGCGGGTCTAGACACGGTAGGAGGAGGGGGGCGCGGGTCTAGACACGGTTAGGAGGGGGCGCGGGTCTAGACACGGTAGGAGGGGGGGCGCGGGTCTAGACACGGTAGGAGGGGGCGCGGGTCTAGACACGGTAGGGGGGGCGCGGGTCTAGACACACGGTAGGAGGGGGGCGCGGGTCTAGACACGGTAGGAGGGGGGGCGCGCGGTCTAGACACGGTAGGGGGGGGGTGCGCGGGTCTAGACACGGTAGGAGGGGGGGGCGGCGGGTTCTAGACACGTAGGGGCGAGCAGGGAACAGGGCGGATTTAGCGCGGTCTAGACACGGTAGGGAGGGTCGCGGCGTCTAGACACGGTAGGAGGGGGGGCGGGGCTAGACACGGTTAGTGGTGGGGGGGGGCGCGGGTCTAGACACGGTAGGGGGGGGCGCGGGTTAGACACGGTAGGAGGGGGGGCGCGGGCTTAGACACAGGTAGAGGGGCGGCGCGGGTCTAGACACGGTAGGGGGGGGCGCGGGTCTAGACACGGTAGGGGGGGGCGCGGGTCTAGACACGGTAGGAGGGGGGGGCGCGCGGTCTAGACACGGTAGGAGGGGGGGGCGCGGGTCTAGACACGGTAGAGGGGGGGCCGGGTCTAGACACGGTAGCGGGGGGCGCGGGTCTAGACACCAGGGGGTTTAGGAGGGGGGGGGGGCGGGTTAACTTTAGGGGGGGACACGGTAGGCGGTGGCAACGTAGGGGGGGGGTGCGGGTCTTAGACACGGTAGGGGGGGGGTGCGGGTCTAGACACGGTAGGGGGGGGGTGCGCGGGTCTAGACACGGTAGGGGGGGGCGCGGTCTAGACACGGTAGGGGGGGGCGCGGGCTAGACACGGTAGGGGGGGGGCGCGGGTTCTAGACACGGTACGGCAGGGGGGGCGGCGGTCTAGACACGGTGGAGGGGGGGCGCGGGTCTAGACACGGTTAAGGGGGGGGCGCGGGTCTAGACACGGTAGGGGGGTGCCGGGTCTAGACACGGTAGGAGGGGGGGCGCGGGTCTAGACACGCGTTAGGGGGGGGCGCGGGTCTAGACACGGTAGGCGGGGCGCGGGTCTAGACACGGTAAGGGGGGGCGGGGTCTAGACACGGTGGAGGGGGGGTGCGGCGTCTAGACACGGTTAGGGGGGGCGCGGGTCTAGACACGGATAGGAGGGGGGGCGCGGGTCTAGACACGGTAGGCGGGGGTGCGGGTCTAGACACGGTCTAGGGGGGGGCGCGGGTCTAGACACGGTAGGGGGGGGGGCGGGGTCTAGACACGGTTAGGGGGGGGCGCGGGTCTAGACACGGTAGATGGGGGGGTTTCGGGTCTAGACACGGTAGGGGGGGGGTGCGGAGCTCTAGACACGGTGCGGGAGGGGTGTGGGGGGGCGTCTAGACACGGTAGGGGGTGGGTGCGGGTCTAGACACTGTGGGGGGGGTGCCTGCGTGCGGGTCTAGACACGGTAGAGGGGGGGGTGCGGGTCTAGACACGGTAGAGGGGGGTGCGGGTCTAGACACGGTAGAGGGGGGGTGCGGGTCTAGACACGGTAGAGGGGGGGGGGGGGGTGCGGGTCTAGACACGGTAGAGGGGGGTGCGGGTCTAGACACGGAAGTAGGGGGGGTGCGGGTCTAGACACCGGTAGAGGGGGGTGCGGGTCTAGACACGGTAGAGGGAGGGGTGCGGGTCTAGACACGGTAGAGGGGGGGTGCGGGTCTAGACACGGTAGGGGGGGGGTGCGGTCTAGACACGGTGAGGGGGGGGGTGCGGGTCTAGACACGGTAGGGGGGGGGTGCGCGGGTCTAGACACGGTAGAGGGGGGGGTGCGGGTCTAGACACGGTAGGGGGGGGGGTGCGGGTCTAGACACGGTAGGGGGGGGGTGCGGGTCTAGACACGTAGGGGGGGGGTGCGGGTCTAGACACGGTAGGGGGGGGGTGCGGGTCTAGACCACGTAGGCCGGGGGGTGCGGGTCTCTTCCGTTCTGTCAGGTTGATCCTCCGAGGTTCCCCATTGTTTCTACTTCCCAGTCTGACACCCCCTACTCTCACCCTTATCCCTTCCAATGAGTTTCCCCGCTGACTAGTTTAGGCCTTTGCTTGGAGTCGCTCTCCCCCGCGTCATGCCCCCCCCCCCCCCAGTACCCGGTTGAGCAGCTCCGGGTGAGCCACGATGACCCTCAAATCGAAGTACACGGGAGAGATGATCCCGCTCTTCAGTTGGAAGCGGCCGAACTTCAGGGCCTGAACCCGGTGCAGCTCAGCTACCAAATCCCGAGATAGCTCCATCACCGGCAACACGTGCAGGCGCGCAGCATTGACGCCAACAAGCCGAGCGAGGCAGCTGTTACTGCCCTTCTATCGTCATCATATCGCGTCGCTTTAACTCCCGTACTAAGTATATCCCCTCCCCCCAACTTCCGCTACTGTGCCTGAAACATACGCCGTCCAATCCGAGTAAACGCTCCGCCCCCAACATTTGCCGCTCTGCCAGATCATACCGCGCCCTATCACGGCTCGCTGTGAGTAAATGCCACGCCCTCACTAAATATCCTGCATCCAGCCATCGCCCCGCCCTCCTCCGCTGCATCCTGTTCCCGCGCTTTGTATGAGGTAACTCTGTGTCACACCCTCTCTCCTCAAGCTGCCAACCCAGAATCCCCCGCGCTTTACCTCACGGCTGGAAGAAGCTTCGGGCAGTGTGGCACTGAGCCCGGGGTGCAGACCCTGGCTGTGGCTATGCTTTTATCAGTCTGGGGTCGCGGTTTCGTTTACTAAAAACTTGTAACTGAGGTAAAGCGCCGCTCGAACAGCAGAGTCAGCAAAAAGGCTGGAGCCCAAACCCTGAGAAAAGTCCCAAATACTGTACCCACGCTCGTGTACTCAACCTGGGAGGCGCAGGGTGGATCCTCACCTAGTGCTCCTTATAACCTACAACACGACAAATGGACCATGTGCAGAACACCGGCTCCGTAACATGTGAGTAAAGAGGAGCGTACATAGCTCATGTGCATGTGTGCTTATTCTGTGTCACGGCGGGTATACAGGTTCATTGTTACTCTGCGTTACGGGTATATGGATACAATGGGTATATGAGTCAATATACGGTTATACTGGGTATATGGTCATATCCATTATGGGTATACAGGTTATAATATATTACGGTTATACTGGATATATGAGTTTTTGGTTATTCTGTGTCCGGGGTATACAGGGAATATGGTTATTCTATGTTATGGATATGGGCAATTCCATGAAAACATGGACATGGGGGTCTAACATTTGAAAATGAATACAGATTCCAGATTTTGGCTTTGTTTTTCAGTTGAATTGCTATATACTGTACATATGATAGTGCAAAATAATTATGATTTCTTTATAGGGCATCACATTATGGTACGTTAAACTATTAGGTTTCACTCAGATAATAAAAGAGAAATCAGCAGATTTTACTTATTTGCATAAATCTGTCTTTGACAAAATTAATAATTCCAAATAAAGGTTAGTATCATAATAATTATGTAATTTTACACACAACTTCTTTCCTTAGATGATTGTGGCTAAATAAAAACATGTAGTAAAGATACCAAAAAAAATACAAAAGTTTTATTACGCCTTCTTAATTTTAATTCTATACAATGACATTCGGGTTTATATTAACCCTTTCGCTGCTGAGGCGTTGAAGGAGGAATGGGTTGGCGGAAAATAGTTTGTATTAAAAGATTATGTAACTTGAACTGATATAGTTAAGAAAGTTCTCAAAGGGTTAACCTGAGCAGTGTGCAAAGCCCTGAACCGTGTGCAAAAGAAGTTTGTCCAGGTGTCCAGCAAGCAAGACCCCCCAGGGCATGAGCCGAAACCAGGATTCCTGACTAGATTCGAGGGAACGGCCGCTAATGAGATTCTGGTCTTTTGTTATCTGTTATCTGTAAATCTATACTACCAACTGAAAGGTTACACGCGTCATCGGGGGCTATAAAATGTATATGCAAAGGTGCATCTGGACTCAGTGCTGGCCGTCCTTCCATGATGCCACTGAGTCTCGGTGAATAAATCCTGCCTTCCTGAAGAATCTCTGTCTGGTTATTATTTCTCCGCCGCGGCACGAAATCCCTAAAAATCTGATTCCTATTTCATATGGTGCGTTGGCCGGGAAACCACTGCACTGTCTTTTTGATTGGGCACCTGAGGGATCTCCTGCCGCGTGCGTTGAGGATTCCTGATGGCCAGCGACTTCGAGGACCGGGGTGGGTTGAATGTCTTCGGTTGGCGCCACAGACGTTTTGTCTGAATCGGGATCTTCACCTGCTCCCCGGTTCTCCTGTCTCTGTGATCCAGGCTGATATCCATTGATGAGTCTTCAGGAAGTCAGTCCAGCGCTAGCGTCTGAATGGTCAGTATGCTGCATCTGTCTGTGCCTTCTCCCACTTGGAGAAGACGGGAGACTTGATCACCCTCCCTTTTCAGGTTCTGGTCTCGGTATTGTGTGTGAGAGAGTCCGTGTGTATGCTCGCGAGCCTACCCAGATAGTGGGGAAGCCAATCTGAGAGCGAACTGTTGAACAGCATAGAGTGTATTATTATGGGTCGGAAGTATTCCCAGTACAAGGGGAGACCTTGGGACATGTTGGTTCTGGAGTATTTCTGGATGGGCTGCTGTGATGTGTTTTCTGAAGCAAACTCCGAGAAGTGCATGAAGTATGTGTATCTGCTATCAGTGTTTCTGTATAAGCGCTGCTCTCTAATATAGCGCTCAGTGTCGGTTCTGAGTATATATCAGTGCCTCTGTATAAGCGCTCAGTGTCTGCTCTCTGTATAAGAGCGCAGTCTTGGTAATCCTGTGTATGATTTTGGTTTGTTTCTGACGTTTCTCCTGTGTAATCCTCGTGTGATATTTATTGATATTCTGTGTACCATTTCCTGGCTGTTCTGACTTCCCTCTCTGGTATCTGATCCCTGGCTTGTCTGACATACTCTCCTGGGTCTTGATCCTTTGCTCCGGTTCTGACAATTCTATTGAATGTTGCTTGTGTCCTGTCTGTGTATAACCCAGCAACATTATATTCAGTTCGTATTAAGTCCTTTCTGTCTGTCCTAGTGTTTAGGGATCCCTTTAGTTATTCGTTATTATTCTTGTCTAGTGTGTGGTCTGTCTATGTATCTGTCTGGTCTGTCTATGTATCTGTGTGGTCTGTCTGTATCTGTGTGGTCTGTCCATGTAGCTCTGTGGTCTGTCTGTGTCTGTATGTAGCTGTGTGGTCTGGCTGTGTGGTCTGTCTATGTAGCTGTCTGGTCTGTCTATGTAGCTGTCTGGTCTGTATGTAGCTGTCTGGTCTGTCTATGTAGCTGTGTGGTCTGTCTATGTATCTGTCTGGTCTGTCTATGTAGCTGTCTGGTCTGTCTATGTAGCTGCAGGAAAACCTACCTCAAGGGTGGTTAAATATCCAGTATAAAGGGCCCACCTTGGCTCGCGCCGGGGTGCCCCCCTAATAATTAGTCAAAATCTGCAGTGATGTATTGTTTCTGTTCCAGTATTCAAATATGGAAAAAAAAAAAGAAACAAGCTGCTAAATACTGTATAATGAGCTCCATAATGTACAAAGTATTCTACATATAAAACAGGAGCTTTAGCAAGTAATAAAAACCTGCGCAGGTAATAACAGATTTCAAAAAGGGTTTTAAAAAAAAATGATATATAGTTCACAGTGTGTAATGTATGTATATTTGTTATTCTGACTCTCCCTTTGTACAACGCTACAGAACTTGTTGGCGCTTTGTAAATGCTTGTGACTGTATAAGGTGCATATAACAAATGTCCAAAAGAGCGTAATGCAGCGCTTCATATATTCACAAAATACTGTGCTGGGGATTCGCTAGGATTCCTTATGCTTTGCTGCCACATTGTGCATTAATGTGATACAAGAAAGGGTTAACTACCCTAAGAGTTCTTTTTGTGTTTGCAGAAAGTCTGGTTGGATATATGTGTATAGATATATATATATATTGTACTAATAAGGCGTCCTTTATGAAGGTTGTGAAATGCCCTGAATCTATGTATAGGTTCTGCGATTAGATATTACCCTGCCTGAATACAAGATATTGCATTGGTTTTTTGGATGATATTAAGTGCATTTATGGCTCTGTACAATATCGCTTGTTGCCTTTCATTAAGCACATGGCTGTCCGCCATTTTGGGCATAGCCACATGCTGATGACTTGGCTATAATTGTACAACCGTGGCGCAAATAGTTCATCCATAGCAACGCAAAGTATTTTAAAAGGCATATCGAGCAGGATATCACCTAATAGTAAAAAGCTCTAGCGAGTGATCTGCGTTTGATAATTAAGACGGTTTCACTAGTCTGCTTTACAATTGCTGCTGTTTTAAGTTTGTTACGTTGCCTTTATTTGGAAAGAAAGTTGCAAATTGTATTGTAAAATATGGATCAATTCTTAGGAGCTATTTCAGATTTTGATCCAGATTTAGGTGAATCACAGCTTAAATCTCAGTACATACAGTAAAAGTGAACGTAAATGTGCTGCTAAGATTGGATGGATGATAATGAACCGTGTACAGAAGGCAGTGAATGAAAGGAATAAATTAGAGACCTGCAATTAATAAAAGAAAAACTGGTTTTGACTGAGGAATGTTGGAAGTCTGCTCAAACCAAGAGGTGATTTGATTGTAATGATAAGGAGATGAATTGCCCAGTTACTGTTAGATGAGCTGGTTAAACCAGCCGAGTAGATTTTAAGAATATTTGTGTGTGTTTCAATGCATCAGAAGATGGGGATGTAAGGTTAAGCTGTCCCATGTTCACAAGTTAGAAATGCCTTCAGGCGATCCAGATCTGTGAGAGTTAATGTCCCTTTTTAATGGATGTCATCAGACAGGCCCATGTGATCCCTTTACATGCAGATTAGAGCCCACATCCCCCTGTATTATAATGGAAGATGTCACTCACAGGGTTGGCATGATGCGGGATGTGTGGTGGGATTGACTGCAAATAACTGTGAGGAACCTGATATGGAAGATTTCACTGCTTGTATGAGAACAAGATTGTTAAAATGGGTGTAAAATTGACTTGATGGAGAAGGTTAGGAGTGAACGTGAGAACTATCAGATGTAAATGTCTAGGCGGCAAGTATGGCATAAATTGACAAGGTCGGGTGTGTCTAAGAATGAAATTGATAGAGCCCTGCCAGCACTGGTCCCACTCAGATAAACGCCCCTATTCCAGGTATCTCCGAAATCCCATACCTCTTCATGAAAAGAGCAACTGGTGGAGAGCCCCACCCTCAGCCTCTGGGGGTCCTGATTCATATGAATGTAAGGGATGGGGAGTGACTGGAAACAAAGGAAATAGAAAAGAAAATAGAGCAGTTGTGGATGTGGCGATGTTTTTTGGGAAACCCTATCAAGCACATTGTCAAAGATGGACCGGGTGTAGAGTGCAGACACAGTTACAGCAAAAATGACCCCAGACACTATTGTAGCCCCCAAAAAGTGAAACATGTTAGTTTGCCTCCAAAGACAGCTTTTGGAAAGAGCCAGTGCAAATAGTGTTATTTCTTCTTCCACCATGCTAAAGAGACTGGAAAAGAAACAAACGCGACCCGCTGAAAGACTAATGGAAAATTGAATTCTGTTCTGTAAAAGAGCCAGGTGACTCTAATGAGGTGGTGATTGATGGCACCCTGCAGTGCCTTCTCAAATATGGGGTTCTGAAGTTCTGGTGTCTCATCATGGAATACGCCCCAGTTGGCCGTCCAGAAAGAAGAGGTCTGCCGTATACCCACCCCCTAAGAGTAGACATCAGTTCTACCGCAGTAACAGCAAAACCTCTGTATGAATCCACAAAGGGGGGGGACATGAAAAACAAGCCAAGTATGCCTCCGAGGTTCTAGTCCTTTTGGAAGCCATCTGGATACCTGAAGCAGTGAGTGTTATCCACTGCCAGGGACATCAGAAGGGAAAAGAAGTTGTTCCCCCGAGAAAACCGTAAAGCTGACTAAGCCGCCAAGGAAGCTGCCAGTTGTGGCCACCCTGATTCCTGCACCACTGATGGAATAAGTTTCTGTATACTCTGAAACGGATCATGAATGGTTAATTTCTGAGCCTGGTGCCTACGACTCCAGTGGATGGTATATTCTGAAAGACAACCGTATTGTGGTACCCTCTACCATAGCCCCAGAGTTAGTCTGGAGTCTGCATAATAGTACGCACAGCGGAAAGACTGCTATGGAGAAACAGTTAGAGCTCGAGTTCTATGTGCCAGACCTGCCATCCCTCTGTAAGACTGACTCAGCAATGCCCCACTTGTGCCAAAAACAACCCCAGACAGAGACCTATCTTGCCTCCAGGTAGAGTCTCTGTAGGACTGATGCAATGTTATTTCTACTGGTGGACTTCACAGTTATGCCCCTCTGTAAAGGCTACAAATACCTCCTGGTATTCAGAACCTTAACCGGCTGAGTAGAAGAGCACCACACCCATACAGAAAAGACCACAGAAGTAGTCCGATGTCTCATGTATGAGATCATTCCACAATATGCGATATCTTCGGAGATCGGCTCTGATAATGGGCCCGCCTTTGTCCATCAAATACTACAGGCTTTGGCCTAAGCCCTACAGATCAGGTGGAAATTGCATACAGCCTACCGCCTCAAAGCTCAGGGAAGGTGGAACGTAGAAACCATACTTCGAAAAATGGCTTGCAAAAATGTGCCAAGTAACTTCTCTGAAGTGGCTGGAAGCCTTACCTATGGTCCTGTTCCACATCCAGTGAAGTCCAAGTGCTCCTCTGAACCTCAGTCTCTAAGTTGTTGTTTGGACGTCCTAATCCGCTGATAAAATCCATGACTAAAGGACTCTGAGTGAAAGCAACCTCTGTCACCAAGTGATCCAGTTAGGCTGCTCCTTGTCTGTCCTGCACAGATGGCCGTAAAAGTTACAGAAGTGTTCCCTGGATACACCACTCTCGTCTGAAACCCGCTGCACCGCCACTGCCAACCGGGGATCCAAAGTGGAGAAGTCATCCTGATCCAGACAATCCTCTGAAACTGCGTCTCACAGCTACCTTCTGATATCAGCAAGTAGGTGGTTTTGAGGGACACAATAAGGCCTGACCACCTGCCAGCGAGGGAAAAGACGGGTAGCCAAGAGGTTACCCATGAAAAATTGTGCCTCACACTCTCTTTTGACCGACCTTCTCATATCCGCTAGCGAGTGATTTCGAAGGACATAATAACGCCTGGTCACTTGCCAACGAGGGAAAGACGGGTTTTTAGCCCAAAGGGCTGCCCGCGAAACTATTCTTCACAGATCGTCTACTCTGCAGCCCTCACTCCGGAAGCTGAGGTGCCGTCGCACAGTTGAAGAATGGAAACCAAGCGGAAAAGGAGTTCTGGAGAAACACAAGGGAGCAGTTGTAATTGGTTCCCTTGTAAATGTATCGATAACTGAGTTTTCTGTATATTGAGTTATGTATTCCCTCGATTGATCCGAGAATACCCCATGTATACCAGCCCGTAAATCTCAGGGTTGTTCAGAGAAAGGTGAAAACCAGGAGAATGGCAGGAAAAGAGAACAATCTGGACCAAATAGCCGATTTGGAAAGTGAGATAAGGCTAGGGTCAGACTAAAGCATTTTTCGCAGCGACCGTCAAAACGTGCGTCCGAACGCATTGCCGTATTTTTTCACGGAATGCGCGAAAACGGTCATACGATGCGCATTTTTGTGTGTGATTTTTTTACGGATCCTAACCAGGAAACTTTGGGTGTCTGGACGTTATGTTGGCCGGACATGAGCAGGGCCTGACGTCTCCAAATCACGCACACCCGCCGCTAGTGGACACAGCGCACTCTGTACGTCCGTACTAGCGGTTCTGCATTCTCAAAAAAATACATTAATTTTCCACTTGCGTTGCGCAGCCGGACTTTCGTGCGACCGTACTTCGTATATTGGCCGTCATTGTCCGTCATTTGCTGCTAGTGCGGCTGTGATTAAGTGCGCCTAAACGCACGTTAAAAATTCGCTAGTCTGACTCTAGCCTAAATGGGAGAATTTTTCTGGTTTGGCTATTTTGACCTAGAATTTTCCATTCTCCAGTCATTCTCCTGCTCTTCACCGCTCTCTGAATAACCTTAACAGGGTTATTCAGAGAAAGGTGAAACTCAGGAGAATGACTGAAGAGAAAATTCTAGGTCAAAATAGCCGAACCAGAAAAATTCTCCCATTTATCTCACTTTCCAAATCGGCTATTTGGTCTAGAATTTTCCATTCTCCAGTCATTCTCCTGCTTTTCACCGCCAAAAAATCAGTAAACTTTTTCTGCGTGTGCGAAAATGTCTCCTCTTTTCATACAGACTGCCGCCCCAAGCAGTTGTTTATGGATAGATTAAAGGAAAAGCATTTACCATCATTTGAAACGTCATTTTTTTGTTTTTAAATGTTTCTATACATCCTAGAAATCCGCCACTTCACGGGCAGGTTATGGGGACCTCCTAGGCACGATATTTGAAGGAATTTTTCGTTTTTATTTTTAACCCTTATTTCATGGAAAACTCACTGTCCCTTTAAAAACGTTTTTTTTTTTTTAACTTTTTGCCCTTGTTTCCTGTCCCCCAGGGCACTGCCCGGACCCCCATACACCTTTTATGGCAAATATCTAACATATGCCCTTTTGGAGGGCACTCTAAAAAACGAATTTTCAGCCCCATTGACTTGTATTGAGTTCGGGTTCGGATCCGAACATTTGGAAAGTTCGGGTTCGGCTCCGAACCGAACTCGGGGAGTGTTCGGCTCATCCCTAGTTTGTATGTTCAACTCGAGGAGATGAGGAAACCACGGTTGAGATTTCCATAATGGGGTTATTAAGATTAATGTTGATTGTTTGGTCCAAACTAATTGAAGGACTTTGGATAGGAAGATGAATGGGGGAAAGGCATATAATTGGCTTTGGGGCCACTGTTTAATTAGAGCATCTATGTCAATTGTGTCTGGATCTGGCCTTCAACTGAAAAAGTGAGGTAATTGAGGGTTCAAACGAGAGATCTGTAGTAAATGGACCCCAAAGAGAAGTTAAAGATTCGAGGACCTTCCAATCTAATCTCCAATTGGTGGGCTCTATCAAATATCTGGAATTCCAATCTGCTAGAACACTAGACAACCCTGGGTTGTGGGCTAGGCAATAATCCCAGAATTTCTTGGCGATTTCTTATGAGTGATAACATCTGGGATTTCCTAGCTGATTGATATACCACTAAAATGTTGTCCATTCAAAGGAGGACAGATGACACGGTTGTATCTCTTGTAAAACTTTGAATAGCGAACCAGCCAGCCAAAATTTCCAGACAATTTATATGAAGGGAGGCTTTTGCAGAAGACCATCTTCCGCCTGTGGATAAGGAGTCGCAATGCGCGCCCCATCCATAGTTGCTGGCATCGGATTCTATACAAATCACCCGACCATTCCAACTCTCCATGTGAAAAAGCCACCATTGAAGTTCTTTCTTGGAATCCGCATCCAAGGATACGAGTAAAGAAAATTTTGGTGCAAGTAAAACATCTTGCAACGTTTCAGGGCACGATAAAATAGCGGGCCTGGAAATATTGCCTGAATTGACAATGAGAGAAGGCCTAGAAGGGGAGCCAGTGATTGAAGGGGAAAAAATATTAGTGTCAATATTCAATGTTCATCGTCCAATCCCAATGGCGAAAAGGGTCTGGATGAGCTATAAAATGAGCACACCATTTCCACAGATCTCATCAGCTGATACCAAAGTGATTTAGTAAAGTGATTATTACAAGGCTTTATGTTACGTAGTTTCTGAAAGAACAAGTTTGGTGGCTATAATATCGAAGATATTCCAACATATGGTATATTTTAACCCCTTCACTGTGGAGGACGTGTGGGGGAACTAACTAGGAGCTTCCCTTTGTATGCAGAGGATGTTCACCACACGTCTTCCGCTACCAGGGAGCTCCTGGCTATACTCACCACTCTCCTCCGGGGTCCCGCAGCGTTCTGACTTCTTTGAAGAAGCTTTTTAAGACCCCTCCTGGCGTAATCACGTCATTGCGTCTGGAAGACCGCCTGAAAGGAAGGGGGGGTCCTTTCGGATCCCTCTCCCTCCCCATTGAGAGGAGGTAGATGTTAAAGACAGGCATTAGGGTTGCACCGATACTAGTATCGGTGCCGATACCAGGTACTGCAGGAGTACTTGGTACTCGTGCAGTACCCCCGATATTTTCCCCGATACCGGAAGCCGGCATTGAGCCAGCTTGCCGGCATCCGAGGGGCTGGGGCGGCTGTCCGAATGCTCTATCGGCATTCGGACAGGCCCTGCAGCTGCTCTCCGTGTTTATACTTACCTTCCTGAGCGACGCCGGGAAAGTCTTTGCGCATGCGCTCATTGGAAGGCCCCCAGCCGCGATCACGTGGGACCACGTGATTGCGGCTGGGGGCCTTCCAACGAGCACACGCGCAGAAACTTTCCCGGCGTCGCTCAGGAAGGTAAGTATGAACGCGGTGAGCAGCTGCAGGGCCTGTCCGACTGTCGATAGAGCATTCGGACGGGCACCTGGAGCTCTCCGCGATCATACTTACCTTCCTGAGCGACGCCGGGAAAGTTTCTGCGTGTGCGCTCGTTGGAAGGCCCCCAGCCGTGATCACGTGTTCCCACGTGATCGCGGCTGGGGGCCTTCCAACGAGCGCACGCGAGAAGACTTTCCCGGTGTCGCTCAGGAAGGTAAGTATGATCGCAGAGAGTGCCAGGTGAGCTGGGGCAGTAGCCACGAGCTGGGGCAGTATCCACGAGCTGGGGCAGTATCCACGAGCTGGGGGGTGCAAATCCACGAGCTGGGGGGTGCAAATCCACGAGCTGGGGGGCATATCCACGAGCTGGGGGGCATATCCACGAGCTGGGGGGCATATCCACGAGCTGGGGCAGTATCCATGTGCTGGGGCATATCCATGAGCTGGGGCAGTATCCATGAGCTGGGGGGGCATAATCCATGAGCTGGGGGGGCATAATCCATGAGCTGGGGGGGCATAATCCATGAGCTGGGGGGGCATAATCCATGAGCTGGGGGGGCATATCCTTGTGAGCTGGGGGGCATATCCATGAGAGCTGGGGGGCATATCCATGAGAGCTGGGGGGCATATCCATGAGAGCTGGGGGGCATATCCATGTGAGCTGGGGGCATTTTTATATGAGGTCTGTTCTTATTGGAAAGCGTTCACATGACATAAAAAAAAGTATTGGTACTCGTACTCGGTCTTAATAAA
This sequence comes from Leptobrachium leishanense, assembly GCA_009667805.1. Taxonomy (NCBI): domain Eukaryota; kingdom Metazoa; phylum Chordata; class Amphibia; order Anura; family Megophryidae; genus Leptobrachium; species Leptobrachium leishanense. The sequence continues at coordinate 4,138,830 of CM019069.1, read as the reverse complement.
GTAGTATCGGTGCATCCCTAACAGGCATCACTTGGAAGTGATACCTGTCTTTAACCCCTGAGGTGCCGGTCCACTATCAGGCGTCATTTGGCTCCAGATCGCGGCCTAGTACCAGTGGAGACTGCCATCTTAGATGGCAATTCCACCTCTGAGTCCCCCCTCGTCATCTGTTGTCATCACGCATGGCAAGGTGATGTCAGTCGGGAAACCCCTAGCTGCCCGGGGATTTTCTAAGAAAATCCTATGGTGGAGATAGGGGGTTCATTTGCACCCACCTATCTGCCGATCGGTGGCAGCTAGAGGGGCATGTTTGGTATCATTTGAAAGGCCATAGCATGGCCTTTCCAATGATACCAAACATGACCATGTTCAAAGTAACAAAAATAATAAACAAAATGTAAACAACTAAATAAAAACTTATTTTTTGTGTTTTTTTTATTAATGCAGCAATATTGTTCCCATATCAATTATAATGTGAACAAAGATGCTGCACTAACGATTTTTACGACATCTTATCCCCCCATCCATGTGACCCTTAATGTCCTAATGTTCAATTCTAGGAACTGATCTGTAGGGATGCACCGATAACACTTTTTTAAAGTACGAGTACTAGGGATGCATCGATACTAATATCAGTGCCGATACTGCCGTTTGCACGAGTACTTAGTACTCGTGCAAATGGCCCGATACACCCACCCATACCCGCAAGCCAGCGCTGGACCGGCTTGCCGGTATCCGATGGGCTGGGGAAGTTGGCCGCTTGCATGAAAAGCACTCTGCCAGCGTTCCCATCCAGCGGCTGGAATACTCACCTGCTTCTGGAGGTCTGGTCGCGCTGCTGTGGCGCGATCACGTGGCCGCCGGCGCTTCTGTGACGCTGCCTCCAGCAGCCTCTCGGCTGGAGGCAGCGTCACAGAAGCGCCGGCAGCCACGTGATCGCGCCACAGCAGCGCGACCAGACCTCCGGAAGCAGGTGAGTATTGCAGCCGCTGGATGGGAACGCTGGCCGAGTGCTTTTCATGCACGTGGCCAGCTTCCCCAGCGTTCGATGGGGGCATATCCATGTGAGCTGGGGGCAAATCCATGTGAGCTGGGGGCAATATTCATGTGAGCTGGGGGCAATATTCATGTGAGCTGGGGGCAATATCCATGTGAGCTGGGGGCAATATCCATGTGAGCTGGGGGCAATATCCATGTGAGCTGGGGGCAATATCCATGTGAGCTGGGGGCAATATCCATGTGATCTGGGGGCAATATCCATGTGATCTGGGGGCAATATCCATGTGATCTGGGGCAAATCCGTGAGAGCTGGGGGAAAAATCCGTGAGAGCGGGGGCAAATCCGTGAGAGCTGGGGGAAAAATCCATGAGAGCGGGGGCAAATCCGTGAGAGCTGGGGCATATCCTAAACTTCTCCGTAACCAAAAAATGAAATACCAGTCTGGACCTGATCAAATCCCAGCAATGCTGCTGAAAATCAGTGCACCAGCAATTGCTAAACCTGTCACAACCCTGATTAATGAATCACTGGCAACTGGATACATACCCATACTCTGGAAGACTGCAAGGGTGGTACCTATCCATAAAAGTGGAGACAATACTATGGTATCCAACTACCGCCCAATATCACTGCTCCCTGTAATGTCAAAAATTCTGGAAAAATGTGTCTACACTCAATTACGTGATTATTATCAGTATCAGAACTATTTAACCCCAGATCAATCAGGCTTTCGTCCAAACCATTCAACTACAACTGCCCTTTTAAAAGTTTGTAATGATATCCAAGCGGGCATGGAACAAGGAAATCTAACTGGAGCCATCTTCCTTGACTTTGCCAAGGCTTTTGACACAGTAGACCATGGCATCCTATTACAAAAACTTAAAAACTCTGGTATTGGTGATAGTACGTTAACCTGGTTCCAATCATATGTGTCTGACAGGTCTCAATTTGTGTCCATTTCTGACAGCACTTCCCTTCCCCTCCCAGTCACGTGCGGTGTACCCCAAGGCTCGATACTTGGCCCCCTGCTATTCACAATATTCATAAACGATCTGCCCAATGTCTGCATAGCTTCAACTGTACACATGTACGCAGACGACACGGTAATCTATACCAGCAAACCAAATCTCCCGCAGCTGGAGGCCGTGCTGCAAGAAGAATTCACAGGGGTAGAAAAGTGGATAGCAAATAACAAACTTTTTCTAAATACTGACAAAACGGTTACAATGCTCTTTGGAACCGCACCTAAACTACACAAATTGCAAACACCCCATCTATGTGTTGGGACAAAATCAAACGGCACACTGACCACAGTCACCTCTCTCAAATACCTAGGTATGTGGTTAGACCCAAATCTATCTTTTGGCCCCCACATCGAAAAACTCTCATCTAAACTTTACCCCAAACTAGGTGCCCTGTACAGAAACAAATCCTGCCTGAGCCCCGCGGTAAGAAAGCAGATTGTACAACAAATGCTTATGCCAGCCATTGAATACGGAGATGTAGTGTATGCAGCCGCCCCGCAAACACACCTCCAGAAACTTACTACATTGTATAACTCATTCTGTCGCTTTGTGCTACAATAACTACATGACCCACCATTGTGACATGTTAAAAGAACTAAACTGGCCATCGCTGGACTCTAGACGCACCCTTCACCTTTCCAACCTGGTGTTTAAGAGCTTTTCTGGGAAGCTACCACCCTACCTGAATATGCTGCTTCCCCCAGCAGTTCCCTCATCCTATAACCTCAGATCCAGGACCAGCACCTTACTTGCAATACCGCAATACAAAAAGAAAATGGCTCGATCCTCATTTTCCTACAGAGCACCGCAAATATGGAATAACCTCCCAGACGCCGTCAAATCTTCCCCCAGTCTAAAGTCCCTTAAGAGCTCTCTATTAGCATACCTCAATACAAAATGCACCTGTAAACATGTAACATAATGACTACATTTCCTCCATATTTATTTTTCTGTTAATCTGTATATTTGGTTTTGTGTTAATATCTTGCATTTTACTATTTTGTATTTCTGTAACCACTCAATGTTCTCGAACCCAGGACATACTTGAAAACGAGAGAAATCTCAATGTATCCTTCCTGGTAAAATCCTTTATAAATAAATAAATAAATAAAATAAATATCCATGTGATCTGGGGGCAATATCCATGTGATCTGGGGGCAATATCCATGTGATCTGGGGGCAATATCCATGTGATCTGGGGGCAAATCCGTGAGCTGGGGGAAAAATCCGTGAGAGCGGGGGCAAATCCATGTGAGCTGGGGGCAAATCAATGAGAGCTGGGGCATATCCGTGTGAGCTGGGGCATATCCGTGTGAGCTGGGGCATATCCGTGTGAGCTGGGGTATATCCGTGTGAGCTGGGGTATATCCGTGTGAGCTGGGGGCAAATCCGTGAGAGCTGGGGGCAATATCCATGATAGCTGGGGCATATCCGTGTGAGCTGGGGGCAAATCCATGAGAGCTGGGGGAAAATCCATGAGAGCTGGGGGATATCCATGAGAGCTGGGGGCAAATCCATGAGAGCTGGGGGCAAATCCATGAGAGCTGGGGGGCATATCCATGAGAGCTGGGGGGCATATCCATGAGAGCTGGGGGGCAATCTCCATGTGAGCTGGGGGCATTCTGTGTATATAGCTATCTCGGGGGGGGATATATACATGTGAGCTGGGGGCATTTTTATGAGGTCTGTTCTTATTGGAAAGTGTTCACATGACATAAAATAAAAGTATCGGTACTCGTATCGGTGAGTACTTTTTTAAAAGTATCGGTACTCGTACTCTAACCGAGTACCGATACTTTTATTTTATGTCATGTGAACGCTTTCCAATAAGAACCTGACCTCATCTAAAATGCCCCCAGCTCACATGTATATATCCCCCCCGAGATATATATATATTAGGGTTGCACCGATACCGATACTAGTATCGGTATCGGAGGCGATACTGGGTACTGCAGGAGTACTTGGTACTCGTGCAGTACCCCCCGATATTTTTTCCGATACCGGAAGCCGGCATTGAGCCGGCTTGCCGGCATCCGAGGGGCTGCGGCGACTGTCCGAATGCTCTATCGGCATTCAGACAGCCGCCCCTGGAGCTCTCTGCGATACTTACCTTCCTGGGTGCCGCCGGGAATGTCTCCGCAAATGCGCTCGTTGGAAGGACCCCAGCCGCGACCACGTGGGGGACCATGTGATCACGGCTGGGGTCCTTCCAACGAGCGCACGCGCGGAGACATTCCCGGCGTCGCCCAGGAAGGTAAGTATAAACACACTAAGCAGCTGCAGGGCCTGTCCGAATGCAGATAGAGCATTCAGACAGGCCCTGCAGCTGCTCTCCGCGACGATACTTACCTTCCTGGGCGACGCCGGGAAAGTTTCCCCGCGTGCGCTCGTTGGAAGGACCCCAGCCGCGGTCACATGGTCCCACGTGGTCGCGGCTGGGGTCCTTCCAACGAGCGCGCGCGCGGAGATATTCCCGGCGGCGCCCAGGAAGGTAAGTATCGTTGGGGGGGTCCATGAGCTGGGGGCAATATCCATGTGTGAGCTGGGGGGCATATCCATGAGCTGGGGGGCATAACCATGAGCTGAGGGGCATATCCATGAGCTGGGGGGCATACCCATGTGTGAGCTGGGGGGGCATAACCATGTGTGAGCGGGCATATCCATGAGCTGGGGGGCATATCCATGAGCTGGGGGGCATACCCATGTGAGAGCTGGGGGGCATATCCATGTGTGAGCTGGGGGGCATATCCATGAGTTGGGGGGGCATATCCATGAGCTGGGGGGCATATCCATAAGCTGGGGGGCATATCCATGAGCTGGGGGGCATATCCATGTGAGAGCTGGGGGCATATCCATGTGAGAGCTGAGGGGCATACCCATGTGAGAGCTGGGGGGCATATCCATGAGCTAGGGGGCATATCCATGAGCTGGGGGACATAACCATGTGTGAGCTGGGGGGGCAAATCCATAAACTGGGGGGCAATATCCATGTGTGAGCTCAGGGATATCCATGAGCTGGGGCAAATCCATGTGTGTGTGAGCTGGGGCAATATCCATGTGTGAGCTGGGGCAGTATAAATATATATATATCGGGGGGATATACATGTGAGCTGGGGGCATTTTTATATGGTCTGTTTTTATTGGAAAGCGTCACATGACATTAAAGAAAAGTATCGGTACTTTGTATCGGTGAGTACTTTTAAAAAGTATCGGTACTCGGTCTTAAAAAAGGGGTATCGGTGCATCCCTAATTATATATATATATATATATATATATACACACACAGAAGGCCCCCAGTTCACATGGAGAATGTCCCCAGCTCACATGGATATGTCCCCAGCTCACATGGATATGCCCCCAGCTCACATGGATATGCCCCCAGCTCACATGGATATGCCCCCAGCTCTCATGGATTTACACCCAGCTCTCATGGATTTACCCCCAGCTCTCATGGATTTACCCCCAGCTCTCATGGATATGCCCCCAGCTGTCACAGACCTATATCGAATGCTGGGGAAGCTGGCCGCGTGCATGAAAAGCACTCGGCCAGTGTTCCCCTCCAGCGGGCTGCAATACTCACCCCCTTCCGAAGGTCCGGTCGCACAGCTGTGGCGCGATCACGTGGCTGCCGGGCACCTCCGTGACGCTGCCTCTCGGCTGGAGGTGTGTGTGGTTAGGTGAATTTAACTGTTTATATACTGGTGCTGAGCAGAAGGGCAACACCTTTCATACAGCCACCACTTGCATGGAATCACACAGGAACGGTCCTGACGGCTGGTCATGTGACCGGCAGGGGGGAACTCGGATGCTCGCGGCTGCGCTCAGCGCTGCCGCGAGCATCCCGGATTTTACCGCGCGTTAACAATGCAGGCAGCATTTTTGCGCCTGCATTGTAATCCAGCGTTGAAACGCGTGCGCAAGGGGGAAAACTGCGGGCACAGTTTTTTCCTCCCTTGCGCCCGCGTTTTAACGTTCGGATCGTAATTTGGCCTGTAGTTGGCTTCAATGTTTTTTTTTCCTATCTCCTACATTTAATGTAAATACAGTATATGCAGCCCTGGTGTATCTATATATATGAGGACTGTTGTGTGTCAGTGCGTGTCTGTGTTTGCAGTTGGTAAAAGGGTGTCTGGCCATATATTTCAATACTATCATAAATTGGACAGGCTTTCAGCAAAAACTTATTTATTGGAAAGCGTCGCATGACATTAACCTCTTCACTGCTGCTGAGGCATTTCACCGCTGTGTGCTGAGCTAATTTTTACCGCTTTTGCTCATCATGTTTAAATGCGATTTGAAGCCACATTTTATTATATGACCCAGACATATTATATATCGTTCTTCTCAGCAGATTCAGAATATATCATTTTTATATGTATACGTCATGTCCTGCCTGTATATTATAACAAAAAATGCAATAAAATTTGAATTTTTAATCATATTCTACAGTGTGTAAAGTGTTTTTTTTTTAACATTTTATCACATGAGCGTTTGCGGTTATATTTTCTTTGGGGTGCGCTTGTACAAAAATTAGAAATGGGGACTTGTTAAATTTTTTGGAGGGAATTACGTGATTTTTAGCAAACGCACCCCATAGAAAAAAATCATTATTGCAGCATCATTGTTCACATTCTAAATGAAATGTGAACAATATTGCTGCATTAATAAAAACAACACACAAAAAAATACATGTTTTACTTTTTTTTAAAAAAATTTTTATTTATTTTTTTACTTTCAACATGGTCATGGTCATGCTCAGGCCTTTCAAAGGATACCCTACATGATCCTCTAGCTGCCACGGTTGAGGAGATATGGGGGTTCAAAGGAACCCCCTATCTCCACAAGGGAATTTACTTGGGAATTCCCCAGGCAGCTAGGGGTTCCCTGGCTAACTGACGTCATTGCACCATGTGCGATGACGTTAGGTAGCCAGGGGGGACCCGGAGGTGGAGCCGCCATCCAAGATGGCGGCCCCCACCGGAGTTAAATCGCAATGTGGCGCCGAATGGCGCTGCATTGCGATCTGGCATGTATCGGGTTAAAAAAAAAAGACACCGCTTAAGGCTAGGGTCAGACGAACACAGTTTTAACGTGCGTTTAGCCACACTTAATCACGGCCGTGCTAGCAGCAAATTACGTCAAATGCCGGGCAACATACGAAGAACGGCCGCACGAATGTCCGTCCGCGCAACGCAAGTGGCAAACGAACGCATTTTTCCGAGAACGTCAAACCGCTAGTACTGACGTACAGAGTGTGCTGCGTCCGCTAGAGGCGTGTGTGCGTGATTAGGAGACGTCAGACGCTGCTAATGTCCGGCCAACACAACGTCCAGACGCAAAAAGTGTTTTATTGATGATCCGTATAAAATCACGGACGAAAATGCGCAACATATGACTGCTATCGCATATTCTGTGAAAAAATACGTCCATTAGTCGACCAATCGGATAATTTCCCCATTGATTAAAAAAATTATATTTTTTTAGCAAACTCAAGTGTTAAATATAAAACTTTGGAATAACAACGTATTAAGTTTTAAATATTTAAAATATTAGAAATGATATATTATTAAAAATTATAAACCAAATCTTATTTGCAGTATCCCAGCCTTGGCCAGTGTGCTCCATTAACCCATTGCAATGCTAGAACTCTGCCTTGCAGTCTCTGCTCCATTAACCCCTTGCAATGCTAGAACTCTGCCCTGCAGTCTCTGCTCCAATAACCCCTTGCAATGCCAGAACTCTGCCCTTCAGCCTTTGCTCCATTAACCCCTTAGTGACCGGGCGGTTTTACACAAATCCGTCCTTTAGTGACCGCTGCTGTTTTTACGTTTCTGCGCTGTTAGTGTTTAGGACAAATTTTCCTCTTACTCATTTATGCAACCCACACATATTTTACACTGTTTTTCTCGTCATTAAATGGACTTTATAAAAATACCATTTTTTTCATCATTTCATATAATTTACTATAAAAAACATTGTGAAATATGACAAAAAAATTGAAAAAACACCACTTTTTCGAACTTTGACCCCCAAAATTTCTTATGTATCAACAACCGTCAAAAAAATTAAATTCCTTAGTAGTTTCTAAATTTAGTTCTGAGTTTAGCAATACCCAATGTTTACATATTCCTCGCTTTTTTCCTTATTTTATGCAACAATAAGTGCAAGTAGCACTTTGCCATTTCCAAAGAGTTTATTTTCAAAACTAGTGATAGTGACATTGTAACACTGATATCTGTCACTAATTCCTGAATAACCCTCCACATATACATATTTTTTTAAAGTACACAAATCAAGGTATTAAACTTGGGGTATTTTGACTCTTTCCATGAAAACCATTTTACCACAAATCTATGCCAAAGTTTGAGAAAAAAAAAAGTTTTGGTGATTTTTTTTTTTTTGAACGCAATTTAAGAATACATGTACTGTGAACTTTAAGGTTTACTGCAAAAAACCACCCCAAAATATGTTCAGCAACATCTTCTGAGTAAATTGATACCACCCATGTATAGGTATGTCGGGTCATTTGGGGGCTAATTGGCCTTATTTGGGGGGTGCGCATTTCAGTTTTCCAACTTGGAATTTTCACATTTCGTCATCATGCACCCATGTCCTATTTGGGACATTTTTGAAGCCGGCCAAAGTAATTGACCCCATCAAACCATATATTTTTAGAAAGGGCACACCCTAGGGTGCTTCAAAGAGTTGTATTTTAACACTTTCCATGCACTAGCTCTATGTCAAACTTTCAGGTAGTCACTTTTTGTGTTATTTTTTCACACACATTGTACTTTAGGCATGAATTGTCAAATCCAGTTATGGGTTACTGCCAAAAAACACCCCAAAATATGTTCAGCAACATCTTCTGAGTAAAGTGATACCACCCATATATAGATTTGTTCTGTTTTTGGGGTGCTACGCCAATCTTTTGACATGTGCTTGTCAATTTTCTAATTTGACATACAGTATCTTCTTTGCTTATCGTCTTTTTAGGGGCCTTTTTACATACCCCAATTTTATGAACGTGCATATATTTGGTAAGCTAACACCCCAAAGTATTATAAATGGAGTGTTTTTATGCCATGGATGCAACCGTTTGCTCCAAACAAATTGGATACTGTTTGGTGGTCATTTTTCATTTTCACACCCACATCAGTTTTGGACTGTGATTTAGGAGACACTGTTGTTTGTTACTGCATGAAAACTCTCCAGGTTGTTTTCTGCAAGGTCTCCTGAGTACACCCATGCCCCCCATGCATAGGTTTGCCAGGATTTTGGGAAGGTTCAAATACAATTTTTATGACTTTGTCATTGGAGTTGAAATTGAGATTATTTCTTCAGCTAGGCCTATCTTTGGTTTTGGGTCTACCGCATACCCCAGTTTGAATTATTGCCAGAAAATAGTTTATATTTGTTATGTTGACACCCCAAGGTATTGCATATGGAGTGCTTTGATGTCATGGATGCAACGGTTTTAGCCCAAAACATTTGAGAAGGTGTGTGGCGGTAATTTTTCAATTTTTTATTTTTATGCCCACATTAGATTTGGACTGTGATTTAGGAGACACTGTTGTTGGTTACTGCATGAAAACTCTCCAGGTTGTTTTCTGCAAGGTCTCCTGAGTACACCCATGCCCCCCATGCATAGGTGTGCAAAGATTTTGGCAAAATACAGCACCAATTGTAGAACATAAAAATGTAGGAATAAAATGTAAAAGTCTGGTGCAGTAAAAAAAAAAAAAAAAACTAAACTGAACTAACTAACTAGAGTGTAAGAAAAAATAGAAAGGAAAAAAAATCACAGATCACGCACAGTGTGATATATCTTGAAACAGTCCCCAAGACACAGACCGGGTTGTCCAGGGCATTCTGGGCAGTAAAAGATTGTGTCTCTCCTCTGCCCCCTCTTGAAACACACCCTGCATCTTTTTTGGGGTTTCTGTTTGCCCTTAGTAGGGGGGGATTTTATAAATAAAATGTGTAGCCCCAACTCTGTCCCCCATCACCGCCCGGGGAGCAGGTGCATCCTGGTACAAAAACCCCGAAATGACCTGGAGCTGAAACTGCAAAAAGGACAGCGTCACTCCGGGGTTTGCCTTTTTGCAGAGCAAAAAGGCATTGTGGGTTGCAATTTGCATCAGGTAAATTGCAACCTTTTTGTACCAGGCGCTTGACTTCCACATAATCTGGTAGGGCTGGAGCAGCTGATCTGCCAGATCAACCCCACCCATATGCCGGTTATAGGCTTTGATGCACACTGGCTTCCTGATGCGCTCAGCTCTGCCACGTACAGAGACCTCCACAGACCTCTCAGTGTGGATGGTGGATAGAAGGTATACATCCTTCTTGTCTCTGTACTTGACTGCCAACAGCTCCTCTTGGCGCAGAGCTGATGTCTCCCCCCCCTTTTTAACCGGGTGCGGACAAGCTGTGCTGGGAAACCTACGCGGTTCTTGCGAACCCGTACCCCATGCTGCTGTATCAAAACAATACAGCAGCTTGAACAAAGGGAAACTCGTATAAAAATTATCAACATACAAGTGGTACCCTTTGTTCAGCAGGGGAAAAAGTAGGTCCCACACAATCTTGCCACTGGTTCCCATGTGTTCTGGGCAACCTGGAGGGTCAAGGCTACTATCCTTTCCCTCGTACACCCGGAAGGCCTGAGTATACCCACTCTCGCTGTCACAGAGCTTATACACCTTCACTCCATACCGGGAGCGTTTGGAAGGAATATACTGCTTGAATCCCAGCCTTCCCTTGTATTTCATTAGGGATTCATCCACGCAGATATTCCTTCCAGGTGTATAAGCCTCTGCAAACCTGGCGGCGAAGTGGGTAATCAGGGGGCGGATTTTATACAGCCTGTCAAACTGGGGATGCTCTCTAGGGGGGCACAGGCTGTTGTCACTGAAGTGCATGAAACGCAAAATGTTTTCATACCTTCTACGTGACATTGATTGGGGGTAAATGGGGGTAGAACAGATGGGGCTACTGCTCCAGTAGGAGCGAATTGAGGGCTTCTTTATGATGCCCATCAGCATAGTAAGTGCCCAGAATTTCAGAAATTCTGGCACATCTAGCGGGGTCCATTGCTGCCTTGCCAAGTAGGAGTCTGGCTTCGCAGCACAATGCTGATGGGCATACAGATTTGATTGGGCAACAATGTGGCCCAACAAATCATCCCCCATAAACACCTGCAAAAACTGTGTGGCGGTAAATACTGCAACATCAATATTGATGCCAGGATTTGCCGTGAAAGGAGGGATATCTGGCCTCTGGCGATGAGGCACTACCCACTCCTCAGCTGGAGCTGTGCGTCTCCTGCTGGCAGGTGGTGGCCCAGGATCTGCATCAGAAACATCACTAGGAGATACATCAGCCAGCGTAGATGATGTATCTAGTGAGGTCTCTGAGCAGTTAGCGGGGTCAAAATCTGGGTCTGAGTCCGACGCAGATGCCTCAGATTCTGACGCCAGGATGGCATATGCCTCCTCGGCGCTGTACACCCTCTCAGACATTATATATAATAGATTATAAAATTTTATAATTATTATATATATATAAGCGATATTATTGGTTCTTAGAAGAACCGTTGGGTTTCACAAGAAAATACAAATGAACACCTAAATCTCTCTAAATCCCTCTAAACCTGCCTCAATTCTTCTAAATCTCCCTAAAATCTCTCTAAATCTGCCTCAATTTTTCTAATCTCACTAAATCTACCTAAAATCTCTAACCTGTCAAATCTGATCTCTCTCGCTCACCAAAACACAAGTGAGGAGAGGGAGGGAGAATCACAGAGGTCACGGCCAATATTTACAAAATATTGACCTGACCTGACAAATTAGAAATTTTATTTAGATTTTTTATAACTTCTGATTGGATGTTGCTAGACTGCCTCTCTGATGAGGCAGGCTAGGAACATCCCACACAGCCCCAAGATGACCCTGCCCTTTGAAGGGCAGCACCATCTTGGCTGTCAGTTTTCTTTTATTTTATACCTTTTTATTTATTTATTTTACTTTTTTTACACTTTTTTTTAGTCTGCTGGGTGCCTTGACCCCTCGAGGCACCCAGCAGAGCACCTGATCACTTATGTGATCTTTTTTGTACTGAGTGCCACGATACCTCGTGGCACTCAGTACTTCCTGCCGCTACCGGAAGTGATCGCTCGGGGGGAGCGATCACAGACGGACCGGCGGCAGGTAACCATATTGCAAGGATGCCTCGATGTCGAGGCATCCCTGCAATATACTCCGAGCAGCTGGAAGCGATACCGATCGCTTCCAGCGCTCTGTAGAAGTGCGGGGCACCTTTCCAGTCAAACCGGATGTTGATCGCTCCCGGGGAGCGATCACAAGGGGCCCCGGGACTTCTAGCAGCCATTGCACGGATGCCTGGACTCCCAGGCACCGTGCAATGGCCCTGGAGCTGCTGAAAGCGATCCGATCGCTTCCAGCGCTCAAAAGACCGCAGGACGTACCATGTACGTCAGCGGGTCTAAAAGAGACCCGCGGCCGTGACGTACATGGTACGTCCGCGGTCTCTAAGGGGTTAACCCCTTGCAATGGCAGAAATTCTGGCATTGCAGGGGACTTAATGGAACAGATGGAGACTGTAGAGCAGAGTTTTGGGCTGGCACTGCAGGGGTTAATGTAGTAGACTGCGGCTGTAGGGCAGAGTTTTGACCAGCACAGCAGAAATTATGGAGTAGATGGAGGCTGTAGGGCAGTTTTGGACTGGCATAGTAGGGGTTAATGGAGCAGTTTTAGGCTGTAGGGCAGATGTTTGGGCTGGCCCAGTAGGGGTTAATGGAGCAAGAGGAGGCCGTGGGGCAGGTTTGTGCTGGCACAGTAGAGGCTATGGAGCAGATGGAGGCTGTATGGCAGTTTTGGACTGGCACAGTAGGGGTTAATGGTGCAGATGGTTTAGGCTGGCTGTTAAATGGAGCAGATAGAGGTTGTAGGCAGTTTTTCTTTTTCTCCCACTCCCCCTTTCAAGGCTCCATTAACCCCTTGCAATGCCAGAAATCTGCACAGCAGCCTTCGCTTCATTACACCCTGCATTGCCAGAATTTATGGCACTGCAGGAGGTTAATGGAGCAGATGGAGGCTGTTGGACTGTTTCAGCCTGGTACAGCATGGGTTAATGAAGCTGGGCGGTGGTTTGGACTGGCACTGCAGGGGGTTAACTGATGAGATAAGGGCTGTCTGCTGTTTTTTTTCTTCTGCCTTTGATCACTGCCAGGACGGCTTAATCACTTACTTATAGTGAGTGTGTGCTGGTGTGGTGTCGGATCTGGTTCCTCATCAAGAACTGTTCCAAGCAGCCTTAGTGTGAGGGTTTTATACAAATTATGTACAGTTTTTCGGTGCAAAAACAAAGTATGTTCTTAAAGGAACACTCTAGGCTAAAAATCACACCCCCTTTTTTAAATTATATTATACCTATTGCTCTACCTAGTTATTCAGTATTTTTTTAATGTAATACCCTAAAGACCACTTGTTTCCAACAGCGTTTTTTATACTCACCTGTCACCTCCCTCCGCTTCCGCTCCCGTCGTGGGAAATCTTCAACTTGGTCAATGGTTTATGTGAGCAAGCACATGCGCGCCTCTCACGTAAACCAGCCAATCAGCAGGCCTCCTCTTCTTCTTTGATTAGTGTTGCACGCATCCTCTTGCGCGATAAACACTAATCTCAGCCGCTGCCGCCAGCTACTGCGGCGAGTTGGAAACGTCATCGCTCTGAAAGCGCGATGACGTTTCCTACTCGGCAATAGTCGGCCCAAGCAGAAAATATGAATCCCGCTCTGCTGACTGACAACTGGGAGGGCGGAGTAAAGTCCTCCGCGTCTCTCAGCTCTTTCAGCCAATCGGCTGAGCGGAGGGGGCAGCGGAGGAAAAGGGCATACTTAGGACATAATGACCACCTATAAAAGCTTAGGTGGTCATGTTGCCTAGAGTATCCCTTTAATAAATACGGCATAACATTAAATAGGCTTAAACAAAACCCTTTAAACTAGTATATATAAAAAACAAATAAACAGGAAAAGGTTTTTATGCTTAAATAATAAACCAAATAATTACTAAATATATTTGACATTAACCATTTCTCAGTGTAAAATACCTTTTCTTTTCATACAAAACGTCTCCGCAAGAAATAAACCCCAAAAATGGAGTTTCAAATGGGTGAGAAGTGGCTGGTTGGAACAGTTCTCGACGAGGAACCAGATCCGACTAGGGCTGAAACAACTAATCGCTTAATCGTCAACTAATCGATGATTAAAATAGTTGTCAACTATTTCCATTATCGATTAATCGGTGTCGATTAATCGTCCTGTGTACAGCACACACTGTTTAGAGTCAGACTGAGTTAAACGTAGGTGACGCGCCACCGCTTTACTAGGTATGATTTAGTTCTAGGGTTATGTCAGACACAACCAGTTTGTTTTTATGCCGTTTACGACAGTAGCAGAACTATAACACAAACAATAGGATACTGCCACTGGGTGAAGGAGCTGTACCTGTCTTTTATCCTTACTTGAAACTGGAGTCCTGTGCCACCACCCCACCCTTCCTGCCACACCCTCTTTGCCACACTGCCATTCCCACCCTCTAGTCCGGTCCCTTTCCTCAAACTCATTCCCACACTCAGATCCGGTCGTTTGTCCATACCCACTCCCTCTCACACTTAGGTCAAGTCACTTGAGCAAAGTCACTCCCTTCCACCTCCAGTCCCTCGTCCCACTCAGTTTGTTCACAAAATTATTTGAAAGGGACACTCAACGCACCCTGACCACTTTAGCTAATTAACCCCGATTTCATGCTGACATCAAGCACTATGACCAACTGCTTGTAGCCGCGTTCATTTGAGAAAGCAAACATGTGCTTAAGCTGTGCATGCAGCATCAATCCATCCCTCTGACCAAGCACTCGCATACCTTGTGTGAAAAGTACGCAAGATATGCAATTTGCATATGTATGTACGAAAGTTATGTACACTATGCAAATTGCTTATGAATAAAGGGGAGGGGTTGTGGTTATTTTTTTACTTAAAATTCCTTTTAAGTAAACTAATTTTTTTCTATTTTTTTATCCGATGAATTGATTAATCGAAATAATAATCGGCCAACTAATCGATTGAGAATAATCGTTAGTTGCAGCCCTAATATATATATATATATATACACACACACTGAGGGCTGCAATTTGTGTGTGTATACATACTGAGTTTTGAAATGTGTGTGTGTGTGTATATTAGGGATGCACCGATACCACTTTTTTAAGACCGAGTACGAGTACTGATACTTTTTAAAAGTACTCACCGATACCGAGTACCGATACTTTTCTTTAATGTCATGTGACGCTTTCCAATAAGAACAGACCATATAAAAATGCCCCCAGCTCACATGTATATATCCCCCAGTTCATGGATATGCCCTCAGCTCACACATGGATATGCCCCAGCTCACACATGGATATGCCCCAGCTCACACATGGATATGCCCCAGCTCACACATGGATATGCCCCAGCTCACACATGGATTTGCCCCAGCTCACACATGGATTTGCCCCAGCTCACACATGGATTTGCCCCAGCTCACACATGGATTTGCCCCCCAGCACATGGATATGCCCCCCAGCTCATGGATTTGCCCCAGCTCACACATGGTTATGCCCCCCAGCTCACACATGGATATGCCCCCAGCTCACACATGGATATGCCCCCCAGCTCACACATGGATATGCCCCCCCAGCTCATGGATCCCCCCCGACGATACTTACCTTCCTGGGCGCCGCCGGGAATGTCTCCGCGCGTGCGCTCGTTGGAAGGACCCCAGCCACGACTACGTGGACCATGTGATCACGGCTGGGGTCCTTCCAACGAGCGCGCGCGGGGAAACTTTCCCAGCGTCGCCCAGGAAGGTAAGTATCGTCGCGGAGAGCAGCTGCAGGGTCTGTCTGAATGCTCTATCTGCATTCGGACAGGCCCTGCAGCTGCTCACTGTGTTCATACTTACCTTCCTGGGCGCTGCCGGGAAAGTTTCCGCGCGCTCGTTGGAAGGACCCCAGCCGTGATCACATGGTCCCACGTGGTCGCGGCTGGGGTCCTTCCAACGAGCGCACGCGCGGAGACATTCTCTGCGGGGCCCAGGAAGGTAAGTATTGCGGTGAGCAGCTCCAGGGGCGGGTGTCCGAATGCCGATAGAGCATTCGGACAGCCGCCGCAGCCCCTCGGATGCCAGCAAGACGGCAAAATGCCGGCTTCCGGTATCGGTAAAAATATCGGGGGGTACTGCACGAGTACCAAGTACTCCTGCAGTACCCAGTATCGGCCCCGATACCGATACTAGTATCGGTATCGGTGCAACCCTAGTGTATATATAATTGCTGTGAGGTGCAAATGGCTTCTGGAATAATAAACATACTTATTATAGCGTGGAGGCTTTTTATCTCACTTTTTGTCCTCCACCACAACCCTCGTAAGTACTGATTTACCCTACGGGTCCAAGCATCCACTGCAACTGGTCATCATGCCTAACTCCTAGCTGATGAGGGTCCAATAAACCCGAAACAGCGCTGTCCTAGGAGTGGATTTGACCAGTTGCATAAACCTTATCTCTGCTAGAAAGCCACAGTGTGGCATAGCATTGATTTTAGGGTTGTGTGTAATAACAGACCCAGGATGCATAAAAGTGAGACAGATGTAATTTGCATATCCTACCCAGAATTCCTTGCTGCATATGGGGAATGTGGCACAGGAGCTCTGGAATGTAATTCATCGAATTGCTGTGAGGTGCAAATGGCTTCTGCAATAATAAACTATGTATGTATATATATATATATACACGCACACGCACACGCACACACACACACACACACTGCAGCCCTCAGTGTGTGTATATATGTATATATAAACAGAAAATAGTGTTTAAATAGAGGTCTTTATTCATAACAGCCTAGATGTATCTGATGCTGCCTCTCTAGGCTGTTATGAATAAAGACCTCTATTTAAACACTAATTTGTTGAAAATATTTTTCTTATCAGGACAAGTAACATAGAAACATAGAAAAATGTCGGCAGATAAGAACCTTTCGGCCCATCTAGTCTGCCCAATTACATGGATACTTTACCTGGATTTATCTTTTGTTTAGGATAGCCTTATGCCTATCCCATGCTTGCTTAAATTCAATCACTGTTTTGGCCTCTACCACTTCAACTGGAAGACTGTTCCATGTATCCACCACCCTCACAGTAAAATAATGCTTTCTGATGTTACTTTTAAACCTTTGCCCCTCTAATCTAAGACTATGTCCTCTTGTTTTGCTACTTTGTTTCCTTTTAAATATACTCCCTTCCTCTACCTTGTGGATTCCCTTTACGTATTTAAATGTTTCTATCATATCTCCTCTGTCTCGTCTTTTTTCCAAGCTTACATAGTTACATAGTTACATAGTTATATAGGCTGAAAAAAGACATGCGTCCATCGGGTTCAGCCTCTCCCACATAACCTACTGCTGTTGATCCAAAAGAAGGCAAAATACCCAGTCTGAAATGCTCGCCAATATGCAAACATGGGAAAAAAATTCCTTCTTGACCCCAGAATGGCAGTCAGATTTCTCCTTGGATCAAGAAGCTTTTACCCACATATTAAATATTATAACCCTTAATATTCTGTGTCTGCAGGAAGTCATCCAGTCGCTTTTTAAAAGTCTGTACAGACTCTGACCCAACCACCTCAACAGGCAGAGAATTCCACAGCTTTATTGTTCTCACCGTAAAATAACCCTTCCTATGCTTTAAGCTAATTTTCTTTCTTCCAGTCTAAATGGATGACCCCGTGTCCTGTGTATAGTCCTGTTAATGAATAGGTTAGACCAATGGTTGATAATGGCCCCGTATATATTTTATATAGGTTATCAGATCCCCTCTAAGGCGCCTTTTCTCTAAACTAAACAGGTTTAAGCTTGTTAGTCTTTCCTCATAACTTAACCCTTCCATCCCCCTTATTAATTTAGTTGCCCGTCTCTGCACTTTTTCTAGCGATATAATATCTTTTTTTAAGGACAGGTGCCCAAAATTGCACGGCATATTCAAGTGCGGCCTGACCATTGATTTATACAGAGGCAAAATTATGTTTTCATCCCGTGAGTGAACTCCCCTTTTTAATGCATGCCAGTACTTTTGCTGGCCTTGGCGGCTGCTGTTTGACATTGCACATTGTTACTTAGTTTGGAGTCTATGATTATTCCCAAATCCTTCTCCTGCTTGGATTTCCCTAACTCCGTACCATTTAGGGTATAAATTGCTTGTGTGTTCTTCACTCCAAAGTGCATAACTTTGCATTTTATCTAGATTAAATTTCATCTGCCATTTAAGTGCCCAGTCCCCCAATCTATCTAAATCCCTCTGCAGCCAAGTAACATCCTGCTCACATTGTATTCTTTACCTAGCTTTGTGTCATCTGCAAAACACTGATACACTGACTTTCAATGCCTATCTCAAGGTCATTTATAAATAATTGAATAGTATTGGTCCTATAACAGACCCCTGAGGGACACCACTTACCACTGGTGTCCATCTTGAAAATATGTACCATTTATGACCACTCTCTGTACCCTATCTTTTAGCCAGTTTCTATCCTCAAGAACAAGTATTTTCATCTAGACCATTTTTTCTTAATTTAAATAGTAACCTTTTGTGTGGAACTGTGTCGATGTCAGGGATCCCAGGAATAGGATATAAGGAGCCCAAGGAGTTGGTGAAGGAGGCAAGGTTAACGTCACTAGCCGAGTCAGGATCACAGTGGTACACGGAGGTCGAGGTCACAAGCCAAGTCAGGATCACAGCGGTTACACGGAGGTCGGGGTCACAAGCCAAGTCAGGATCACAGCGGTACACGGAGGTCGGGTCACAAGCCAAGTCAGGATCACAGGATATATACACTATGGAATGGGAAGAGCAATACTGAGGGAACTGCTACAATAGTGAAGCGAAGATAGAATGACCAGTCTGCCCTTAAGTACCCATGGAGCTCCTCCCTACTCTGAGAAGCTGGTGACGTCACAGACGCGCGCCGCGGCGGGCGGCCGCCATATTGGTGGAGCCTGGCCGCGCGCGCGTCCATTCTGGGGCATGTGCTGGGCCAGCAGTCTTGGGCTGCGACGCAAGCCCACGGCGGATACCCGGGAACCCGCAACAGAGGTGAGCCGGGTCTCCGGGCAACGCCAGGCCCATGCGCCAGCCGCAATCCCACCCCCTGAGCAGCAGCCCGAGGAGGCGGGGACCGCCGGGCTAGCCGTCCCGGAACCCGCAGCCCTGACATAACCCCCCCCGGAACGCGGGCCTCAGGACACGCAACGGACCCGGACGCCCGGGATGAGCCGCATGAAAAGCACGGACAAGGGCCGGAGCCCGGACAAAAGAGGCAGGCTCCCAGGAACGCTCCTCAGGATCGTAGCCAGTCCAATCCACAAAATACTGGAGTACACCCCGCCGAATACGGGAATCGAGGATCCGTGCCACCTCAAACATATCGGAACCAGCAGCGGACACAGGAGGAGGAGGAGGCAGGGAACGACCCACAAAAGGGTTGGCACCAACCGGCTTCAGAAGGGATACGTGCACCACCGGATGGAACCGGTAACGAGCAGGAAGCCGAAGACGAGCCGCCACCGGCCCAATCATGTCAACGATGGTAAAAGGCCCTATATATTTAGGGCCCAATTTCTTAGAGGGACAAGAGAGACGTAGGTGGCGCGTGGACAACCACACTCTTTGGCCCGTAGCATAGCCTGTAGAGGCAGTACGGTGATGATCAGCATATCTTTTGTACGTATTCTGAGCCATTATGAGGCACGTACGGGCCTTTGTACGGCATACTCGGAGTGCCCGGAGGCGGGTGGCAACGCTAGGAACCGGGACAACAGAAGGCAAATCAGGAAGGGGAGCAGGATGATATCCATACATTAGGAAGAAGGGAGAACAACGAGTGGAATCGTGTAGTCGGGCATTATAGGCATATTCGGCAGTGCACAACAAAGTGGCCCAATCGTCCTGTAAATAGGTTGTATAACAACGTAGGTACGTTTCCAGGGATTGATTCACCCTCTCTGTCTGTCCGTTGGTATGGGGATGGTATGCCGTAGACAGGTCGACCGAAATCCCCAAAGCCCGGCAAAAGCATCGCCAGAACCGAGAGGTGAATTGCGCCCCTCGATCAGACACGATGGATTCAGGGACGCCATGCAAGCGATATATGTTCTGTAGAAACAAGGATACTGTTTGTGCAGCGGTAGGCAGGCCTTGAACGGGAGTAAAGTGGGCCATTTTGGTCAGACGGTCCACGGTTACCATTATGGTTGTGAAACCATTTGATGGAGGAAGTTCAACAATGAAATCGATGGTGATATGTGACCATGGTTGTTCAGGTACCGGAAGGGGTTGTAGGAGACCTACTGGTTTCTTCGTGCTATGTTTGGCACGGGCACAGATCGAGCAAGAACCCACGAAGTCCCTAACATCCTGATCCAAAGTAGGCCACCAGAAGTAACGCTTTATCAAGTCCTTGGTCTTACGTATCCCTGGGTGACCGCTTCCCAAAGTATCATGGAATTGTTGAAGTACCATTACTCGGTCCTGAACCGGGACGAGACATTGCTGACGCTGTTCTTGAGTTCCCATTACATGAGGTTGATTGTTAGTGTCGGTATGGGAACGTATCTGTTGCATAAGGTTAGTAGTCATGCCGATGAATCTGTTCGGGAGAGTACTGGTTCAATAATGGGTGTCGAATGGATCGATGGAGAGAGACGTGATAATGCATCGGCCTTCTTATTCTGAACACCAGGTTTGTAAGTTACCCGGAAGTCAAAACGGGAAAAGAATAATGACCATCTGGCTTGTCGTGGATTGAGTCTTTTAGCCGTCCGTAGATATTCCAGATTTTTATGGTCTGTGAAGACCAGGACGGATGTAGAGCACCCTCCAAGAGATGACGCCATTCCGTAAGGGCACATTTAATGGCGAGAAGTTCCCTATCGCCAACATCGTAATTCGTCTCGGCGGAAGTCAGTTTTCTGGAATAATATGCCACAGGATGGGCCATCTGTTCTGGGGGTCTCCGTTGGGTGAGAACCGCCCCGATCCCGACATCAGAGGCATCAACCTCTACTTCATATGGTCGTAAGGGATCCGGTAAGACCAATATAGGCGCAGTGCTGAAACGATGTTTTAAGGCATTAAACGCTTGTTGAGCCTCAGTGGACCAGCAGAACTTGGTCTGTTGTTTGGTTAACCCGGTAAGGGGTAGAATGATGGAAGAGAACCCCTGTATGAAGCGTCTATAGAAATTGGCGAAGCCTATAAATCGTTGAACAGCCTTTTTATCCGTAGGGGTAGGCCAATTGCTGATGGCGGCTACTTTCTTATGATCCATGGCAAGACGACCTGGGGTTAAGAAGAATCCAAGAAATTCTATTTCGTCTGCCTCGAAGACACATTTTTCGATCTTTGCATATAACCGATGGGTTCGGAGGCGAGTTAAGACTGTTGTTACATGGACCCTATGGTCCTTGAGCGTACAGGAAAAAACAAGGATATCGTCCAAGTAAATCACTACATATTGGTCTAACAGGTCTCTGAAGACGTCATTGAGGAAATGTTGGAACGTACCAGGTGCGTTGCATAACCCGAAAGGCATCACCATGTACTCGAAATGACCGTAGCGTGATCTAAACGCCGTCTTCCATTCGTCACCTCTACGTATTCTGACAAGGTTGTATGCTCCCTTGAGGTCGATCTTGGTGTAGACTGTTGCACCCTGGAGACGCTCGATAAGTTCTGGAATCAAGGGGAGAGGGTACCTGTTCTTGATCGTGATGAGATTCAATTCGCGATAATCCACGCAAGGACGGAGACCCCCATCTTTTTTCTCCACAAAAAAGATACCTGCACCTGCCGGTGACGTTGAGTGCCTGATAAACCCTTTGTCCAGGTTCTCCTGAATGTAGCCTTTCAATACCTTCAATTCCGGTTCTGATAACGGATAGAGCCTGCCGTACGGAATGGTAGCTCCTGGAATTAGTTCAATCGGACAGTCATACGGTCTCCTGGGCGGCAAGATTCCACCCCTTTTTTCATCAAACACATCTGCGAAGGAAGAATATTCATTAGGGAGAACGGTGTGATACTGCGGTGTCATATGTATATCTAGGACCGTATTCAAGACGTGATGGTGTTTCTGGAGACAATTCTGGGTACAGTAGGAAGACGAGAAGGTAAACGTGCCAGAGGACCATGAGACCTGGGGGTCATGCTGACGTAGCCAGGGGAGACCTAAAATAATTGGAAACAATGGAGTAGTGACGATGTCAAAGCGTAACGTTTCCTTATGCCCAGGGCCTATGGTTACTTGTAATGGCTCTGTTTCAGTGGTAACAGGCCCAGAAGGCAAAGAAGACCCATCCACAACCTGAATATGCAAAGGGAAGGGTTTATTCGTGATAGGAATACAGAAGGCATCAACGACTGCTTTGTCGAGGAAGTTTCCACTTGCTCCTGAATCAACCATCGCGGTTTGAAGTAGCATCCTCCCTCCCCACTGTAAAACAAGAGGGA
The DNA here is from genome assembly GCA_009667805.1 of Leptobrachium leishanense. Classification (NCBI taxonomy): domain Eukaryota; kingdom Metazoa; phylum Chordata; class Amphibia; order Anura; family Megophryidae; genus Leptobrachium; species Leptobrachium leishanense. The sequence continues at coordinate 4,116,181 of CM019069.1, read as the reverse complement.
GTGTCAATAAAGGGCTGCAGCCACTGGAGGTGGACAAATGTAACAGACGAAGGGGTGAGTTAGGGTTACCTGCTCGACCCCGTTCTTTTCTGGACAGTAACGTGCTGTATGATGTGGTCGACCACAATATAGGCAGAGATTGTGCATACGTCGTCGATGTAATTCTTCTGGTGGGAGTCGGCCTTGAACCATATTAACCTGCATGGGTTCCTCTGGTGCGGGTAACACCCCCTGATTACCGGGAGGTGGAGCAGGAGGAGAACGGAGCATTGACGAGTAGGAGGCGGATCTTTCCCTTGCTCGTTCGCGAAGTCTCCTATCAATTTGGATGGATAATTGAACCAGGGACTCAAGGGATGACGGGATTCCCACTCGTGCAATTTCGTCTTTTAAGGCCTCTGAGAGACCAAGACGGAATTGCCCTATCAAGGCAACATCATTCCATCCTGTTTCACAGGCGAAGCGACGAAAGTCTGTGATATAAGCTTCCACCGAACGACGTCCTTGCCGTAGGGATCTAAGGGTGTTTTCTGCCGTACTAGCACGAAGTGGATCGTCGAACATCGCGGCCATAGCGTTGAAGAAAAGCGGCCATGTCTCCAACACCGAGCTCTGAGAGCGTAACAGGTTATGAGCCCATGCTTGTGCTTCTCCAACTAGAAGAGATATTGTCGTACGTATCTTAACGTAATCACTGTAATAAGTCCGGGGATTCAATGCAAAGAGAAGGTCACACGACATCATGAAGGCTTGGAAGTGGTCTTGCTTGCCTGAGTAACGTTCGGGCATAGGAACATGTGGTTCTGGAACATGAGTCAACTCCAATGGGCGGGTTGGTGAGGTAGTTTGGAACGATAACAACTGTTCCTGGAGGTGCCGATGCCCATTCTGTAGTTCTCTTATGGAGCAGGATAAGGTGTTCACCTGTTGAGACAGGGTGTCTACTGCTCCGGCGACATCCGCAAGCTCCATTGTGGCTTCACTATTCTGTCAGGGATCCCAGGAATAGGATATAAGGAGCCCAAGGAGTTGGTGAAGGAGGCAAGGTTAACGTCACTAGCCGAGTCAGGATCACAGTGGTACACGGAGGTCGAGGTCACAAGCCAAGTCAGGATCACAGCGGTACACGGAGGTCGGGGTCACAAGCCAAGTCAGGATCACAGCGGTACACGGAGGTCGGGGTCACAAGCCAAGTCAGGATCACAGGAAGTATACACTATGGAATGGGAAGAGCAATACTGAGGGAACTGCTACAATAGTGAAGCGAAGATAGAATGGCCAGTCTGCCCTTAAGTACCCATGGAGCTCCTCCCTACTCTGAGAAGCTGGTGACGTCACAGACGCGCGCCGCGGGCCGGCCGCCATATTGGTGGAGCCTGGCCGCGCGCGCGTCCATTCTGGGGCATGTGCTGGGCCAGCAGTCTTGGGCTGCGACGCAAGCCCACGGCGGATACCCGGGAACCCACTCGTCGTCCCCTCCGGGAGTCATGGACCCGCAACAGAGGTGAGCCGGGTCTCCGGGCAACGCCAGGCCCATGCGCCAGCCGCAATCCCACCCCCTGAGCAGCAGCCCGAGGAGGCGGGGACCGCCGGGCTAGCCGTCCCGGAACCCGCAGCCCTGACAGTCGAAAGCTTAGGCAAAATCTAAGTAAATCACATCCACTGCGACCCCCTGATCTATACTTCTACTTACTTCCTCATAGAACGTATTAGGTTAGTCTGACTGATCTGTGGTTTCATGAAACCATGCTGATTTTTGCCAATTACATTATACCTCCCAATAAATTCCTGAATATTATCTTAGTAACCCCTCAAATACTTTCCCAGCCACAGATGTTAAGCTCACAGGTCTATAATTCCCAGGCACAAATTTTAAACTTTCTTAAATATAGGGACCACGTCAGCTTTTCTCCAATCCTCTGGTACTATTCCTGAAATAAAAGAATCTTGAAAGATTAAGAACAGAGGTTTACATATTTCAACACATAGCTCTCTCAGTACTCGCGGATGAATTCCATCTGGCCCTGGGGCTTTATTAACATTCACATTGTTTAATTTCTGTAAAACCTTGTCCTGAGTCAACCAGTCACTTTGTATTAGTACAAGCTGTACATGTTAAGATCATTAAGCCTTTCCTGGTAACTTTTCTCCTTCAAGCCGTTCACCATTTTAGTAGCCCTTCTCTGAACTCTCTCTAAGATGTCTATATCCTTCTGGAGATACGATCTCCAGTACTGCACACAGTACTCCAAGTGAGGTCTCACAGTGCTCTGTACAGTGGCATGAGCACTTCCCTTTTCCTACTGCTAATACCTCTCCCTACACAACCAAGCATTCTGCTAGCATTTCCTGCTGCTCTATTACATTGACTACTTACCCTTAGATCCTCTGAAATAATAACCCCTAAATCCCTTTCCTCAGATGTTGAGGTTAGGACTGTATCAAATATTCTTTATTCAGCCCTTGGGTTTTTACGTCCCAGGTGCATTATCTTGCACTTATCCACGTTAAAACTCAATTGCCACAGCTCCGACCATTTTTTTAGTTTACCTAAATCATTTGTCATTTGGCTGATCCCTCCAGGAACGTCAACCCTGTTGCAAATCTTTGTCTCATCAGCAAAAAGACACACTTTTCCATTAATACCTTCTGCAATATCATTAAAAAATATTAAATAGAATGGGTCCAAGTACTGACCCCTGAGGTACCCCACTGGTAACAAGACCTTACGCCGAATAAACTCCATTTACCACAACCCTCTGTTGCCTGTCACTCAGCCACTGTCTAATCCATTCAACAATATTGGAATCCAAGCTCAAAGATTGCAATTTATTGATAAGCCTTCTATGCGGAACAGTATCAAAAGCCTTACTGAAATCTAAATAAGCAATGTCTACTGCACCACCTGTGTCTATTATTTTTGTTACCCAATCAAAAAAATCAGTAAGATTAGTTTGGCATGATCTCCCTGAGGTAAACCCATGTTGTTTCTGATCCTGTAATCTATGTGTTTTTAGATGTTCAACAATCCTTTCCTTTAACATGGTTTCCATTAAGTAGATCGTCCTGAGGTACAAGTAGATTGGACTACCACTTAGTCCGTTGGACAAGTAGATTTTTCTAAAATTACACACACCCCTGGTCCATCAGATTCATCCTTTCACACATTACCTACTTCTGTTGATCCAAAAGAAGGCAAAATACCCAGTCTGAAGCGCTCGCCAATATGCAACATTCAGGGAAAAAATTCCCAGAATGGTAGTCAGATTTCTCCTTGGATCAAGAAGCTTTTACCCACATATTAAATATTATGACCCTTAATACAGGTATTATGTTTTTGCAGGAAGTCATCAAGTAGTTTTTTAAAAGTCTGTACAGTCTCTGATCCAACCACCTCAACAGGCAGAGAATTCCACAGCTTTATTGTTCTCACTGTAAAATAACCCTTCCTATGCTTTAGGCTGAATTTCCTTTCGTCCAGTGTAAATGGGTGACCTTGTGTCCTGTGTATAGTCCTATTAATGAATAGGTTTCCCGACGGTGGTTTATAATGACCCCATCTATCTATACTATAAACCAATAAGGGCTGGCGTGTCCGTCGCCAAAACCCTACTGTGCATGTGCGCGCAACCTGCGGCGGTTGACTGCGCGCGCATCCAACGGCCGCGGCACGCGCACAGCCGGTGTGCGAGAGGGACAAAACAAATCCGATCCATTGGAGAGGCGCACAGCACAGCGCCTCTCCAATGGATCGGATTTGTTTTCTGCATCTCCTCCGCGCCCGGCCTCCATCTCCTCCGCGCCCAGCCTGCATCTCCTCCGCGCCCGGCCTGCATCTCCTCCGCGCCCGGCCTGCATCTCCTCCGCGCCCGGCCTGCATCTCCTCCGCGCCTGGCCTGCATCTCCTCCGCGCCCGGCCTGCATCTCCTCCGCGCCCGGCCTGCATCTCCTCCGCGCCCGGCCTGCATCTCGTCCGTGCCCGGCCTGCATCTCCTCCGTGCCCGGCCTGCCATATTACCAGTCTGCCATGCACAATACCAGTCTGCATGCATGCCATGCACAATACCAGTCTGCCATGCACATTACCAGTCTGCCATGCACATTACCAGTCTGCCATGCACAATACCAGTCTGCCATGCACAATACCAGTTCCCAGCCATATTACCAGTCTGCCATGCACAATACCAGTCTGCCATGCACAATACCAGTCTGCCAGCCATATTACCAGTCTGCCAGCCATATTACCAGTTCGCCAGCCATATTACCAGTCTGCCAGCCATATTACCAGTCTGCCATGCACATTACCAGTCTGCCATGCACATTACCAGTCTGCCATGCACAATACCAGTCTGCAATGCACAATACCAGTTCCCAGCCATATTACCAGTCTGCCATGCACAATACCAGTCTGCCAGACATATTACCAGTCTGCCAGCCACATTACCAGTTCGCCAGCCATATTACCAGTTCGCCAGCCATATTACCAGTTTGCCAGCCATATTACCAGTCTGCCAGCCATATTACCAGTCTGCCATGCATAATACCAGTCTGCCAGCCACATTACCAGTTCGCCAGCCATATTACCAGTTCGCCAGCCATATTCCCAGTCTGCCATGCACAATGCCAGTCTGCCAGCCATAATGCCAGTCTGCCATTCATAATACCAGGGTCTCATAATACCAGTGTGCCTAAATACCAGCCTGCCATGCCATGCATACCACGTGCCATTAAATATACGCATAATGTATACGCTACAAAAAAATGCCCGCCCAAGCCCAACACAATCTAAGGGGGCCCCATGAGCTTACAATCTAAGGGGCCCCATGAGCTTACAATCTAAGGGGCCACATGAGTTTACAATCTAAGGGGTCCCATGAGTTTACAATCTGAGGGTCCGGTTCCCGTGAGCTTACAATCTAAGAGGGAAGAGGAACTTACTCTATTATATAAATTCCTTTGTAATGCGCTGTCAGCTGTGCGCGCACCCATCACAGCTGCTCAGTCTGCCCTCCTGTTGCGGATGGGATGGCGATGGACGCGTTACAAACGTATTTATATAGAGAGATACTCTTGGATAGGACATTGAAAAAAAACTATGTGGACTTGAATTCTGACCTGGCGACAACAACAATAGACTGCCTTCTGGGCAGGCTTTCCACCTAGTATTTATATAAAGTTATCAGATCCTCTCTAAGGCACCATTTCTCTAAACTAAACAGGTTTAAACTTATTAGTCTTTCCTCATAACTTAAATATTCCATTCCCCATATTAATTTAGTCGCCCGTCTCTGCACTTTTTCTAGGCTTGGATAACGGAGAGGCTTGGATAACGGATGCTTGTGTGCGCATTTCGTGCGCGTGCACAACTGTGTGACCGGCCCCATTGCAGCGTCACAACGCTGCGACGGACGCCGGTAAGCAGGTCAGTACGGGTGCACATAGCACGCTCATCTGACGCCAGCTTTAAGGTATAAGTAAGTTGCTTGTGTATTCTTCACTCCAAAGTGCATAACCTTGCATTTATCTACATTAAATTTCATCTGCCATTTAAGTGCCCAGTCCCCCAATCTATCTAAATCCCTCTGCAGCGAAGTAACATCCTGCTCACATTGTATTACTTTCCCTAGTTCTGTGTCATCAGCAAACACTGATACATGACTTTCAATGCCTATTTCAAGATCATTTATAAATAAATTGAATAGAATTGGTCCTATAACAGACCCCTGAGGGGCATCACTTACCACTGATGTCCATCTTAAAAATTAGCATTTATGACCACTCTCTGTACCCTATTTTTTAGTCAGTTTTCTATCCAAGAACAAGTATTTTCATGTAGATCAATTTTTCTTAATTTAAATAGTAACCTCTTGTGTGGAACTTTGTCAGTAAATCACATCCACTGCGACCCCCTGATCTATACTGACACTTACTTCTTCATAGACTGCAATTAGGTTAGTCCAGGGCTTGACAAATTTGCTTTGAATCTAGGAGCCAGCGTTTCGGCGAGGATTCGCCTGTATACCTTGATAAAGGTGAATCCTCGCCAAAACGTTGGGAACCTTGCCTCTGCATCTGGGAGTTGGTTTGTACTGACCCAAATTATGATTTTAGTTTCTTCTATTTATTTATCACTTTGTTATCTGGTGCTTTTTTGCTGTTAGGTATTTTTTGTGCATGTGGTCTTTTGGCTACTTTATTTTTGAGCCGAGAAGTGTAGAGCGTTGCTTTTAATATCAGTTTGGCCGCTCTGATTATGAGTATTCATTTAGCAGCTAAACACAGTAAACATTTAATCATAACCTAGAGCTGCAAATGAGCAGCTCCAATCCCCCACTAGAGGGCGATGAAGCTTAAAATTTAATTAACCCATTAAAAAGCAGGCCTAGCCTAAAATCAGTATAAAGACAGACCACATATAACCAATAAACAACCAAACGTCTATCTTCAGTAAATGTGATCAAATCATGATGACCGAATATAAGCAGCTCCAATACAACTGGTGTCATACAATACCTAGGATACTAAGTCGCCCCAGAGGCAAAGTATATTTGCATTGCTAAGTATTGTATGACACCAGTTGTATATAACATATATAAAAAACAAGGAAATTGTATATAATTGGAAAAAAAATGAGGTGGTAAAAAATTCAATAATCAAGAAAGAGTGGATCTCATGCTGGTGCTGAAGACAAAATAAAATTAATTATAACCAGCGAATTAATTAGCGTTACTGGCAACCAGAAGATACGATTCCATTTAATTAGGTGCCGCTACCACGCAGCCAACCAATCATTTGCTGCCAGCTCAAAGGAAGTACTGGAAACCTGGTTACTCGTACACTGTATTAAATGCCGAGCATTCAAACAGCCGCCCAAGCCCCTCGGATGCCGGCAAGCCGGCTCAATGCCAGGCTTCCGGTATTGGGGGCGTCCCTGGAATTAGTCCGAGAAGCCTGCCGGACTGCATCTAAAAAAAAAATACTCTCCCGGCGCCCGGATCTTCATGTCCTGGGCATCGGGCGATACAATTCCCACACCCCTGTATAGATTCAGTTGATGTGATAGTGATCTGTCAATTTCAGAATGTACGAAATGAACGAGCGTTTAAATATGGTCCCATTTTATTATTGTTCATTTTTTAAAAATAAATAGATTGGTTATATAACCTTTTATTCGCCACCTTTCTCCGATTTCTCATTTTTTATACACACGGATTGCCTGCTGTCCAGACAAAGGGGTCTGGGTCTCCACCTTTAAGAGTGCCCAAGGCTATATCTATTGAGCCTAAATATCGTGAGGCTCCAAAATTGGTGAGTGTGGTCCATTCTCCATATCTTTATTACCCTACATATACAGTTTTACGCTATGGGAGTGTCGTCTCCCGACTCTTTCTGTTTTATTTAGTACCCATTACGGACGAAAGAAGGGAAGTGCCACCCTGTATTTGGCCATAGGCTTTCTTTCCTTGAGCCGGGACCTTGTGGGCTCCCTTAAATGTGAGTGGTCTATACTCGGACTAAAACATTCTGACCAACTCTGTGTTGACCATCTGCACTATTATCGTTTTTTCTATGATGTGTTTTTTTTGAGGAACACTGATGAACAGTTGAATCCAACACCAGCACTTTAGAGAATAGCAACATATTCCTCCCTCCGTCTTTCCTGAGTATTGGATAAACTATACACTTGAGTACTCTTTTTTCGCATATTGGACTTTTGTCATTGGAGTTTTTCTATGCACGTGCACCTTAAAATGATGGTATTATGAATTGCTATTAAGCACTGTTGCACTTTATTTCAGCACTACTTTTATGAACCTTTGCATGTTCACTTACTCCTAACTGGATGCGCCGTATGGTTTTGTGTTTTCCTTTGTATTTTATGACACATATTTTGGTTGTTTTATGTGTGTTTTTTACCATGCTATAGGCAGCATCTGACTATTTATTAGCACCTTATTTTAGCATTTTATCCAAATTTTAGCAGGCGCCCATACTATATATATATATATATATATATATATACACACTATACAGTGTGGGCGCCTGCGTTTAAATATGACTGCTCAAAGGATTTTCTGTAGGTTTGCTTTACGACGAGTAATCTAACTTGGTTAACTCCTTGTGTGGATAATTGGCGTAGGGTGATCTGGTGGAGAGATAAATCTTGTGAGATATTCTTTCTATGATTGTAATATGTATGGAGGGATGTGGTTATGGACATTTCAGACTATTCTAATCTACCTGACAATATACGGTTTAGCTTTTGATATTATTTTGTACCAACAGTTGATATACTAATTGCTATCAGCTTACATTGACTAGTCGTTTGTTCCACTAATATCAGTGTCCTGTTTATCTTTTATGCCAGGGTTCTTTTGTTGTCATTTGCCATTGTTTAATGTCATCTATGTGTGTCTCTTTACTCTCAGGCAGAGACAGCATTTGCAGCTCAAAGGGTTAATTGATCATAATTAACTATTTGTACCGAGGTTATTTTTAGCTAATGCTTCAATGTCATCCATGTGTGGCTCATTACTCTCAGCCAGACTCAGCATTTGCATTTGAAGCTCAATGGATTAATTAATTTTAATTAATGAACCACAGTGATGTTCTTTAATATGTGTAATGTTCCTTATTGCCACATGTGATCTTTCTGCAGTAATTTGTTAAGCAATACGGGTTTTAAATACTGTGATTTTTCAGTTTGATGCGTTAATTGATCGATTGACACATAAGCATTGAGTACCTGATGAATTGATTTAGATCTACATGGGTGTTGGTTTCTGCGATAAACTGGTTTCAATAATGTCCTTGAGGTTTTTCTTAAATATTCAATTAAATATTAGGGGATTTTATATATATATATTTTTTTCACTGACTGCTTAATAAAGTTTTCCCCTTTGCTTTCACCAATCGGGTTCGTGTCCTGTTGATTAAATATTAATTGCTGATTGATTAGGTAATACAGCTGGCCAGCTGCTGCGGTGGGCCACTCCTAGCCCGCCTACGCAGGTGACGTGTAGTGCGCGTCATTGGCTGCAGGGGACGGCCTGCGTTCAGGCTGTCTCACGCTCGCACACCAACTGGTGTGTGGAAGCAGAGAAGCCCATTGAAGCCAGCGGGACATGCAATGCTGCGTTGTTGCTTCAAGGCCCACATGATGCGGGGATGGCATAGTATGCCCCATGGTTGTAAAAGGTTAATGTGTTGGAGCTTTATTTTTGACAGAAGACCTGGAGATTTTTTTACAATGCATGTTTCCATGTATCCTATCACCAGATATTAAATGAATCCTTGATTGCTTCTGCCAGAAAGCTAAAAATGGGCTGTGGCTGGATCTTTCAGGAGGACAATGATCCAAAAGATCAAAAATCAACACAAAAATGCTTTACTGACCACAAAATCAAACTCCTGCCATGGTCATACTAGTGCCCTGACCTGAACCCTTATACAAATCTTGTGTGGTGAGCTGAAGAGGAGAGTCCACCGGCGTGGATCTGGACATGCAAAGGACGTGGAGAGATTGTGCGCAGAAATGGTCGCAGGGCACTCGCCTGTATTCTCCAGCCTCGCCAGGAGAAGACTCAAAACAAAGGAAGGAGCATGATGTATGTACAAAAAAGAGCCAATAATCGTGTCACGGCTGCTCCGGTCCGGCTGTCTGGTCCTGTGGAATGACCCACCTCATCCTATGAGACTCTCCCCTAACCTTCAGACCTCCAAGAAATGGCTTACATTCCATCTGTGCAGAGTAGCGTACCACATTACTGATGACGACCTATCCCTCTCCTCACCTACTCCCCACTTAATGATAGATGCCACTTCCATGTTCTCACCATTTCTTTAACACTAGTGATCCTGACGACCAATAAAACTCTTGTCTTCCTCCACCCCAAGTCTTTAGATCAGGGATCTCAAAATCTGCCCCCCAGATGTTTTTTGCTCACATTTCCCAGAATTGTTTGAATGTAATAAATGGCTTGAGAATCATGGGAGTTGTAGTTCAGAAACATCTAGGGGGCAGAGTTTGAGTTACCTGCTCTAGATTGTAAACTCATGTGAGCAGGGCCCTCTATGCTTACTGTTTCTGGTTCCCACCGGTTATTACAAAGCACTCTGGAAACTATTGGCACAATTTAACCCTTCACTACCAGGTGATAAAAAAATAATAATAAAAACAAATTTGTCAGGATCCAGTTTTTTTTTTTAAACATAATTTTGAATTAATTGTACTGGACCAAAGGAAATTCAGCCTAAAGCATAGGAAGGGTTATTTTACAGTGAGAACAATAAAGCTGTGGAATTCTCTGCCTGTTGAGGTGGTTGGGTCAGCGTCTGTACAGACTTTTAAACAACGACTGGATGACTTCCTGCAAAAACAAAATATTAAGGTTATAGTATTTAATATGTGATAATGGCTGCATGATCCAAGGAGAAATCTGACTGCTATTCTGGAGTCAAGAAGGAATTTTTCCCCAGTATGTTGCATATTTAGAGAGCGCTTCAGACTGTTTTTTTTTTTTTTTACCTTTTGGATCCACAGGAGTAGGTGATGTGTGAAGTGAACTCTATTATAAAACAATAAGAAATATTTGAGGATTTTCCCAGTGTATTCCTTACTTTAATAATTTATTTGGCAGGCAGATGGCACCATCTGCTGGCCAAATGGAGTTACACTAGTTTCAGCTTCTGCTCGTGGTTCTCTGAATCGGCTGCTGAAAGCCTGATATGTTAGGGCATGCATCAGCTGATTTTAAACAGTTTACTACCTCCGAAATTATGCCCACAGGGCTAAAACTTTAGGGGCACCTTCTGCAGCAGACAAATTTAATTTGCTTTTGTCCTTCAGAGCTGCAGCTCCAGATAACTCGGTATTGGTACCTGATGGTGCCCTTGAAATCCCGAGTTATCTCGATCTCTTCAGTGAAGGGGAAAAAAAATCACAATAGGTGTTACTCGTTGTGGTCAGATGATCAGTGAGGATTCCATTGTTTAACGTATAGAAGATTGGAGATTCCCAGCCGGTGCCCATCATGCTGTATAGTAATAAAATGTACGTTTTATACGTAGTAACCTTTTATCCACCCTGAAGTATTGATTATCATGCTTCGTGGCATGTGGGAAGTAGTATGGTCTCTCCAGCTAAATCTATAAAGCATTGTTTGCCATTGGGTGTATTCATTAGGAATTCAGCGCCATCTAGCGACACCATTTTATACTGTTATATATTAATTCATATGGATTCATTGGATTCATGTTTTTATACGGGCTCATTTAGGGACCCATGCACACTTTACGCTTGTTTTTATACAGGCTTATTTAGTGACCCATGCTCACTTTATGCTAAGTTTTATACAGACTCATTTAGTGACACATGCAGGGCCGTCTTTAATATTAATTGGATCCTGGACAAACATTTTCTTGGGGCCCGCCCCATGCCAGAGATGCAATTTTTCTCTGTACTCCAACATCTCAAAAAACAAACACAGACCTTCTCCCTATGTGCAGCTCTGTACATGCACCATATGCCGCTTAGTGAATACCCCGGTCTCAAAGTGCAACGCCTCTGGAATCAGACGCAACTCCCCAAGTGACTGCAAAGCCTGCACTCCACTCCAAGGGAGGACACAGGTCGCGTGGGCATGACTGATAGGGGAGGGGCGGTGGCTACAGCCAGGAAGCTATTCTTGTAGGGCAGAAGTCACAATGAGAGGGGTTAAAGTGGCACTCCGGACAAAATTGCAAAACCCGGGTGGGAGGGGGGGGGCAGGAGAACAGGTCCAGTGCTGCCTCCCAGACTCCATTACACGTCCTGCCAGTCGGCAGCCAGCCCTCTCCTTTGTATGGTGCTAAGTTGCCATTCTTACCTGCACCATGGATGTGCGGGTGGGTCTGGGGCTTCCACTGTGTCTCTAGTGGGACCGATCGCTGCTCCTGGTTCCTGGCAGGTCAGAGTTCATAAACCCCAACCCTCCCTTAGCATGTGCTTCTGGGTCCCCGGCCCTCTGGAGCCCTTGCCATAATGTCCAAGAGTATACCTCCTGGCTAGCCTTGCTAGATCTTCCATGTTTTCCTGGACATATATAAACTGATCGTAGACATTGTGCTACCTGGGTCCAAGGATGATATGCTGCCCCCCCAAAAAAGTTGCCCACACGTATCAGAGGTTCAACGCAATAAAACTCACAGTAATGTGCAATGTGTATGAGCGTAGCAAAGCTCCACACTGCAATAAAACTCACAACAATGTGCAGTGTGAGTATAAAAGAGCTCCATAGCAATAAATCTTTGACAAATAATTATATATATTATTATAATTACTTAGAAATCCAGAAATTCTGCACAAAAGTAAAAAAACAAAAAAACAAAATACTTCCTCCTGTGCCGTTACTGCTGTGGGTAAATATAAGTGGAAATCAAATCGCTCAATAACTCAACCCTCCCCCAACTTACATGGCTTTGTTACTAGGCAAACACGTCCCATCTAGACAACTCCGGTCAGCGGGCGACCTCTGCTTGTCATCTGTTTACACCCACACAGCCAACTCCCACCTCCAAGACTTCTCAGGGGCAGCTCTGGTCCTGTGGAATGACTTTCCTCACCCTATCAAACTCTCCCCTGATCTTCAGGCCTTCAAGAAATCCCTCAAAACCCATCTCTTCAGATTAGCGTACCACAGACTCTCTCAGTCTCTCTAGTCCTTCAAGAAGTCTCTGAAAACACATTACTTTAGAGAAACCTATCAGCTCACTCCATGATCCCCCACTGTTCATTTTCTTCTGCATCTTCCCACATAGCCCACATGCACTCTATTTCACATTCTCCATTAACTGTCACCTAGTGTGTCACCCCTATCCTCTTAGATTGTAAGCTCTTGAGCAGGTCCTCTCACCTACTGTACTGTGTGTTTAACCTGATGTTTATTTGTTGTTCTGCGTCCCACTGTACAGCTCTACTTGTTAGTGCTTTATAAAAACTTGTAACTGTAACATCACTGACGCAACTCATCCCTCTGCTCACCTACTCCCTCTAGACTGTAAGTTCCTATGAGCAGGGCCTTCTACCTACAGGGTTATTCAGAGAGAGGTGAAAAAGTAAGAGAATGGTTGGAGAATGGAAAATTCTAGGTCAAAATAGCAAATTTGGAAAGTGAGATAAATGGGAGAATTTTTCTGGTTTGGCCATTTTGTCCTAGAATTTTCCATTCTCCTGCTTTTCACTGAATAACCCTGCTAGTGTTTCCATCCTATGTCCGTTTATCTGTATCTTGTCCCATTTGGCTATTGTAAAGAGCTGCAGAAACTGTTATAAATGATAATAATAATAATAATAATGTGCCTTCTCCGGCTTTCTGTTTTGGCAGAGGGGGGTTAAATACCAGGTGGTTCAGTGGTTACAAGGCTGTCATTTCAGGATGTTGGGAAGGCACCACTGGTTGCCTTCACTCTCTCTCTTCCCGTCTCAGACCAGTCCATGGACTGATGACCCCCCCCCAAGTGAGTGAAACCTTTTCACTCTGTTCCTCCTCCCACTAAGGCCGGGTGCACACGAGCGCCTCGACGCCCGCCTGACCCCCCCTCAGCGCTGCTGTGGAGGAGCCTATGGAGGATCGCGCTTTTCAGCCCCGTCGACTCGCATCCTAGCGCATCGACGGTGAGGATCTCCTGGTGGACGCATGCTACACGCGCACTAAGTGTGCGCGCACAAGCATGTGACCGGCCCCGTCGCAGCATCACAATGCTGAGACGGACGCCAGTAAGTGCATTTTAACACACGTGCTGTGCGCAGAAGAATACGCTAGTGTGCACCCAGCCTGAGGCTGGCGTCAGACGAGCGCACTAGGTGCGCCCGTACCAGGGTCCTTCGCAGCGTTGTGACGCTGCAATGGGGATGGCAGCACGCTGTTGTGCATGCACGAATTGCGCGTGCAACAGTGGCCATGCTGCAGACATCTAGAAAGCCTCGTTGGCGGAGCTGCAAAGCGCGATCCAACCATAGGAGGATCGAGCCTTGCAGCACTGAGCGCACTAAGTGCGCTCAGCGAGGTGGCCAGATGGGCGTGAGAGTAAGGAACGTCCACGCTCACAGACGCTTCCACTCTTCAAATACACTCGTCTGACCCCAGACTAAGAGCCCCCAGGAAATCCCCTTAACTGCTGCTCACGCTGGCAGTCAGTCTCTTTCCTGGTCTCACACAAAAGGCAGCAAGCTGTAGGGGGCAGTGCCTCCTCTCACTGCAGGGGAAGATGCGTTGACGTTTTGACCAAGTTGGCAACACCCTAGGGCAGGGCTTGACAAAGCCAGGAGCCTGGTAGCCACTGGCTCCTAGAATTTTACTTCTGGCTGCTAAATTTTACACCAGTCTATGGCATCTAAAAGTGTCTAGTTGGCTTCAATGTTTTCTTCCTGTCTCCTACATTTAATGTAAATATATCTAGCCCTGGTGTATGCATTTATATAAGAGGGTGTGTGTGTGCGCGCGCACACGCAGGGGTAAATAGGGTGTCCAATGACAACAGAGCAAATAAGTAAACAAAAAATCTATTTCACAACGTCACAATGTACAGATGTTAAATATATATATATATATATATATATATATATATATATATATATATATTATATATATATATATATTTATATTATCTTATATGTATCACAGTGGCCAAACTGATATTAGAAGCAACGGTCTACACTTCTAGGCTCAAAAAAAAAAAGTAGCCAAAAGACCACATGCACAAAAATTACCTAACAGCAAAAAGCACCAGGTAACAAAGTGATAAATAAATAGAAGCAGCTAAAATCATAATTTGGGTCCGTACAAACCAACTCCCAGATGCAGAGGCAAGGTTCCCAACGTTTCGGCGAGGATTCGCCTTTATCAAGGTATACCTTGATAAAGGCGAATCCTCACCGAAACGTTGACTCCTAACTTTTGTACCTGGCTCCTAGATTCAAAGCAAATTTGTCAAGCCAACCCTAGGGAATTTGGTGCTACCATAGTTACCTGGCAACAGGAATAATGCACTGATAATTGGAGGGCAAATATTATGTTGTAATACAGTGGAGGTATCCATATGCATACTTAGTCCAGGTACCCATACATCATCGACACAATTCTAACATCTTTGGCTCTATACACCACCACAATGGAGTTGGAATGAAACAAACACAATGTGCTTTAACTGCAGACTGTCAGCTTTAATTTGAGGGTATGTAAATCCAACTCAGGTGAACGGTGTAGGACTTACAGCAGTTTGCAGATGTGCCTCCCACAAGGGACCAAAAGTAATGGGACAATTGGCTTCTCAGCTGTTCCATGGCCAGGTGTGTGATATTCCCTCATTACCCCAATTACAATGTGCAGATAAAAAGCCCAGAATTCATTTCAAGTGTGCTATTTGCATTTGGAATCTGTTGCTGTCAACTCTCAAGATGAGATCCAAAGAGCCTTAACTATCAGTGAAGCAAGCCATCATTAGGCTGAAGAAACAAAACAAACCCATCAGAGAGATAGCAAGAACATTAGGCGTGGCCAAAACAACTGTTTGGAACATTCTCAAAAAGAAGGAACGCACCGGTGAGCTCAGCAACACCAAAAGACCCGGGAGACCACGGAAAACAACTGTGGTGGATGAATGAAGAATTCTTTCCCTGGTGAAGAAAACACCCTTCACAACAGTTGGCCAGATCAAGAACACTCTCCAGGAGGTAGGTGTATGTGTGTCAAAGTCAACAATCTAGAGAAGACTTCACCAGAGTCAATACAGAGGGTTCACCACAAGATGTAAACCATTGGTGAGCCTCAAAAACAGGAAGGCCAGATTAGTTTGCCAAACACCTAACAAAGCCTTCACAGTTCTGGAACAAGATCCTATGGACAGATTAGACCAAGATCAACTTGTACCAGAGTGATGGGAAAAGGGTATGGAGAAGGAAAGGAACTGCTCATGATCCGAAGCATACCACCTCATCAGTGAAGCGTGGTGGTGGTGGTAGTGTCATGGCGTGGGCATGTATAGCTGCAAATGGAACTGGTTCTCTTGTATTTATTGATGATGTGACGCTGACAAAAGCAACAGGATGAATTCTGAAGTGTTTGGGGCAATATTATCTGCTCACATTCAGCCAAATGCTGCAGAACTCATTGGACGGCGCTTCACAGTGCAGATGGACAATGACCCAAAGCATACTGCAAAAGCAACCAAAGAGTTTTTGAAGGAACAGAAGTGGAATGTTATGCAATGGCCAAGTCAATCACCTGACCTGAATCCCATTGAGCATGCATTTCACTTGCTGAAGACAAAACTGAAGGGGAAATGCCCCAAGAACAAGCAGGAACTGAAGACAGTTGCAGTAGAGGCCTGGCAGAGCATCACCAGGGATGAAACCCAGCGTCTGGTGATGTCTATGCGTTCCAGACTTCAGGCTGTGATTGACTGCAAAGGATTTGGCACCAAGTATTAAGAAGGGAAAGTTTGATTTATGATTATTATTCTGTCCCATTACTTTTGGTCCCTTAACAAGTGGGAGGAACATCTGCAAACTGCTGTAAGTCCTACACCGTTCACCTGAGTTGGATGTACATACCCTCACATTAAAGCTGACAGTCTGCAGTTACAGCACATTGTGATTGTTTCATTCCAACTCCATTGTGGTGGTGTATAGAGCCAAAGATGTTAGAATTGTGTCGATGTCTCAATATTTCTGGACCTGACTGTACATAGGCAAACCTATTTATTTATAAAGATAAATTTGCTATGAGCGATTTTTGCTATAGGAACATTAAGAGGCGTTCTCTCCACACTAAGTCCAGCAGCTGCATCTGAACTACCCACGCCTGGGGTTTGTGATCACAGTTCAGGCTGCAACTTAATAAAAGAGCACCCACATACCGGTCTCAGCATAGGCTCCACTCATCTCTACCACTAAGAGCGAACACTACCCAGTTATTAATTTTACCCACCTTACAAGTGTCTGTTTTTAGTGATTTTATGGTTAAAAAGTACAGGAGGTGAATTTCCTAATCCTCTGCCATCAATATCTCCATTTGTATTTTATTTAGATTACGTTAAGTGTTATATGGTTCACCTCACACCACTGTTATATGCATGAATAGATTAGATTTTTGAAGTAACCAAGGATGGTCATCAACCAATATGTAATACTTGAATATACTACATCAGGACCTATTGTATTATTATTTTCTTTTTTTACAGAGCAAGGCTCATCCTTGTGGCAGGCGCCTGTAGGCGCATGCTTACTCTGCTTACTTATAAATCTGGCCCTGATGCTCACTGTATGCTGGTTTTATATTGAATCATATGGACTCTTTTAGTGACCCATGCTCACTTTATGCTGGTTTTTTTATACGGTCTCCTTTAGTGACCAATGTTGGGCTAGAACAACTAGTCGATTAATCGACAACTAATCGATAATGAGAATAGTTGTCAACTAATCGATTTGTGTACAGCACACACTGATTAGAGTCAGACAGAGTTAAACTTTCTAACCTCAGATTCTGCTTAGTCCTGTGCCACCACCTCAACCTGCCTGTCATCCACTCTTTGGTCTGTAGCCGTCATGCTTTCCCTTTCGTCTGGTCCGTTTCCACAAACTCCCTCCCACACAGGTCCTATCTTTTGTCCAAACCCATTCCCTCTCACACTCGGGTCAAGTCCCCCAAACTCACTACGACCTCCGGAACTTCCTCCCACTCAGTTTGTTCATGAAATGATCGTAAATGGACACTATTAAGCTAAAGTGGTCAGGTTGCGTGGAGTGCCCCCCTTCTCACCCTGATTTTGTGATGACCTCCTCATGACTGAGTGCTTGTTTTTTTTTTTTCTGAGAAAGTATTTTACCAGGAAGGATACATTGAGATCTCTCTCTTTTTCAAGTATGTCCTGGGTGCTTGTAGCAGCGTTCGTTTGGGGAGAAAGTAGACATGCGCTTAATCTGCGTACGTAGCATCAATCCATCACTGTAACCAGGTGCTAGTGTACATTGTGTACGAAAAGTATGCAATTTGCATAGGTTTTTGTTTTATCCGATGAATCGATTAATCGAAAAAATAATCAATTATGAAAATAATCGTTAGTTGCAGCCCTAGACCAATGCTCACTTTATGCTGGTTTTATATTGATTTTATACGGCCTCATTTAGTAACCCATGTACACTTTATGCTGATTATATATGGATTCGTATGGATTCATTTAGTGACCCATGCTCACTTTATGCTAGTTTTTATACAGACTCATTTAGTGACCCATGCTCACTATAGGCTGGTTTTTGGATTTGTTTGCTGGAGTCTCTGGTTGCACTTTGGCTTATCCTTAGCTCCATGTTATACTCTATACTAATTGCACGGACGGCGGGTTTACTCAATGTACAACATGTTTATTACATTAATCTCTTTACCACCAGAGAAAGTGGCAGGAAATGTTTAACTGCCTGGGAATCTACAAATTCAGAGCCATTCACTCTCTGTACAAAGACGTGGCTGATAGTGAGAATGTCACACGTTTGAGTTCATTTTAACCGTTTGTGTTGTTTACATAAAGCAGTCTTTCGGATGTTTTGGGGGGTCCTGATGGGGCTTATTGATAATGCATGTAGCAGGATGGTATGAAGGCGTGCGCAGCCCTGCACAGTGCATTAACATGAGCGCCCCTTTTGCCTCCTAATGCAAGTGAAACGAGAATCCGGTGATAAATCCCATAAAAAGTTTTTTTTTTTTAAACCCCTTCAGTGTAGCAGCTTATGGGTTAACCATTTTGGACCTGGAGGGGTATTTCAGGAGAGCCTGTGCCGGCACTTAGAGGAAAAACTCAGTGAGGGATCTATTCCTCCCGACGTCTCAGTCGCCAGACCTTTCCAGCATTGACTTGCAGAGCAGCCAGTATTATCCTAAAACAGGCTGTCTAGTGGAGCGGTCCCAGCCTGGATCCGTGGATCACCAGCACAGTGCTTGCGGAAAGTCAAAGCAAGATTCCTTTTGGACCCTTTCCTTGTTCTGGGCATCAGGTCACTTTCCTACTGATGGCAAAACTCTTGGTAATGGGCAGCGGTCGGGCGTCATACTGATGGCTCCGCCTCTCGATGAAGGCTGCCAGGCGGGACGTGTCCAGGGGGATCTTGGAGTAGTTGCTGTAATGAGGTTGTAGCCATGGATGCTGCAGACATGTGGCCACCGTGGGCCTCCAGCGAGGATCAACTTGGAGCGTCGCCTTGATGAAATCCTGGGCGGCCTGGCTCACGCCAGAAAAATATTCCTCGGGGAAAGAGAAGTCCACCCGGCAGATGTTCATGCAGGTCTCCTCGCTGCTTTCATCCAGGAAGGGGGACACTCCGCTCAGCATGACGTATGTCAGGACCCCCAGGCTCCAGATATCTGTGGCAAGAGACACAGGGGTCCCGTGAATAACTTCAGGGGCTGCAAACTCTGGGCTCCCCAGTAGCTGGTGGGTGTAGTAATTTCCTGTGATTGGAACAGCATCTTCTAGGTCTATTATCTTCACCCGAGGAACCGGAATGCGCAGGTCTATCAGGAGATTCTCCGGCTGCCGATCAATACAAGAAGAGAGGTCACTGGTGATGGCTTTATCACATCATTAAAATGATCTGGCCTGATCACACGGGATATGTCAGGGGAATCATCCTGTATCACTCACCTTGATATCTAGGTGAGCGACACGGCAGCTGTGCAGGTAACGCAGAGCCTCCATGATGTCCCGGACATAGAAGGAGATCTTTTCCTCCATGAGCTCGTCGTGGTTTACCAGGTAATCTAGTAATCGCCCGTCCTCCATACTAAGAGGACAAAACCACAAAAAAAGTCATTATTTTCGGAAGGGAGAAACAAGATACAGTGCAGACACAGCACAGGTTATATGCAAATGGATTATTTATCAGCAGCACAGATTAAATCCTGCTTCATCCAGTGCAGAGGCTGTAATTTCACAGAGATCCGATTTGGCCCTGAAATTGCACCGAACAGTGAATTTCCCCGTATGGTGCAATTTAGTGGCTAGTCAGAAAACAGGCAATTCGCCAAATTTTGGTGAATTGCCAGCAAAATACGGTGCCTGTTCAACGGCAGTGAAATCCCCCATATAGAAGCAATGGTTAATTATTCAGACACCGAACAGCAGAGAGATGCCCTGATGTTCAGTGGTTTCATTCGGCAGGTTTAATCAGGCGAATCCCATAGGTTTCAATATCTATTAAACCTTTTTTATTCTTTTAATCTGCAGCAAAAAGTAAATTTTTAAAAGGCATTTTTTGTGATTTTTTTTCAACCACTCTTTTTTTTAAAAAAAAAACTTTTATTTTCTTCTCTGTGACAGACCTTTTTATTATTATTTATAGGACCTTATATGTTAATGCCAGAGATTGCAAACAGTGTTTCAATGTTTTTCTTGTTTTTAATACCCCGTTTGTCAGCTTGTTTTTTCCAGCGGCTGGTTCGTGCTGTGTTCGGCAGATTGTTGGGTATGCTGTGCGGGTTTTCTGTGGCGTTTCAAATTGATCCGAATTTTTGGATCATATCTGTGGCTTTTCGGTAGATGTTTGGATCCGTTCCCTGGTTTTCAGGGACCCTGTGGTGGGGGTCAGGGAATTTGATCCATTTTGGTGCTCTCTGAATAACCCCTATAGTTTGATCCAAAACATCAGGAAAATAAGGACCCAGAACGTTCTACACCAAACTGTAAAACCTTTGCACGTATAAAAGGATATTTAATCTCATAAAGCCAGCACACCACCTGATGATAGGTGCAGTTTACAATTGGGGAATTTTCCTATTCCATGACCGAAAGTTCCATATTTTTTTATTTATTTAAGATTTTATTGTGTAAATAAAGTCAGCAGAAAATCAAACAAATGTAAGTAAGGGCCACGCAGGGCCAACTAGAGCAGAATTACCACGTGTGGAAAATAACAAACAGCTCCCGATAGGGGGGGTCTCAGCGTATAATAGTAATCAATAGGGGGGAGGGGAAGGGGGGTATGGTGTGGTGCGAAAAAGGCCGACCAGCCAACAAAAATGCGATGGTGTCTTCACAGGCAGGGTCAAAACTTTTGCAGGTGGGGGGGGGGGTCGTAAAGAAAAGGGGGGGTGTCTCAAAAAGAAAACTCCAAGAAATGCAGAAAAACAAGGAAATGGGAAGGGGTTAATAGGCAAAACTCAAAGTCTCAGCGGGGGGGGGGGGGGTCAAGAAAGATTGCGTCAGAAAATGGGGCGGCTCGGATACACAGTCCAACTGTCCCGTCAGCCCGCATCCAGAAATAAAGTCGGGCGGGGTGCAGGTAGCGCGACCGCCAGTAGGCCACGGCACCCCACAGCCGCCCGACCCTCAGCATAGGAGAAAACATCAGGGCCTTGCAACGCTCGTGCCGTTCCGTAATGTCCGCCTCCAAGGTTCCTGGGCAGAACTCCCCGGTACTTCAATGTATGTATCTGCGCCTTCCCTACCGTCAGCTTGGGGGGAAGCGTGTCCCAGGTCCGCAGGAAAACAAGACTCGTCGTGAGGACCAGGTCAGCCCGTGGGCACCTCCGCTGGATCTCCTCCGTTGGGCTGCTTGACGTCGCCGCGTGTGCGGCCGTGCTTTTCTGATCGCCCACCTAGCGGGACCGCCTGTCCCGGGTCTCCGAGGGGGCACCATCAACATCCAACTCGCCAACTTGACTGCTCTCCAGGGGGTGCGGGTAGAGGTCCTAGCGCAAGCAGGTAGGCACCTCTGGAGGGGACGAGCTTCAGGAACCGGAATCCCATATAGGCTGCTATTCTTGTTGCCCTTCTCCTCGGGTGTAGCAGCAGTAGGGCAGGTCACCGCGGCGTGCTGCAGCGAATCAACCCCAGTCCCAATCGGCCGCTGAGTATCCCCTCGGCAGCATAGGAGCGCGGTCAGCATCTTGCTCCAAATCCCCCTAGCGAGAGGGCTGTCCTCATCTTCCCCCTCCAGTACAAGCAGGCACGCATCTAAGCCACGAATGGCGGCTTCTATATCCCCGGTGGAGGGAGGGAGTGCACCCTGTCCTGCGGGTCCGTCCGCCGCCCACACATACCCAACATCCAAGACGGCCAGGAGATGGGGGCCTTCCATCTCTGCCATCTGCGGTGCAGGTCCAGTGCGGGGCGTGCGGCCAGCGCCACGCGGTCGAAGGTCTGTACTCAGGCGAAAGGCCCCAAGATGACCGCCGACATCTCGCTCCAGCCCAGCAGCTGCAGCGGTGAGGATCGTCTCTGGTCCGGAGGGGGGGACTAAACGGCCCCCGGGCATCGCAGAACCGGTGGCCAACGTCCTGGACCCAAATTCAACCAAAAGCGGGCACTTAAACGTCAGCTAGAGGTCCCTAACAGGAGCAGACATACGGAGCTCCAGCAAAACACGTCCGCTCCTGTGAACAGTCGGCCACGCCCCTCCGAAAGTTCTAATTTTAATAAGGACTCGGAGGCGAGTATTTTGCCATCTCTTGCTTTAATTTCTTCATAGCAGCAGAGAGTTAACAATATGAAAAAAACAAACCCCCCCCACAACAGGGGATGAACACACCCCACACACTCTCCCAGCCAATCAATATAGTCCCGCATAGAGATAGACCACTCCCCTTTCTTTGCAATCCAGAAGTCAGAATCTCCAGGACGAGACGCAGCTATCCAACGGGGAAGCGTAGAAGCCAAACACAGACCGGGCGTGGGGAGGCCATAAAGAACGCCATCAAGGCAGGACGATCAGCACGAAGCTGAAAAATAAACAGACAAACACGGGGCTGAGGTTAGAACCGAGCCATCAACTGCGTGCAACACAAGCGCACATCGACAAACCACAGGACATCGCAAAGGAGAATAAGTTTATTCAGAAACAAGCACGCACAAGCGGGGCGGAGTACAACGCAATAGCGCAGGCGCACACAGTAAATAAGACACGGACAACCAAAGTAAGATTTATAGAGTAATCCAAGATAAACAAAAGGGGGGGAAAAATACTCGGCTCCGAGTCCTTCTTAAAATTAGAACTTTCCATCATGGAATAGGAAAATTCCCCAATTTTACCACAGGACTCGGAGGCTCCTATTTTGCCAATTCAAAGCTGATCAATAACAGTCTCCGTCCAGTGTCGCATGGTACGAATATAGAAAAGGTGAGCAGTAGACTTCCTAGACCAATTAGCGGAGTGCATAATGTCCTCTAGCTTACAACCAGCTGCCACCGCCGAGGAGGCCATGGCGGCACGGACCGAATGGGCCCCAAAGGAGGCGGTATCCACCCTAGTCAGACCCAGTAACCAGCGCACCCATCGCGTCAAGGTCGACGAGGACACAGGGCGATGAAGAGTGCGGAGCGACAGAAACAGAGGAGAAACAGCTCCAGCACTCTACCAGGCAGTTCTCGTTGACCCTAAGGCATCGAACCGGGCACAACAAAGGACGATCAGGATAGGACGGGAAAAAACAAAACAGAAGAAATTGAGGTTTTAGTATGTCTAGTTACGTCGAAAACTACACCGTCCGGTCCGAAGGAATGAGAAGGATAGTCCAGGGCCCGGACATCGCCGACACGCTTACAGGAGAGCAAGCAGAACAGCAATCACCAGTTTCGCCGACAACTGCGGCAGGGACAGATCCCCATTGTCCGGCCAGGCCTCCAGGGAAACATCCCATGCCACTAAGTACTGAGGAAGGGGGGGGGGTCGTTCGAAACGAGCCCCCCTGCAATAGACGGCAGACCAAAGGGTGCTGCCCCAAAGCCACACCTTCGAAACCCACATGTCCAGCGGAGAGTGCTGAGCGGTAGACATTCAGCGTGCGGAAAGTCAGACCAGAGTCAAACAAAGACGTCAGGAAATCCAAGACTGAGCTCAGAGAGGATGAAACGGGATCCTGACGCTGTCCCACACACCAAGCAGACCACCTGACCCAGGCAGACCTATACGCTCCGGGGGCCCATGCCTGTAACAGTAGTTCCCCAGCCCGGACTGAAATTTCTTGGCTTTGCCGGGCAAACCGGAAACCAGCCACGCTAGCAGGTCCAGGCTGCCGTCTGACACCAGGGGCTGAGGTACATCCTCCGGGTCCTGTAGGAGATCCGGTCGTCAGGGTAGCATCCTGGGAACGTCGATCGCGATCTCTAGTAGGGCCGGGAACCACGGTTGAGCCGTCCAGAATGGAGTAATCAGGACCAGCGTCGCCCTCTGAGTTCTGACCTGCATCACTGTCCGAGCAAACAGGGCGAATGGGGGAATGCATAGTGGCGCGCCCCCGAACCAATCCTGTAGGAACGCGTCCGCGCCCAATGCATCCGGGTCCGGTCTCCAGCTGAAGAACTCCCGTAGATGAGTGTTCAACCTCGAGGCAAACCAGTCCCATCGAAACGGTCCCCAGAGCGAGCGAATGTTCTCGAACACTGAAGGCGGTATCTGCCAGTCTCCGGAGTCCGCCAGGTGACGAGAATTCCAGTCGGCGACTTGGAGAGCCCCAGAATGAACTGGGCCTGAACCCAGAGACAGTGTTGTAGACAATACTCCCAAAAGTCCATCGCCATGAGCGATAGAAGTTCTGATCGGGGACCCCCCATGGCGTTGATATAACGCACCGCCGGAAAGTTGTCCAGTCGCAGGAGGACCTGGCGATGCGAGGAGTCCCTCGTGAAGCATCGAACCGCGAACAGACCAGCCAAAAGTTCCAATACGTTGATGTGACGGGTCCGTTCCGCGGGAGACCACCGGCCCCCCATCTCCGCACCTTCGCAGTGGGCTCCCCATCCGAGGCCAGTGGCATCGGAATCGATGGGGAGAGTCGGGGAAGGGGGAAACCATTGCTTGCCGTTCCGCAACGTCATCTGGGAGTACCACCACGACAGGTCCGTCCTGGCGTCCTACGTCAGGAACACCGTATCCGAGTAATCCAAACCCGCCCGGAGAGAACGGGCCTTCAGGCGTTGGAGGGCCAGATAATGGAGAGGAGCCGGAACTATTGCCAAACGCGCCGCCGCCACCAGGCCAATGACCCCGGCCAGCATCCTCAGAGTAGGTGCTGAGTGTCGGAGGAGAGAGGAAGTTTCCTTGTGGATGTCCCGAATCTTGGAGGGAGGCAGGAACAACAACAGGTCGCGGGAGTCCAGGAGAAAGCCCAGGAACTCGATATGGTGTGTCGGAACCAACAGGGATTTGTCCACGTTGATAAGGAACCCCAGGTCCTGAAGGAGGGATATCGTCCACCGAAGGTGCAGCAGGAGCGTGTCCCTGGAGTTGGACATCAGGAGGATGTCGTCCAAGTATATTATGAGGCGGAAGCCTCTGGCCCGCAGTGAAGCGATCACCGGCTTCAACAGCTTCGTGAAGCACCACGGTGCCGACGAGAGGCCAAACTGCAGGCAAGTGAATCGCCACACTCGATCTTGCCACATGAACCTGAGGAAATCCCTGTGGGATGAGCAGACCAGCACCGTCAGATAGGCGTCCTTCAGGTCCAGTTTGGCCAACCAGTCGTCTCTCAGGAGGACGTGACGCAACGTGTGAATGCCCTCCATCTTGAAGTGCCAGTAGGTGACTGATAGGGTGGGAGCCCCCGCCTTTCTTGGCGACCAGAAACAAGGTGCGGAGAAAGCCCCCCGAAGACGGGAGGGCCAGTTCTATTGCCTCTTTGGCAACAGGTCTCGAATCTCCGCCTGCACCAGAAAGTCTTGCGCGTGCGCAAAGTGGAGCGGCGCGGGGGGTCGTGTCTGTGTAGGCGTGTCCACAAAGTCTATGGAGAAACCCCGTACTGTGGCCAGGACCCACACATAGGTAGTGAGGCGCGCCCAAGCAAGTGCAAGATTGGCCAGTCGACCCCCGACCCTCTCGAATGAGGGATAAGCTGAAAGGCGCTCACCTGAGGACCTCCTGTAAGAGGAGGATCTGCCTCCTGTGTAGGCTCCGCCACTCCAGGGTCTGGCTCTGGATGGGAAGAAACGAGAGCCGTAGCTGGGGTTGTCGGCAGCATAGCGGGCTGAATCGAAGGAGGGGGGGAGGGGCCCACGCGGCCGGTAGATCGACCCCTGCTGGCCCTGCGAGAGACCCGTCCCGGGAATACGCTCTTCATTTTGGCCTCAAGTCTTGTCCAACATGGAGAAGGACCCCACATAAGTGTTAAGCTTTTTTGAAAAAGCTTCGCCAAAGAGCTGGCCCTCGGCCTTGGCTCCCTGGTCGGTGGCGGCCATGTGGGTCAAGTTGGTATCCATCTTAAGTAGGATAGTTTTCCTGCGCTCTGACGCTATCACAGCATTTGCGTTCCCTAGCAGGCAAAGGGAGCGCTGTAGCGACTCCTCAATCTCTGAGGGGTTTAGCGGGGTATCCGACAATTTGGCATGAGTGACAATATCCAGGGTCTTTACCAGAGGGCCAGCCGTGCCAAGTAATTTATCCTGACATGTCTTCATGGCAAAATCTATGCCCTTTTTAGCCGACCAACCTTTGTTGGCGACAAATTGTTGGAAGGCCTCATCCACCTCAGGGGTGATGCACGTCTTGCCAGCAGTGGTGGGCCGAGGGCATTCAGCCCGCAGGTTCAATCTGGTTCCCTTATCAAGAGAGCACGCATAACGCTGTCGACTCAGTGTTCAACATGGGGCTGAGGGGACCAAGCAGTGGAGCTTGGGTGGGAAATCTCACAGGGGTTAAACATGGGATTTCCCGCTGGGTCGTAAATTGTATCCCCAACCTGCATAGCGGGTGGCTCCACCATAAGGTCCTCATCATGGACCGGGGCGTATAAGGTAATGGAGTCATCTCCGTCATCGCCCTCAGGATTGCCTTCCCCTGCATTTGTCCCTCTTTGGACGAGACTCCAGGCAGCCGCCTTAGGTCTCTTAATCTCGGCTGCATTGGTTGCCCCGCGGTCAGGGGCTCTTTTGGCGAGAATCTGGCTCGCGAATCAGTAAAGACAGTGCTGCGGGGATACCAGCCCCTCCATAAGCACCCAGGGGATGTGATAAATGGGGATCAATAGGCCCTGAGGCCAGGGGGTCTAAAACCCTCCGAGGGGAGGCGTCCAGTAATTGATCCTTCGGTTGGGAAGGCTCGTGGGCCTGGGCTAGATTTCCCTGCAATGCCGCAGAGCATGAGGCTATCTGTGGGGACATTTGTAGTGCATTGACAGCCTCATCCATGGAGCGTCTGAAGGAGTAATGGAGGTCTGCGACAGCCGCCGAGACGGATTCCGTGATGGAGGATCTGAGGGAGGCTTCAAGAGCTGTGAATTTCGCGGAGCTCCTGACCTTTTATGTTTGCGAGGGGGGAGGGGTAGTCCCCTCAGATATGGGCACCCTGTGCCTAGAACTTCCCTCCGACCCGGAGCCCCGGGCGGGTGAAGGAGACGGTCTACGGTGGGATTCGGACATCTTACTTGGCAGCAATTCAACCCAGGATCGTAGTGGGAAATTGCACTGCGTGCGCAGGAGGTGGGCGTGTCCTAGCACGTGAGAGGAACACCGAGCTGCCTCGCGGGGGAACCGCCGCGATCAGAGCGCTAAACACACGCTGCGGTAAAGGGATAAGCCCTGCGCAGACGAAACATCCGAGCGGGGAAAAAGAAAATGCGAACGCCGGATCTGACCGTGAGAACAGTGGTCTCCAAGTCAGGTCTGGTGGGAACACCGACCCCCGCGGCTATAACCTAAGGGTAGCGGTGTCCCAAACGAGCAAACGCTAACAGAAAACAAGAAGCACGAAATAACTGCAATTAAAATACATAGAATTTTGTGCAGAGCACAATAAAACAATACTTATCTGCCAGAAGAGCAGCAAAGAAAGAGGAGTGGTCTATCTCTGGGCGGGACTATATTGATTGGCTGGGAGAGGGTGTGGGGGGTGTTCATCCCCTGTTGTGGGGGAAGTTTTTTTTTTTTCATATTGTTAACTCTTTGCTGCTATGAAGAAAGTAAAGAAAGAGATGGCAAAATAGGAGCCTCCGAGTCCTGTGGTAAAACTAATTCTGTCCCAGCCTTTCCATTGCTGCTATTGCCCCTGGCTTATTACACCATGTTTTAGCCACTCTCTCATTCTGGAGTAGTTTCTTTAATCCAGTGCTGTTGTTTCCTCTGTATAGTGCATTCTCAGTCTTATGCATTGCACACCCTCTGTATAGTGCACTCTCAGGCTTACGCATTGCACACCCTCTGTATAGTGCACTCTCAGGCTTACGCATTGCACACCCTCTGTATAGTGCACTCTCAGGCTTACGCATTGCACACCCTCTGTATAGTGCATTCTCAGGCTTATGCATTGCACACCCTCTGTATAGTGCACTCTTAGGCTTATGCATTGCACACCCTCTGTATAGTGCACTCTCAGGCTTACGCATTGCACACCCTCTGTATAGTGCACTCTCAGGCTTACGCATTGCACACCCTCTGTATAGTGCACTCTCAGGCTTATGCATTGCACACCCTCTGTATAGTGCACTCTCAGGCTTATGCATTGCACACCCTCTGTATAGTGCACTCTCAGGCTTATGCATTGCACACCCTCTGTATAGTGCACCCTTTGGGTGATATTACACGCTGTTTGTATAGTGCACGCTCTCAGGATGATACATTGCGTGCTCTCTCTATAGTGTAGGTCAGTGTTTCCCAAACCTCTCCTCAACCAGGCCAGATTTTGCAGATCACTTTGGGGAAATGCAGACTGAATCCTGCAATCACTGAGCAGCAGATCGTATCACCTGTGCTGTGCTTCAGATATCTGGAAAACCTGGCGAGGCGGAGGGTCCTGAGGACAGGTTTGGGAAACACTGGTGTAGGTGATATAGTGCACGTTATGAGCCACCGTTACCCTGAGCAGACACTCACAGGTCTAGAACAAGGATGTAGGCACAGGCAGATTCATATGTGTCGTGCAGGGTGATGTACTGAGGATGCTGCAGGTGCTGCAGTAACGCCGCCTCGTGTGCCGCCTGCTCCTTCCTTTTCAGTTTCTTGCTGATAAATTTCACTGCCACCTCACGCCTCGTGGATTTCTGGCTGCACCTCTTCACCACCGAAAACCGACCCCTGGGGGGAAACAGGACAGGGTAAGTGAGGGCAGACAAAAGAGGGACTGAGCCCTGAACGCAGGAGTAACAGGTGAGTGTTTGAGAGATTAGAAGGAGGACAGGGCGGGTGAACATAGGAAAGGCAAGGTGATCGAGTGGAGGGCGGGCAAGGTCAGTGCGGTTACCTGCCAATCTCTTGCTGCTCCATGTAAAGATAGTCAAAGTTTTCCTTCCAAAATACAGTGGAGCCGTCTGTGTTCGCATCTTTGGAAAGTAAAACTCAGAGTTTCAAATTACATGTTTACGTTGATCAGTTAAACCCAACGAAATCCACAACCACTTCCCAGAGAAATCACCAGATTCTCACCATGCTCCGGGAGGCAAACCGGCTCAGACGGCTCACTTGGCAGGCTGATTCCCCAGGGGTTGCTGGCACTGACTCTGAACTGGTACTTATGGCCCGGGCACAGGTCTTCGAGCATGAGGTACGTGTCCAGGGTACAGGCCACGGATTGCTGCCACACCAGGGACCCTGCGGGCAAAGAGCACAATATGAAACGCTGCAATGCAGAGAGATTCACAGAATGGGCACAAAGCAAGCAACTGTGTATAGTGCATCACAACCAGAGCTGTGTGAGGAGCAACATTACATGCAGAACAGAGGGCGTCTCTGCATTAGACGCAGAGCAGGGGGTGTCTGTTTAGCCAGACATTACCTTCCTCTTTATATTCCACGGTGTAGCCAGAGATGGTGCAGTTCCCAGTGCTGGACGGGGGAAGCCACCGGAGAATGACCGAGGAGCTGCTTCTCTCCTGAGCGACCGGTTGGATTGGGGCCCCGGGGACTCCTGCAAAGCAGAGGAAATAACCTAAAGGAATCCCTAGTGGCCCCTGAGCAGGACATGATCAACATCACAGCAGCCAATCCCAGAGGTGGCAAGTCTCCCAGAATTACCCAAAAAAGTGGGGTTAATATTTCTGAGATTCACCCATTTCAGGGCAGAAAAACATTGGAAATAAGCACAGAGAAAAGCTATTTATGGCATCTACTTCCAGTCCTGGGGACACCGGCACGCCAGGCCCAAGAAGCCATTAATCCTGCCCTGCCAGTAACAGGGCGTACCTTGAACTTTAACTGTGGCAGATGTTGAGGCGATGCCGAGGTCATTTGTGGCGACACACGTGTAGATTCCGCTGTCCTGAGGCATCAGATTGCAGATCCTCAGCTTAACATCTCCGGATTCACTGCGTGAGGAGAGACTGAACATTAATACTGACCCACACCCAGCCTCCAGCACCCACGTGTGACCAGCCTCCAGCATGGACCAACATGCAGAGCCAGATTTCCAATTAGGCAGAATAGACACATGGTTACAGGCGCCTGGACGCTTGGGGTAATATTGTAAAGTTGGTGCTAAGTTAACCAGAGCTGTTGTAAACATAACTCCATAGACTATAATGGCTTTGGTAAGTTTACTACAGCTCTGGTTAAGTTAGCACCAACTTTGGAATAGGGCGAGGGATTTTCTAAACTAAAGATGCACATTTAACAGAGCATCAAAAAATGATGCGTCTTTAACTGATTTGGCCTTGGCCGATTTCACCTCTCCGGCAAAAAACAAAATGTATTTTTCAATAAGTTGGTTTAAGGTTCGTGCTTGTTGTAGGGTCAGGTTAAGGCTTGTGCATGTTTCAGGGTTAGGGTTACATTTAGGGTTATATTTAACCCTAACATTCTGCTAAATTTTTGCCTCATGTTATGGCAGCAGATTCTGCCCCTTCTTTTGATGTAGCTGAATTCGGAGTGATAAAATGCAGCCGTAACTGAACTTGCAGTTCTTGTTAATGCTGTCACCTTTTGTTCGAGGTGTTTCATTGATGCAATGTTGCCACAGGGTCCCCTTGGCTGTGCCTAAACTTACTCTTTAAGAACCAGTTTTATAAATATATGTTCTCGATTTCATGACACACTTAATAACTTGGGACCCTGACTTCAAGAAGGTCTGGGGGGGGGGGTATAATATACCACACCATAACATTTACATAGAAGGGGTAGGACACTTTTTCCTCCTTTTTCCATTACGAGTTTTATTCTGACTCTTATCCTGGCTTTGTGTTTTGGGGTTTATTGCAGAGTGATGCTCTAGAAGTATTAAAAAACAAATACATGTTTATTCCTTTCACTAAATCCACTAGGTGCTGGGGATTCAGAACACACAATGTTATCTCCTGCTCAAAGGTACTAGTATTTTGCCATCACGACTTTAACCCCTTCACTACCAAGTGATTTTAAAAAAACCCAAAAAAAACCATTGTCAGAAACCAGTGTTTTTTGTAAGATCATTTTAATTATACAGGTACCTGTATCGTCAAGGAAACCTCAAAGGCCCACCAGACCACAGACCCAGGACATACTTGAAAACGAGAGAAATCTCAATGTATCCATACTTTGCAAATAAATATTTGAGCTTATACCTGTTATATTTCTTACTGTAAATAACCTATTTTTGGCCAGAAGATGGTGCCACCTACGGCCCAATTGAGTTAGAGGTTTGTGTGTCTGGTCTTATTTTCTTCTATTTCTCCCTGCATCAGCTGCTGAGGGCCCGATATTTCAGAGCTTTTAGCAGCTGATTTTACAGTTTTAGCGCTTTGCTTTTGGCTGCAGAAGGTGCCCCCAAACTAAATTAATTTGCAGCAAACAAATTTAATTTGCTTTTGGTAGGGTTGCACTGATACGATACTAGTATCGGTACCGATACCGGGTACTGCAGGAGTACTTGGTACTCGTGCAGTGCCCTCGATATTTCCCCCGATACCGGAAGCCAGTATTGAGCTGACTTGCCGGCATCCGAGGGGCTTTCGGCATTCGGACAGGACCCTGCAGCTCATCGCGTTCATACTTACCTTCCACGAGCGCTGCCAGCAAAGTTTCCGCGCGTCCGCTCATTGGAAAGCCCCCAGCCTCGATCTCGCGAACTCCCACGTGATCACGGTTGGGGGCTTTCCAATGAGCGCGCGATAGAGCATTCAGACAGCGCCCCAAGTCTGGTCTGGGGTCTGTGTGTGTGCCAGTGTGTATGTGTAATATATACACATACACACAGAGCTGGGGGCATATCCATGAGAGCTGGGGGCATATCCATGAGAGCTGGGGGCATATCCATGAGAGCTGGGGGCAATATCCATGAGCACTGGGGACATATCCATGAGCGCTGTTGGCAATTCCATGAGCGCTGGGGGCATATCCATGAGCGCTGGGGGCAATATCCATGAGCGCTGGGGGCAATATCCATGTGAGCTGGGGGCAAGCTACATGTGAGCTGGGGGCAAGCTACATGTGAGCTGGGGGCATTCTGTATATATATATATATAATCTCGGGGGGGTATATACATGTGAGCTGGGGGCATTTTTATATGAGGTCTGTTCTTATTGGAAAGTGTTCACATGACATAAAATAAAATTCTCGGTACTCGGTATCAGGGAGTACTTTTAAAAAAGTATTGGTACTTGTACTCGGTCTTATCATAAATGCACAAAACTGAAAAAATGTCTTAAACCAATAATTTTGTACCCAAATGCCAGCCCATACAGACTCTCTCAGAAGGGCATTCTGTAAGGGAGGTTTACTTAAGAGAAGATTCATCAATGAAACTGCTCCTGTCGTGGTTTGTCTTCTCTATTTATGAAACCCCCCTAAATCTATCCTCCAGCTCCCCGGGAGAATCTCCTGCCAGTTCTGACGTCCGCTTTTATTATACAGGGGGTGACAGGAGGGGGGGGGGTTATCTATCCTCTGGCCTGCCAAACCCCCCTTCCCTGGCGACTCTGCTGCCACAGTCCAACTTCCCCTTTTATGAAATCCCCCAAATCTATCCTCCGGCCCAGGAACTTGCAGGTAGGCTCTCCTGCCGCAATAAAAGGAAATAATTACATTTATTACATTTTTATGTAAATCCTCACACTTTCTGATTGTTTGCCGTCAGCCTAGCAGGTCTATTCAATAAAGGTGAAACTCAGGAGAATTGACAGAATTGAAAATAGCCGAATCAGAAATATTCCATTTATCTCACTTTCCAAATCTGGTATTTGGTCTAGAGATTGTTCTTTTCTCTTGCCAATTCTCCTGAGTTTCACCTTTTAGTGAATAGACCTGTAGGTGTTTGAGGTCATACCCCTTCATAAATCAGAAAGGTAAGGCTTACAGAGCGGACTCCATGGTATGCTGCAGGTGCCGAATTCATGGAAATCTCATTGTAGGAAGACTGAATACTTCAAGCTGCTAAAGTCCTTCTTTACCAGTCTGGCTTTATTAACCTGAGCTTTTAAAGCCTATAGAAGTCCCTGTAATAGCGCTCTGCAGGGGAACACACACACACGTGTTCCACAATATACAGAAGCCTTGTAGACCGCAGTGAGATGCCGCCCTGAGCACTTACCTGGCAGACATGGTGAATGTGCTGCTCTCCACATCTAGAATGCTTTGATCTGGGCCCTTCCACGAGATGTTGGGTTTGGGTCGTCCACAAACCTTGCAGTGTAAGGTGACTGTATCCCCGAGGGTGCACATAACGTCTGCCAGGGGGACCAGGATCTCTGGGGCCACTGCCAGAATGGGGAGAGACTAGGTTAACCAAGAGGAGTGATCATGCTGCAGCCAGATGAAGGTGTATTTGCATTAAGTGATGGAACGTATGAAGGTCAACCTATACTGTAACAAGGGCAGTGAATATTCAGCTTTATCCACACACACGTCTATTAAGAAGCATAAAGCTTTGTAAATGCTCAGTTCCGGATGACGGATTTCACAGGTGATATAAAGGCCATGTTTTACATATGTGAGTGTATCTGTGTCTGTCACTATCAGGGTTATTCAGAAAGAGGTGAAAACCTTGAAAATGACTGGAGAATTGGAAATTCTAGGTAAAAAAAATAGCCAAACCAGAAAAATTCTCCCATTTATCTCACTTTCCAGGCTATTTGGTGTAGATTGTTCATTCTCTTGGCAATTCAAGGTTTTCACCTCTCTGAATAGCCCTGTATGACTTTGCATTTGCTGTGGACTTCTCCAATGAATGGGGTATATAATGATAGTGAGAATACACCGGGCGGGCCTGGGCCGATATTTATCTCTCTACAAGTGCAGACTTCACCTCTCCAGAACTTGATGAATTATTACCCCCCCAAGACCAAGCTGGAGAGGACTCACCTTCTTGGATGAAATTTGGGTTCATTATCTACAAACAAGAAAAAGAGACAAAAATAAAGTGGAGATTAAAGAAAATATTTTAGAAGGACTCGTGAATCCCTAAGAATAACAAGCCTCAGAGGAAAATCCAACTCCGGCAAGAGAAATTGGCACGTATCTGCATGCAATGGTCACCACACTTACCTGGTCTGTCCCCAAGGGGGCACTTTGCATCTGATTCCTGTCAGCAAAGGGACGGGTTCTATGTGTGTGATTCATGTTGGTGAGGGACCGGGTTATATAGGTGTGTGGTTTGTGTTGGCGAGGGACCGGGTTATATCTGTGTGTGGTTTGTGTTGGCGAGGGACCGGGTTATATAGGTGTGTGGTTTGTGTTGGCGAGGGACCGGGTTATATCTGTGTGTGGTTTGTGTTGGCGAGGGACCGGGTTATATAGGTGTGTGGTTTGTGTTGGCGAGGGACCGGGTTAAATCTGTGTGTGGTTTGTGTTGGCGAGGGACCGGGTTATATAGGTGTGTGGTTTGTGTTGGCGAGGGACCGGGTTATATCTGTGTGTGGTTTGTGTTAGCGAGGGACCGGGTTATATCTGTGTGTGGTTTGTGTTGGCGAGGGACCGGGTTATATAGGTGTGCGGTTTGTGTTGGCGAGGGACCGGGTTATATCTGTGTGTGGTTTGTGTTGGCGAGGGACCGGGTTATATAGGTGTGTGGTTTGTGTTGGCGAGGGACCGGGTTATATCTGTGTGTGGTTTGTGTTGGCGAGGGATTGGGTTATATCTGTGTGTGGTTTGTGTTGGCGAGGGACTGGGTTATATAGGTGTGTGGTTTGTGTTGGCGAGGGACCGGGTTATATCTGTGTGTGGTTTGTGTTGGCGAGGGATCGGGTTATATCTGTGTGTGGTTTGTGTTGGCGAGGGACCGGGTTATATCTGTGTGTGGTTTGTGTTGGCGAGGGACCGGGTTATATAGGTGTGCGGTTTGTGTTGGCGAGGGACCGGGTTATATCTGTGTGGTTTGTGTTGGCGAGGGACCGGGTTATATAGGTGTGTGGTTTGTGTTGGCGAGGGACCGGGTTATATCTGTGTGTGGTTTGTGTTGGTGAGGGACCGGGTTATATAGCTTTAATTCTGTTAGTCAGGGCTGGGTTATATGTATGTAATATGGTTAAGATCCTGCAGGGAGTGATGTAAATGACACAATACAGTGAGGTGCCTGTAACTAGTGGTGTCCTGTGTACGTGCTTGTTGCGTCCTGATGACTGTTTAACATGAGGAATGATGGGAGTTTGTAGTAGTGGTTTTCACTTTATTCCATGGAATATTCCCCTTTGTGAGAGCTGCATGGATGCTGCAGCCCTTTGTTGCTAAATGGTTGGATACACCCATTATCCTTATATGTCGCCCCATCAGCTCTTTATTACCACCTGTCACATCACCCCCAGTACCCCTTTATGTCAATCCTCTCCCGCCAACCTGGTGACAGCTCCCTACCTCCATACTAGCACTGGGGTCAAAGTCATCGCATTCTGACTCCTCTGAGCTGTGATGATCCTTTTCGGGAGCAGAAAGAGAAGCGAGAAGACGGATTAATAAACCAGTGGGAAGCAGTGGATATAGTGGAGCGTGGCCCCCGGAGATTTATCAGAATACCGCAGGCACCTCACCCTAATCGCCAGATGGATTATTCTATGTTACACATCTGGCACAGTAACTGTGCCAGGATAATGCCGAGCGCCACTGAACCACAGAATGAGGAGTGAATGAACACACATTACACAAACACGGGACAGAAGACAAACTCCCCCAGACAGACGGACACGTGTTTCCCTGCGTGAGATATAAAAGGAGCAGACGAGACGATTCTGACGACACGGACA
Organism: Leptobrachium leishanense; assembly: GCA_009667805.1. Taxonomy (NCBI): domain Eukaryota; kingdom Metazoa; phylum Chordata; class Amphibia; order Anura; family Megophryidae; genus Leptobrachium; species Leptobrachium leishanense. The sequence continues at coordinate 4,080,085 of CM019069.1, read as the reverse complement.
GGCGGGCACTGGAAGCAGAGATGGGCATGCAGGGGGCAAAGGAACATGCATACAGTTTAACACACACTTCAAAGGATTATTTGCCCCACTGCCAAGGTACCCGCCCCTACAATCAGGGCCACTCAGCTGCACCTGACTACTTGTCCCATGATTCTCTGCCAGACATCATAAGGAGTCATGGAAGTTAAATCCAATATTCTGGCACTATGGGGCAAATAACCGCATTAACACAGCAGTATAGGTGGGTGTAAACATTCTATAGGAGCTGGACTCCTAAAATGGAACATGCAACAGAATACCCCAAATCAGTGACCCCCCCATATCAGGTAATTGACAGAAAGGTGATGGGCAGGAATGTGGGCGACAGAAGGGTGACAGTGGCACGACTGGTGACCCCACTCCCTATGAGTCACTTTAATCCACTTTTACCCATAAATCACTGTCAGTCTTCTAGGGGGTAATCCCAGGTGTAATTGCACTTTCAGTCCAGCAGGGTTCATCTTCCTCTGCCAAGCTCCGTATCAGGGCAGTAACTGTGTAGAGCTGTAGCACCTCCCACTGCACTAACTGCCTGCTGAACACCCTGGCTCTGTACATTGCCGAATTAGGGTCTCGTTGCCTGTTTGTCCCCCTCCAAATGACATCTGTGGATATGTCCACTGGATGTTCTGTGCTCAGCGAGAGGCTTTCTACGAGTATCTACGAACATTCAGTGACAGAAATTTCTACGTCTGAAATGGAACACCCAATGACATCAGATATCTCAGTGATTTCACCGTAACCACCAATGACAGGTTTCTCACTCTTCTCAATGGAGCTCTCAATGACAGAGGTCCCTATGGCTATATTGCAGCACCAATGACGTCAGAGATCCCAGTGAGAAGACTTTCAAGTGGTAAATTCACCCTTTATGTTGCTGCAGATATGACAGTCCCTTTAATCTTAAAAGGACAGAACCAGAACCTGACCTCGGGCAGCATGCAGAGCGGGGAGGATACCACTGGCAGATGCATGGCATAAAGGGCCGTTGAAGCGCCATGCAGAATCCTGCAGAAATGGAAGATACATGAGGTGCGCCCTCCGTCCGGCGCGGGATGTGGTGAAATGAGCGCAGGTGGCTTCTTACTCACTTTCCCCACGTGGCCCAGACCCTCCGTGCTCTTACAGGGGCCGTTAGTCTCCGCCGCATCTCGTTTTCTCATGCGCAGGGTGTGCCAAGAACATGACTTCCTGTTGTACCAAAAAACGTAGCAATCAAATGGCAGAATTCGCATGGGGCGTAGACAGGGCACCACTGGGATGGCTGAGGAGTGACAGCTCCTAACACAGGGTTACTGTACATGTATACAGTGCAGCACACACAGGGTTAAACAACATCCCGCACCCAGAGTGACAGTTTATACAATAGGCGTCCAGCCAGACAGTGTCACCTGAAATGTAAAGACCAGGGCACCAATCCTCTCCCTCCCACACTAACTACAATTGCCATGACACTGTCCCCTATCAGCAAGAAACTATTACAGGATAGGTGAGGATTGGATCTGCCCTCCAAATCCAGGTCATTCTGGTGAAGGAATGTATTGTGGCTTTAACGCAGTGAGCTAAATCCCGGAGGAGGCTTGCACAGATCCTTCAGCGATCTGGACATTTACTGACAGAGGAAAAGACACGTGACATGAGAGGGTAAAACAGGGAAATGTGAAGAATCAGGGGAAATTAAGCGCTTTTTTTTCCCCATCTGTCAATTAACAAAAATAACTAATTTTAGTAAACTTTAAGCTCTGCCACATCCTCGGCTTACCTGCGTTTAGCGTCAGTCGCCATGGCAACAATGTAATCATTCACCAAAACACCTTCATTTATTAAAAACACAGGATAAAGATTCATTACTATAAACACAGGTTCACATCACTGATAAATACACAGCCGGGGTTAAAACAGAGAACCCAGCATTTTACACAAAAACAATAAACAGAAAAACATATCCATTTAGATCTAGTGATTCCAGTCGAGAAACCTAAAATGCCAGAAATCACTGCTTAGTAAATAAACCCCATAACATATTAACATAAAAAACACTGTTAAACGACAGTTTAAAGTGAATGCAAAGAAAACACCAGGAAATGGGTAAAGGTGAGCACATCAAAATACTGAGAGGTCACAGTGCAGGGAACCTCTGTATAACATGCTAGACATCACTAGAATCCCGGTTGGCATGTCACATGGTCACAGAGGTGGGGTGTCCTAAAATATTTTCATAGATTCCTAGGAAATTATCTACACACATGCACTGGACATTAGTGTGAGTTTTATTGCTGTGGCGCTCTGTGTTGAGTGAATGAATGAGTTTCAGATTTTCCGATGAAGACATATTTGCTGTTAATATCAGGGATTTCGGTTAGTATTTAGATGAATAATTGTTCTTATTCTAATACGTGTATTTATTTACAGAAAATGATTTAATGACAGAAAAGGTAAATATATTAAACCTGAGCTACTTATATATATATTCCAACATTTCTTTAAATGCTTTTGTATCTTGCCTTTCCCCCAACCCCTATACTGTAGATTGTAAACTCATGGGTCAGGTGCTCTCTTTGCCTTGTGTATCCCCACACACACACATATCTTATACTAACATTGTATATATTTTTTCTCTTTAACCACATTCCTTGGTTTCTGAGCCGTTCTGCACATGTGATCTTATTCAAAGTGTGGAATTTGAGCTCATGGTATGATCGGTCGTCATGTATACGGATAAAGTCTCTTTTTCACAGTTGATGACGCGATAATAAATGTAAAGAATCAGGAAATGATCAGCTGATGTCTTGGTGAAAATTTATTTTACATATTTAAAATATTACATTTAAAATGATTAGTTACAATACAGGTACAATGATGAACATTGCGACTGGCATGGTATTGCACGTCTGACGGCTCCCATCTCTCGATTTTAAATAGTGCAAAATACTTTATACAGGAATGTACTGGAAGGGGACGGGGCTTCGCAAAACAGCTTATGTTACAAGTTACCGCCAACTTGTAGCTTAAAAGAAGAAATCCGTCAAAATAAAAGAAAATAAATCAGGATAATCCAGGCTGTACATAGGAATTGCCATAGACAACATAAAACTCTCCTCGCTGAGGAGCTGGGTTCAGTCCTGCGCGGCGGCTGCCTCATGTACAGATCAGTAACACGGCGCGGCAGTCCGCTGGGGTCACTTCCATGTTGCTGCAAGATGAACCAACACAGAACTCTGCTTTACCGTCTGATAGACCTGTACAATTATTAACAAAGAGCACGTACCCAGCACAGTGGCCGCACGAGGCTTCACATTCATTGTTTCTTCCACTGGCGCTGTGGAAGGAATCCCTAACCTAAAATCCCGGCCAGCCAATGCGGCACTTACTTGATGCCTCGGTCGCCGGTTTCAGCAGAAGGTTTAGTAATTTGGCCTAAGACTGAGCCGGGGATCCAGCCTTCCGCTGCCGGTGAGTGGTCGTTAGCCGGCCGGTAAACCAGAAACATGTTCTGCTGGTTTATGGCCAGGACCTGCACCACCTCGCCGTGGTACACGCAGATCTCGTTCTCCTTCAGTGCATAGTAATCCTGGACGACCACCATGGAGCTGCTCCCATTACATCCACCGAGGTCACCCTGCGGGAGAGACACCATATTAGTGTCCACACACAGCACTCCGGAGAGCAAACAGGAGATGCCAGGAGAGCACACCAACGTGTACATAATAATTAACAACACCAGGTTAACCCTGCGGCGTGTCCCGGAACGTGGAGAGTTAAACTTACCCATAGGTATGGACTCAACAGTGTGACAGGGAGACTTTGGGCCAAGCCTGACCCCACTGCGCCCCCCCCCCCCCATACAAGTTTAACCCTTTCGCTGCTGAGGCTTTTCCCGCCCCTGTGCTGAGCTCATTTTTACTGGTTTCGCTCGTCATGTTTAAACGCGTTTTGAAGGCTTATATATGACCCAGACATATTATATATCGTTCTTTCCGTCAGACTCGGCAGATTCATAATATGTCATTATTATATGTATACGTCATGTCCTGTCTGTATATTATAACAAAAAATGCAATAAAATATGAATTTTCAATAATTTACAACGTGTAAAGTGTTTTTTTTTTCACATTTTAAGATGCGAGCAATTGCGGTTATATTTTGTATGGGGTGCGCTTGTTAAAAAAATTAGAAATGGGGTGTGTTACTTTTTTTGGGGAAAATTACGCGATTTTTAACAAACGCACCCCATACAAAAATCGTTAGTGCAGCATCATTGTTCACATTATAATTGAAATGGGAACAATATTGCTGCATTAACAAACCAAAAAAAAGAAAAAAAACTTGTTTATTTTTTTTATAATTTTTCTTTAAAATATTTTTTTATTTTTATTTTAAATTTTTACTTTTTTTTTAAAAAACTTTTTTCACAGTCGTGTTTGGTATAGTTGGAACGGCCATGCTCTGGCCGATCCAACAGTACCAAACTTTAACCCCTAGCTGACACGGATCGGGAGATAGGGGGTTCGGATCGGGAGATAGGATAGTTGCCATTGGTGGCAGCTAGGGGTTAACTCCAGGACTGGCGTCATCGTGCTAAAGCTCCGGGAAAGGATCACGAACCAGCGCTTTTCAGCGCCGATTCGTGATCCGGCTCCCCAGGGGTTAATGCCAGGTACCATTTGGAAGGGCAGGCTGTGCCCTTCCAAACGGTGCCTGGCATTAAGCTCAGGACCCCCGCGATCGGGAGGGAGAGAGAGAGGTCCGAAGGACCTCCCCCTCCCTTTCAGGCGCCTCCTCCGCACACGCGGGGGGGGGGGCTGAAATAGATGTCATCGCGCCACCGCGATGACATCTATTGTGCACGCGGCGGTCCCGGATTGACGGGCTGACATCCAAGATGTCAGCCCGCACCAGGGGGCATGGCGATCGGCCGGAATGTGCTCAGCGCGTCCTCCGCAGCCAACCCTTCCTGCGGCAGGACGCGCTGAGCGCGTCCTCCGCAGCGAAGTGGTTAATATAAAGGCATCACCCTCTTCTAGAATGAGCAGGAAGCGTCTTAGTTTTCCCAGCCGGTCCCGATGCATTTTTTATGTGTTTTGCTGCTCAGCACAACTGTAGGACGTTGGTTATTTCAGACAGCACAATCCGAACAGCTAAATTCATGGAAAGAGGGGAGTGACGGTGCGGCCTTTATTCTTACACGTCTACATATAGCAATGGTGCCGGTATTCTAAGACTGGAGCGACAGTCCTGGCTGTGCATGTTCACCGTGTGAGGGCACCAAGGTTTACGGTGGTGGACATGGTTATATTGGAGGTGGCGCTCAGTGCAAGTCCCCTGAAATCAGACATTTCTGGGTTTCTGCTCAATGACTGAACTCATATTTTGTTAATGGCTTTTAACCCCAAAAAGTCTGAAGTTTAGCAAAACATTGTATTTTGGATTTCCATACAGGGTTTGTGCGTATAGGAGAAATATAGATTAGTCGTAATGGAAACCAGTTGGCCCTTCCTTCAGGAGCTGCATGTGTAGCACTCTGTATCAGGATGTATGTAGTGAGTGTGGTCCTCGTGGGGGCCGATCTGTCACTCACACGTTACCTGGCTTGGCTCGTATTTCTCTGCGTGCTGGTACAGTTCATACCCGGGGTTTCCGTTGGAGATAGATTTGCGCGGCGTTAAGGACGTGTTCCGCAGTGAAACGTTCACACCTTTGTCCGAGCTGATTGAGGAGGAGGAGAGTGGTCGGGAGGTTGGCGTGGGAGCGCGTACAAGTTGGGGTTTGGTCATGCCGGCGTTGCTTCCCTTGCGCTGATATTCTATCGGTGATTGGAGCGCTGTGGATAGGGGAGAGAGTGACATTACTCAGTTCATGGAAATCAGGGGAAACCAGAGCAGAGCGCAGAACTGCGGAAGAGGAGCAGCAAGAGGTGAGCAGATGGAGAGGACTAAGAACAGGAAAAGAGCAGCTAGAAATCAGCGAGAGAAACAGCAAGAGAACAGGAGAAGAGCCGCTAGACAGCAGAAAGAAAACGGCAAGCGAGGAGCCAGAGGGGAGCAGCAAGAAAACAACCGAATCATCAGCTATAGAGCAGGAAGAGAAAAATTAGGCATTATGCAGGTGAGATTGGGGCAAATGGTAAAACCTGGGGCAAAAGCTGGAATCGTACAAAACGGCAGCAGCGCTGGACACGACACAGTTCATGCAGAATTTGGGGATTTAGAATAAAATTGTAAAATTTAAAGGAAATATGTTTTTGTTGAGACGAGGTGTTTTATCAAAATAGATCGTGCTGGGGACAACATGAAGTAACAGGAAACGCACTATGGTTGTGCCAACCTCACACTACACTTCCCATGATACTCTGCCAGCACAAAGGTTGACTGAGCAACATGGAAGATGTGGTTCGAGGCTGCAGGTCTTTATCAGAGGCGGAGCATTGTGAGTGGATTGATACGGGCACAAAAATGCAGAAAAAGAGGAAAAGTAGAGACTTACTGGGCAGAGGAGAGAGGGCGAGCATGGGGGAGAGAAGAGAGTTAGTGTGTAACCAGACAACGGAACAACTTTACAGGCAACATTACCAACTATTGCCACATACCACGGCAGCCATCCATTACCCACAGCAACTCTGCAGCCATCCATCACCACGGCAACGTGGTCACCATCCATCACTCCAGCAAACAGCCATCCATTACCACAGCAGCGCGTATCTCTTTATAACTTTACAGTATTCCCTTTTGTTCCTGCGGATTACGCACACGTTTTATTCCCACCCCAGATGTGAATTTATTGGCGACTTTGGCACTTATTCCTGTTCTCCTCTTGGTGTCTGTGTGCGTGGCGGTGATTCGGCACAGGGAATACAGCTTGCTCACCGTTCAGGAAATCTCGCTGGGTTTCCAGCACTTGGTTAATGTCCTGCACCCAGGCCTGCTTAATCTCGGCATTGGCAGCCTGAAGGAGAACTCGCTCCGACGTCTCCCGGCTCTTTATAGCAAATTTGCAGGGGTCGTTATCCACGTTTTCCTCCAGAATCAGGAAATTCATCTGTAGGAAAAAGAGATGGTGAGAGGGATGGGTCTGTGAAATGCGGTAACTCACATAAACTAATCGGCACACGTGTGAGGGTGTGCATTCATTTTGGAAGCTTTGGGGCGTGTAGATGCATGTAATTCCTTACCTTTATCCCCTTTTTAAACATATACCCAGGGGTGGGGGATCCCTTTCGGAGCAGCTCGCTAAAAATCACAATCTGCTCAAACAAGAAAACCCGTCGCTCTTTCGTCCGAGACTGGATTCCAGATTCCTGCTCGATGACAAAGAACGTGTCTTGCTGGAGCAGCTTCCCCTGAGCCGTCAGCTTCCCCTGACACAGGACACAGAAAAATACGTTATATGTCAAGAGCACATTATTATGTGACGTCAGTGCTGCAAAATATTAAACATTCCCTCCCATCACAGTCTGCGCGAGGGTCACGGCGCGCATGGCGCAGTCTGCACGAGGGTCACAGCGTGCATGGCTCAGTCTGCGCGAGGGTCATGGTGTAGTCTGCGCGAGGGTCACGGCGCGCATGTCAAGCCGCACAGTTCACAGTGTTTACAGAGCATATAGGTCACCGGTTAATACCCGCTGTACTCCGCAACACGTGTACACAGGGGGTGCTGTCTGAGCTGCACTGTATATCACAAGCACAGCATTCCATAACCACAAAACATGCACCAATCAATATAAAGAAGCACCCATCACAACGCCAGACATGGTGGAGACAGAACACGGCGCAGCAGAATCTGCCGGGACTTGGTTACACTCACCTCAAACCCCTGAAGTCGTCCCAGATTCATCATGTCGTTACAACGTTTTGGAACAAGGCACATTAACTCCACGGCTTTCTGCATGATACAAAGCGCAGTGTCAGAACACTGGCATGGGGGGGCGCGCAGGAAGTGTGCTGCTCACAGTTTTTCATAATGCCTGCTCAGTTGCCGTGGTTGAATGCACGCTGCTGGCAGTTTGTGGTGGTTGGATGCACGCTGCTGGCAGTTTGTGGTGGTTGGATGCACGCTGCTGGCAGTTTGTGGTGGTTGGATGCACGCTGCTGGCAGTTTGCTGCTGCTGACAGTTTGCCGTTGTGGGATGCGCCCTGCTGCTGACAGTTTGCCGTGGTGGGATGCGCGCTGCTGGCAGTTTGCCATTGTGGGATGCGCGCTGCTGACAGTTTGCCATTGTGGGATGCGCGCTGTTGCCAGTTTGCCATGGTGGGATGCGAGCTGCTGGCAGTTTGCCGGGTGGGATGGGTGCTACTGGCAGTTTGCCATGGTGGGATGCACGCTGCTGGCAGTTTGCCGTTTTGGGATGCTAGCTGCTGGCAGTTTGCCGTGGTGGGATGCGCGTTGCTGGCAGTTTGCCGTGGTGGGATGCGCTCTGCTCACAGATTGTCGCATTGGTGTTTTGCAGTAAATAAACTAAACTCACCTCGATCTCTGTGCATTCCAGCCCGGCTTTCTGACTGTACTTGAGGAAATCCTGCAAAGTGCACAGAGAGGTTAACAGCACAGTCTGATCCCACCATACCCTGCAACTCCCCTACATAGGTCCCTATACCCGGCACCTCTCCACAGCCCCCCACCGAGGACCACCATACATTGCATCTCCCCGCAGCCCACCACTGAGGTCTCCCATACCCTGCAGGGCCCATCATATCTGTAACCACACCCCCTGCAGGGCCCTGTGTGTTTGCTCCACCCCCCCCACACACCTTGAGTAGCAGCTGGTATTTTGTTATCCTCTGGATGGGTTTGATGAGGAAGTCGCTCAGGTTGAATCTCTGGTTAATTTCCTGTTTCACTTCCTGCAAAACAAAGACCCGCCCACTGCGTAAAACAGGGGCTCTCTGCGTCGGGTCTGGCACAAGGTGACTCACATGCCAGCCCGGGACAAACGTGCAGCTTGGGGGTCAGACACACATAATAAAACAATCATATAATCAGTGATATGCATAAAATCATGAAAACAATTATCCTTATGGTGCAATATGTCTTTACCACACCTATTATCAAGGTCTACCTGAATAAAAGCACCAAAGTGTGCGTTGCAAACATCAATGGAATGAGAAAACGTTTCAAATTGTATGTCGAGTTACAATGGATCACAATGTTTAACTGTGCATATTATCGCCATATTTTGATAAATATATCAACTAGGGATGCACCGATACCATTTTTTAAGACCGAGTACAAGTACCGATACTTTTTAAAAGTACTCACCGATACCGAGTACCGATACTTTTACTTAATGTCATGTGACACTTTTCAATAAATAATTTAGGATTTTGCTGAAAGCCTGTCCTGTTTAAGTTAATATTGCAATATATGGCCAGACACCCCATTTACCCACTGCCTGCACACACCCTGACCACACACAGACACCAGATATACACACTGGTCTGGTGTCTGTTGGGTATACATGTATCTGAGGCCTGTGGGGTATATTATTTATATACAATATACCCCACATGCAGCATCAGATACAAGTATACCAGGGCTTGACAAAGCCAGGAGCCTGGTAGCCACTGGCTGCTAGAATTTTACTCCTGACTCCTAAATTTCCAGCTTATATTACACCAATCTAAAAGCAGTCTTTGGTATCTAAAAACATCTATATGGCTTCAATGTTTTCTTCCTGTCTCCTACATTTAATGTAAATATATCCAGCGTGTGTGTGTGTGTGTGTGGCGTCCAATGACAACAGAGCAAAGAATATAAGTAAACAACAATATCACAACATCACATTGTACAAATGTTAACAGCACAAATTCTAGATCTCTATCAGAGCGGCCAAACTGATATTAGAAACATGGAAACATAGAAAAATGTCGGCAGATAAGAACCTTTCGGCCCATCTAGTCGCCCAATTACATGGATACTTTACCTGGATTTATCTTTTGTTTAGGATAGCCTTATGCCTATCCCATGCTTGCTTAAATTCAATTACTGTTTTGGCCTCTACCACTTCTACTGGAAGACTGTTCCATGTATCCACCACTTCTAAGCTCAAAAAAGTAGCCAAAAACCACATGCACAAAAATTACCTAACAGCAAAAAGCAGCCGGTAACAAAGTGATAAATAAATAGAAGCAGCTAAACCATAATTTGAGTCAGCACAAACCAACTCCCAGATGCAGAGGCAGGTTCCCAACGTTTCAGTGAATCCTCGCTGAAACGTTGGCTCCTAGATTCAAAGCAAATTTGCCAAGCCCTGATGTATACCCAACAGACACCTGCCCTCAGAGTGTGTGTATGTGTAATATACACATACACACACTTACTTCAGACCTCAGTGTGTGTGTGTATGTATAATATATGTGTACATACATACACATATATACACACATATACACACATACATACATACATACACATATATATGTATACATATACACACACACACAGGCACACTCAGACAGAAAAATGCTCATTCCTGCCTGCAACTCTTAGCGATAGGAAAGACAATAGTATGATTGGTTCTGCGATGTGACAGCAATGACATTATGTATTCATTTATGACAGAATTTTTTTCCCCCTATACCAGGTGAACACAGGGGGAGAAAAGCAGCCGTGGTGCAGGAAAGACTAGGGGAAATGAAGGCATTGCTTCTCTTATTAGACGGAATGTTGAAAGAATTCACATTAAACTTGAGATGGTCAGGCTTGTATGCTGTGACTTTAAAAAGTCATATAGCCCACACTGTAACAGCCAGCAAACATACACAGACCAGACATGGGGCGCTGCCCGAATGCTCTATCGGCATTCGGAACAGGCCCCTGCAGCTGGCCGCGTTCATAGTTACCTTCCATGAGCAACGCCGGCAAAGTCTTCGCGCGTCCGGTCGTTGGAAAGCCCCCAGCCGCGATTTCGTAGGAGTTCGCTAAATAGTTTCAAATTTTGTTCTGGGATTAGAAATACCCAATTTTTACATGGTTTTGCTTTTTAACCCTTTCACTGCTGATCAATCTCACATCTGTGCGCTGAGCTCATTTTAACACAGTTTTATGCTTAGCATTTTTAGATGCCAGTTTAAGTCCTATTTTATTAAACCCCTAGACAATTTTTTTTTTTACAACAAACCTGGTCATGTTTGGCATCATTGGAAAGGCCATGATCAGGTTCTAGCTTCCACAGATTCCTTTGGATCCCCCTATCTCCACTTGGCAGCTATGGAGTTAACTGGCCCACTGACGTCCTCACACATATGGTGACGATGTCAGTGGGTGGGGTGTGACCCGGAGGCTTAGCTGACATCCAAGAGGTCAGCTACTTCTGGGTTTGAATCGTGATCCGGCAATGTAGGGGTTAGTGATAGAAACCGCTGAAAAGGGGAGACTCTTCAAAAGGAGCCTCCCCTTCCACCTTTTTCACTGCAGGCACTGGGGCGCCTGGCGATGGTGTCATCATGCACTGTGATGACGATACCACGACTGACGGGCCCACTCAAAAGGCGGGGCAGTCTCCAGACCTGCCACAATGCCTCAGGATCCGGGACAGAGAGGTGGGTATAGGGAGGGAGGTTAGGAGACCGTGACGTACATAGTACGTCCGCAGTCGTTAAGGGGATTTCCTCTCAGGACATACGATGTACGTCAGCAGTCGGGAGGGGGTTATGTTATTTGCACGATTGGAAGCAGGATTTTTTTTAAATGTCAATATATTTCAAAATATGACGAGAATAAGCACAGTTAAGAAAGATTGTGATCTCTTAACTCTACGTATTAGCACACAATTTTAAAAGTTTTTTCTTTACATGGATGTCTGCAACGCAGCACATGACACTTTACCACCCCATTTATCAATGTCTCCATGAATAAAGACATATTGTACCACGAGAATAATAATTTTTCACGATTTTACGTATATCACTGATTATATGATTGTTTTATTATTATGTGTGCTGTATAAACTAGGGATAGATGATATAATTTTTCCAGTACCGATAATCGGCCACCTTTCATGCTGATAACGGACATCAGGTGCCGATATTCTGTATATTGAAATTTTGGAAAAATCTATTTCTACACAAATCTGGTGTCAAAAATTGTAAAAATGACAACTGTGAAAATAAAGTGCTTGCAGTATAACATAAATTGCTTTCCAGACCACTGAAAAGCGGCAGAAAACATCACAACTGTAAAGCTAAACAATATTTTGGGTTAAAGAATCTGAGCGCTCTGTGACTCACAGTAATGTGTGGTGTGTAGGCGCATATTCGAGCTCCACAGCAATGAAAAAAAAAACACACTTGTGAGTTTTATTGCTGTGCAGCTCTGTGATACGCTCATACACACCGCACATCTTCTAAACATCTCTGAATATATACACTATATTGCCAAAGGTATTCGCTCACCTGCCTTGATTCACATATGAATTTAAGTGACATCCCATTCCTTATCCATAGGGTTCAATATGACGTCGGTCCACTCTTTGCAGCTATAACAGCTTCATCTCTTCTGGGAAGGCTGTCCACAAGGTTTGGCAGGGTGTTTATGGGAATTTTTGATCATTCTTCCAGAAGCGCATTTGTGAGGTCACACACTGATGTTGGAGGAGAAGGCCTGGCTCTCAGTCTCCGCTCTAATTCATCCCAAAGGTGTTCTATCGGGTTGAGGTCAGGACTCTGTGCAGGCCAGTCAAGTTCATCCACACCAGACCCTATCATCCATGTCTTTATGGACCTTGCTTTGTACACTGGTGCACAGTCATGTTGGAAGAGGAAGGGGCCAGCTCCAAACTGTTCCCACAAAATTGGGAGCATGGAATTGTCCAAAAGGTCTTGGTATGCTGAAGCATTCATAGTTCTACTGGAACTAAGGGGCCAAGCGCAGCTCCTGAAAAAACACCACACCATAATCCCCCTCCACCAAATTTTACACTTGGCACAATGCAGTCAGACAAGTACCGTTCTCCTGGCAACCGCCAAACCCAGACTTGTCCATCAGATTGCCAGATGGAGAAGCACGATTCGTCACTGCAGAGAACGTGTCTCCACTGCTCTAGAGTCCAGTGGCGGCGTGCTTTACACCACTGCATCCGACGCTTTGCATTGCACTTTGTGATGTATGGCTTGGATGCAGCTGCTCGGCCATGGAAACCCATTCCATGAAGCGCTCTGCGCACTATTCTTGAGCTAATCTGAAGGCCACATGAAGTTTGGAGGTCTGTAGCGATTGACTCTGCAGAAAGTTGGCGACCTCTTCGCACTATGCGCCTCAGCATCCGCTGACCCCTCTTTGTCAGTTTACGCGGCCTACCACTTCGTGGCTGAGTTGCTGTCGTTCCCAAACACTTCCACGTTCTTATAATACAGCTGAAAGGTGACTGTGGAATATTTAGGAGCGAGGAAATTTCACGACTGGATTTGTCGCACAGGTGGCATCCTATCACAGTTCCACGCTGGAATTCACTGAGCTCCTGAGAGCGACCCATTCTTTCACAAATGTTTGTAAAAACAGTCTACATGCCTAGGTGCTTGATTTTATACACCTGTGGCCATGGAAGTGATTGGAACACCTGATTCTGATTATTTGGATGGGTGAGCGAATACTTTTGGCAATATAGTGTATAATTCATCATTTCTCGCTTGAGATTATTTCTAAATGGATCTTCCCACATAGCCCCGCCTTCACATTTTAGTTTTGTTGTATTTGTTATTTTATAATAACTTCGTGTTTTAGTCACAAAATAATTTAGTCTTAAGTCTTTGACCAAAAGTATTAGTGAATGACATGAACCCTGAGCACAGCTTCATCAATACAAAAACAGCTCCTCACCTCGAAGTATGAGTCGTATTCAGCGACTATGTACTCTGAGCGCGGCTTGTTCTGGCAGTAAACCACGTACATGTGTAAGCGCCTCTCCTGCAACACAAACACACTCTGTGACTGGGCATGTGGCAGCACAAACATGCACATACAGTGACTGGGCATGTAGCAGACACCTACAGTAACGGGGCATGCAGCAACACAAACATTCAGCAACAATGTGTTACTTGGCAACACACACCAACACAAACAGTGACTTGGCATGCAACAACACAAATGTGAACATTCAGTAACACAAACACACAGTGACTGGCATCACAGTGACTGGGTACGCATTCAACCCAAACACATATATACAGTAACAAGGACATGCAGCAACATGAATGCACAACTAAATCTCTATAGGGACCCTTGCTCTCTATAGAGTGGGACTGTCGAAGGCCCCCCCCTCCTAGTATAAAGGCCCCAGCGCCCTCTGTATTAGGCTCCGCCCTCTATACCAGGTAAAGGGACAGTCTCGTGGTCTCTGTTATTTGGGACCTACATGTTTGATGAAAAGTTGTGCCAGACGTTCCGGCTCTTGAGGACATTTCTGTAATTCTCCGAGGAAGAAGCTGAAATGGAAATCCACAGTGATTACGCTTTCGCTGCTGAGGCATTTCACACCTCTGTGCTGAGCTCATTTTTACCAGTTTCGCTCATCATGTTTAACCGCATTTTGAAGCCTTATTTTATTATATGACCCAGACATATTATGCAGTGTATCATTCTTTCCGGGAGATTCATAATATATCATTATTATATGTATACGTCATGTCCTGTCTGTTTATTATAACAAAAAATACCCAAAAATTAGAATTTTCAATAATTTAGAACGTGTAAAGTGTTTTTTTCACATTTTAATATGCAAGCATTTGCGGTTATATTTTCTATGGGTTGCGCTTGTTAAAAAAAAAAAAATTGGGTCTCGTTACATTTTTTCTGGGGGAAAATTATGCGATTTTTAACAAACGCACCGCATACAAAAATCGTTAGTGCAGCATTAATTGTTCACATTATAATTGAAATGGGAACAATATTGCTGCATTAACAACAAAAAAACCCACTTTTTATTTTATTATTTGTTTTTTTAATATTTATTTATTTTTTACTAATTTTTACATGGTCATGTTTGGTATAGTTGGAAAGGCCATATTAACCCCTAGCTGCCACGGATCGGGAGATAGGGGATTCATTGGAACCCCCTATCTCCACCATTGGTGGCAGTTAGGGGTTAACTCTAAAACTGATGTCATCGCTATGCACAATGACGCCAGTCGTCAGGGGAAGATCCCGGAAGCTTGGCCGACATGCAAGATGTAAGGGGTAAAGCCAGGTACTGTTTGGAAGGGCAGGCTGTGCCCTTCCAAACGCTGCCTGCCTTTAACCCTTTCGCTGCTGAGCCTTTTCACACCTCTGTGCTGAACTCATTTTTACCGGTGTCGTTAATCATGTTTAAACGCAATTTGAAGTCACATTTTATTATACGACCCAGACATATTATATATCGTTCTTTCCGGGAGACTCGGCAGATTCATAATATGTCATTTTTATATGTATACGTTATGTCCTGTCTGTATATTATAACAAAAAATGCAATAAAATTAGAATTTTCAATAATTTACAAGGTGTAAAGTGGTTTTTTTCACATTTTAACACGCGAGCGTTTGCGGTTATATTTTCTATGGGTTGCACTTGTTAAAAAATTTAGAAATGGGGAATCGTTACTTTTTTTGGGGGGAAATTACGTGTTTTTTAGCAAACGCCCTCCCATAGAAAAAAATCGTTAGTGCAGCATCATTATTCACATTATAATTGAAATGGGAACAATATTGTTGCACTAATAAAACAAACAAAAAAAAACAATGTTTTTAAAAAAAATTTCCTTTATTTTTATTTTTTTATTTTTAATTTATTTTTCTTACATTTTACATGGTCATGTTTGGTATCATTGGAAAGGCCATGCTCTGGCCGTTCCAATGATAGCAAACATTAACCCCTAGATGTCACGGATCGGGATCTCCACCATAGGTGGCAGCAAGGGGTTAATTTCGAAACTGGCGCCATCGCGCTCTGCGCAATGACGCCAATCATTAGGGGGATATCCCGGAAGCTTGGCCGACATCCAAGATGTCGGCCAGCTCCGGGAGGGGACTGCGATACGGCGCATGTTAGTGCCATATCGCGATCCAGCCCCCTAGGGGTTAAAGATAGCCGCTTGGAAGGGCAGGCTGTGCCCTTCCAGGCGGTGCCTGCCTCTAATCGCAGGCCCGCATGGATGGGGAGGGGGAGAGGTCCGACCTCCCCCCTCCCCTTCAGGCACCTCCCCTGCAATGGTGGGGGGGGGGGTGCCTGAAATAGACGTCATCGCGCATGCGCAATGACGTCTATCTTGCCCGCACCGGGGGGCTGCCACGATCGGCCGGAATACCGGGGCTGCAAAGGGAGGACGCAGCCAACTAGCCATGCGGCAGGACGCGCTGAGCGCCTCCTCCGCATGGAAAGGGTTAATCTGTCCCCCGGCGATCGGGAGGGGGAGAGGTCCTCCCCCTCCCTTTCAGGCACCTCCTCCGCACTCGCGGGGGGGGGGCACCTGAATTAGATGTCATCGTGCCAGCGCAATGACATCTATTAGTCCCGCCGGGGTCCCCGAGTGCCAGGCTGACACAAGGGTGGGGGGGGAGGCAGCAATCAGCCGGATTCCCGGCTGATTGCTGCCTCCTGTGCATGGACGGGCTGAGCGCGTCCATAGCACAGGGGAAGCACTTGGCAGGACGCGTCTGCCACGGCCAAGTGGTTAAACTGGCTCAGCCTCGTCATGTGTTTCCCTGCACTGTACAAGCCCAGCGCAGCCTCACCACATGCTATCCGGCACTACATGGCGCAGCCTCGCCACGCTTATCCCGGGACTGTACCAGCCTGGCGTGGTATTGCATTACCCTGTTCTGGAACAGCACACCAAAGCCTCGCCAGGCGCTACCTGGCACTGTAACAGTACGGCGCAGCCTCGCAACACATTACCCAACACTGTACCAGTGGCCTCGCCATGCATTACTCAGCACTGTACCAGCACAACGTGGCCTCAACATATGCTACCCAGCGTTTTACTGCCAGGCCTGCAGAATGCATCATTGATTTGGGGATAATTGGGGAGTGGGTGTTTAATAGAGGCCTGGGTGTTAATGGGGGCATTCATAAAGAATAGTGGAAGTACATGGGGGTGCCACTCTGCCTTCCACCCCCGCGTGATATCTGGGAGGACACGGGGGGGAGGGGTCAAAACTCCTTCCACCCCTCCGTGTGTTATCTGGGAATACATAGGGGGCGCATTGACCCTCCCATGTGTTATCTGGATATTACACACGCTCCCTGCGCCTCTATATAACAGAGTCTCCATTGTTCCTGGTCAGACGTTACCAGGAGGAGACCCTCAGCAAGATAAAACACATCGGCCATTAACCTCTCCCTCCCCGTGGCCAGAGAGACCGGCTGTGTAGAGTTAACACCAGGATCTGGCTGAGAGGAACGACAAAGAGAGACAGAGAGAAAGATTGATTAGTGACCAGGCGATTTTACAATTGTCTGTCCGAAAGGGCCCACTTCTGTTTTTACATTTCTGCGCTATTTGGGCTACAATACATCCTTCATGCTAAAACGGGGGCGCTCGGGAGAAAAACCTGCGCCTGCAGATTTCTCCTTTGCGACCCTGTTTTAGCGTGATATTACGATTCAGGCTTTAGGAAAGTGTAATTCTGCGCTAAACAGCGGGATGTGCGCGGCAGAGAGCATCCACTCGATGGAGTCCATAGCACTCCATTGAGGTAGACGCTGCCGGTCACATGATGCGAGATCGGGCAGGTCGGCGTAGGGATCCGTAGAGAGATACTGGAGGACTTCTCCCCCCCCCCCATTCTCTCCCTGCGGACAGAGGCAGTGGTTGGATTTGCTTTCCTCGCCGTGGGATAGAAGGTGAGTATCTGATTATTTTGTGGGTGGTGGGGGGGGGGTGTTTTCTGGCTGGTGCTGATGGATTTTGCAGCAGCGGAATCCATTAACCACAGCCTGGATCTGGTAACCGTCGGGTTAACCGCAGCCAGACGGTAATTAGCGGTCGAATATTGTAATACTAATGCTAATTAACACTTTGCGCTCCCCATGTTAAGTATAGGGAGCGCAAAGTACAGTAACCGCGCGCTGAAAAGCGCAAGATTCCAATCGCTAACGTTTTTTTTCACCCGTTAGCTTTTTGGATTGTAATATGGTGCGCCCGTGCTAGGGCCACCAGGGCTAACAGTAACGCTCACTCAGGTGAACACTATCGTTAGCGGTAGGAATGTAATGTGGCCTATTGTGTTTAGCTCTAGTTTTCCTCTTACTCGTTTATGGAACCCACACGTATTATATACGTTTTTTCTCACCATTAAATGGACGTTTTAAAAATACCATTATTTTCATCAGATCTTAAAACAAACACACTTTTTCGAACTTTGACCCACAAAATCTATAACCGCCTGAAAAGAACCCGGCTAGATAATTTCGGAAATTTGTCCTGAAATTAGAAATAGTCAATTTTTACATGTTTCTGGTTTTTAACCTCTTCAATGCTGAGCTATATCATCTCTGTGTGCTGAGTAGGGCAGAAACAACAAATTGATTAATCGACAACGAATCAATGATGAAAATAGTTGTCAACTATTTTCATTACCGATTAATCGTCCTGTGTGCAGCACACACTGTTTAGAGTCGGACTGAGTTAAACATTAACAACCTCAGCTTCGGCGCTGATTGGAGAAGATGCGCCACTGCTTTACTAGGTATGATTTAGTTCTAGGGTTATGTCAGACATCAACAATAGCAGAACATTAAACACAAACCATGGGATCCTGCCACTGCGTGAAAAAGATCTGTACCGCCTGTGTTTTATTCTTACTTGAAGTTTGAGTCCTGTGCCACCACTCCACCCTCCCTGCCACACCCTCTTTGGTCGGGAACTGCCATTCCCTCCCTTTGGTCTGATCCCTTTCCCCAAACTCACATCCGGTCTTTTGCCCATACCCACTCCCTCTCACACTCCGTTCAAGTCACTTGAACAAAGTCACTCCCTTTCACCTTCAGTCTCTCCTCCCACTCAGTTTGTCCACGAAATTATTTAAAAATTACACTACGCACCCTGATCACTTTATCATATTAATCCCGATTTCATGCAGACATCATCTATGATCAAGTGATCGTAGCCGCGTTCATTTTGGGGAGAAAGCAAACCTGGACTTAGGCTAGGGTCAGACGAGCGTGATTTCTACGGACTGTACGTCCGTGCAGTACGGACATCGTCAGTACGGAAGACGCAGTAGTGGTCACACAGTCCGTTTATTCACTGAAGTTATTTTTGACGGATGTAGGAGGGAAAAATAAATTAAAATGCAAAACCATTTTGTCCGTGAAAAATGCTGGACGTATAAATGCAGTCCGTCTGACCACGTTCCATCACTCACACACAAAGCTATGCAGACGTTGCAGACGCAGCGCACTTTGTGCGGCCGTTCTAGCGGTTGTCCGTTCTTGCCTGCCTTGCGTCCGTGGGCCGCGGCCGTTGTGCGTCCGCAGTTCAGTGCGGACGTACTTCGTGTAACAGGCTCCGATGGGCTTCCTGTCATGCTATCACGGACGTACTTTTAGGCGCAATCACGGACGTGAACACTACGCTCGTCTGACAGCAGCCTTAGTCTGCATATGCAGCAACAACCCATCACTCTGACCAAGCACTTTTTTTATCCGATGAATTGAAATAATAAAAAATAAATAAAAATTGGTCAACTAAATAGATTATGAGACTAATCGTTAGTCGGAGCCCGAGTGCTGAGCGCTTTTTGACTGTTTTATGCTCATCATGTTTAAATGTGATTTGAAGTCCTATTTTATTATACCCCCAGACCTATTTTTTTTTTTTTTAATATTTTTATTTTTACACCAAACCTGGTTATGTTTGGTATCATTGGAAAGGCCATGATCTGACCTTTCCACTGATACTAAACATGACTCTCTAGCTGGGTCATAAATGACCCCAGTAACTCCACTTGGCAGGTAGGGGGGGTTAACTGGCGTCATCACATACAGTTGTGTTCAAAATTATTCAACCCCCACTGAAATTGAGTGTTTTGGCCAGTTTGACATTGATTTTGATCATTCAGTCATCTTGCTTACAATTAAATCAAAGAGGCACGTGTAGGTCAGACAAATATAACATAACATTTATAATGAAATAACCACAAATGTCTTTTCTGTGCTCACATCATTATCAGTTTTATTCAACCCCCAAGTGACATTCAATCTTAGTACAACATCCTTTTACAGTTATAACAGCTTTTAAACGTGAAGCATAGCTTGACACAAGTGTCTTGCAGCGATCTACGGTATCTTCGCCCATTCGTCATGGGCAAAAGCCTCCAGTTCAGTCACATTCTTAGGCTTGCGCACTGCAACTGCTTTCTTTAAGTCCTACCAGAGGTTCTCAATCGGATTTAAGTCAGGTGACTGCGATGGCCACTCCAAAATGTTCCAGCCTTTAATCTGCAACCATGCTCTAGTGGACTTGGAGGTATGCTTGGGATCATTGTCCTGTTGAACGGTCCAACGTCTCCCAAGCCTCAGGTTTGTGACGGACTGCATCACATTGTCATCCAATATCTCCTGGTACTGAAGAGAATTCATGGTACCTTGCACACGCTGAAGCTTCCCTGTACCTGCAGAAGCAAAACAGCCCCAAAGCATGATTGACCCCCCCGCCATGCTTCACAGTAGGCAAGGTGTTCTTTTCTTCATAGGCCTTGTTCTTCCTCCTCCAAACATAGCGTTGATCCATGGGCCCAAACAGTTCTAATTTTGTTTCATCAGTCCACAGAACACTATCCCAAAACTTCTGAGGTTTGTCCACATGACTTTTGGCATACTGCAGTCGACTCTTCTTATTCTTTGGAGACAGCAAGGGGGTGCGCCTGGGAGTTCTGGCATGGAGGCCTTCATTACGCAGTGTGCGCCGTATTGTCTGAGCTGAAACTTCAGTACCCACATCTGACAAATCTTTTCTCAGTTCCTCAGCAGTCACACGGGGACTTTTCTCCACTCTACGCTTCAGGTAGCGCACAGCAGTCGAAGTCAGCATCATCTTTCTGCCACGACCAGGTAGCGTTTCAACAGTGCCCTTTGCCTTGAATTTGCGAATGATGCTTCCTATGGTCTCTCTTGGTATGTTTAACATCTTTGCAATCTTCTTATAGCCATTGCCCTTCCTGTGAAGAGTAATCACCTCTTCTCTTGTCTTCCTGGACCATTCTCTTGACTTCACCATGTTTGTAACCACACCAGTAAATGTCTAGAAGGAGCTGAGTATCACAGTCATTTTAAAGCTGCCTAATTGGTGCTTATTATGCTTTATTGCTGCTCCGTGACATCCACGGGTGTTTTCAATACCTGATTGAAAACACTTGAATGAACCTCTGTTCTTCAGAGTGGTAGTCTTTAAGGGGTTGAATAATTGTGTCAATGAAGAATTCACAAAAGAAACATTTACTACTGTATTACAAAACCAATTGATGTCATTTTAGTTGCATATGGTTCTTTAAAAAGTCCTTGTAGGATTTCATTCTGAATACAATTACAAATGTCACTAAATTCCCTAAAACCCTTTACAGCATTGGGGGTTGAATAATTTTGAACACAACTGTATATGGCGATGACGTCAGTGGGAGGGTGACCACGGAGGCTTGGCTGAGATTCAAGATAAACACTTAACAAGAAAACAAAAAATGAGGGACCCCCTGCCTAAGGGATACACCTCAAAGAACAGGAGTGCCAGAAAAAAAAAATATTAGTAAATATTTTATTGGTATAAATAAGAGAATTGTGCAATACGTATCTGGTGGCGCGATGAAGGTCGCTTATGGATGTCTGGTGGTTCTCTTAGTTCATTTGTCCACATGGATCATATGAAAAGACAGAACAATACAATAGTATAGACTGTTTTAACAGATTCTCAAATGTATTATATAATGGTTTCACTCACAAATCAAGAGCCCGAACACTGGCTCTGAGTGGATGAACACATTCAGGTGCTTAAATTTCTCTGCTTGAGAAGGTGACCCACACCTTCTTTTAGAGGGAGATTCTTCTCACATGTAATACAAGAGACAGAAAAAAACCTTCTCGTGCAGATCTTGCAAATATGGTAACATATGAGGATATAAAGATTGCCAACTCACATGCGTTGGAGCTTAAGACCAAGCTCGAGGTGTGCGCGCGTATGGACTTATTAGGTTCAGTCCAATGAACCCTTTAAACTTCCAGTTTAAATTAGAGACATTTATCGTGAACACCAGAAAATTATAAAATCAAAAAGACACATGGGAAAATTCTTGATCAATCTTGATAGGAGACATAGGTCTTAATATTAACCTCGTTCAAAAAGTGTCTATGTCTCCTATCAAGATCGATCAAGAATTTTCCCATGTGTCTTTTGTCTTTTTGATTTTATAATTTTCTGGTGTTCACGATAAAGGTCTTATTTATACCAATAAAGTATTTACTGATTTTTTTCCGGCACTCCTGTTCTTTGAGGTGTATCCCTTAGTCAGGGGTCCCTCATTTTTTGTTTTCTTGTTTAGTGTTCTAATGGTTGAAGGTTTAATCCTTTTGAACAGGTCTGTTCTCTCAGACTTAAGGTAGGAGAGCGGTGACTACAGTGGTTCAGGGTCACCTGACTTTTGTGGTTGTTGAGATCCAAGATGTCAGCCACCTCCAGGAGCGGATCGCTATCCGGCACCTAAGGGGTTAAACTAGAGAGGCACTGCTGGAAAGGGCAGACTCTACCCTCTCCATCGGTGCCTCTTTTTTCCTACGTATGATTGTTGGGGAGGGAGAGGGGTTTAAAAGGACCATGATGTACATAGTGCTTCCTTGGTCCTTAAGGGGTATTTTCCCCAGGACGTACTCTGCGCGTCAGTGGTCCTTAAGGTGTTAAATCTCAGAAATTATGGAACTTGAAAATAGCTGGAAACGTTGCCATTGGGTTATTCTGCTCTATTCCCTAAGCCTTGGTGGTTGTTCTCTCCATGCCAGCAGTAGTTACTCAGCTCCATACACGTGCCTGGCTGGCTTTCCCACCTGATGCCACCGAGAGCAGAAATCCCCGTTCCTCAACTCACTCTTTGTGCCAGTCGTAGATCTGCAAAATGTTACCAAACACGATCTTCTCCTTCCCATTCATGTCTTCTGGCGTTCCCTTCTCTTCAATCCGTTGCATGAAGCTCTGTGGATCAAGCGGCAAAACCGGCAGTGAGCCAATCTCTGCCCTCACAGATCCTCCCTGCCATATCTTTTGCCCCGGCCCCATCCTCTGACCCCTGCTCTGCAGTATCTTCTGTCTCGATCCGGCCCCATCCTCCAACTTTCGCCCTCCCGGATCCTCTGCCCAAGCCCTGCTGGCCTCCTGCCCTGGCTTGACATCCCCACCACATCCTCAGGCCTGGTACCACCCCCCCCCCCTGCCCCAGTAACACCACAGCATCCTAACCCCCCCGATCCTCCACCTGAGCCACTTTCCACACCAGATTTTACGCCCTTGCCCCTTCCCCCACAGCATCCTCTGCTGCTCTGGTCTGCCACCCCATCTTCCACAGTGGCTCAGCCTCCCTCCCCAACCAATTACCCTCCCCTATTTACCCTCCTCCTCGTACAGCCGCCTCATTCACCACCCTGGTCTGGCCTCGCACCCCCCCCAACCACTTGCCACCCCCTTCCCTTGATCCTCTGCTGCCAGAACCTCCAGTCCAGCCTAGCACCAAGCCAGAACCTTGCCCTGGCCTCCACCTGCCAGACCCTCATTGAGGGCCGCCACGACACGGCACTAACCTCTGCCACCACACCAAGATCTTTCACGTAGTCGTTCTCTGTCTGCACCAGCTCGTTAATGACATACCTGTGAAATTAGAAGTAAGACAGTGAGCAGACTGCTAGCTCTTCAGCTCAGTTTTGGTGCAGGTGAGTCTGTCCTTACAGACCCACAGGAGTTACCGTCACAGTGACGTCACGTTAATTCCCCTGCCTCGCTCCAGCGCGACAGAAGATCCTGGGAGTGAAAGGGTTAATAGCTCTGCAGCTCATAGAGTGATGGGGGAAAAGTCAGATATTTGGGGATGGGGTCAGCTGGTGGGGGCTGTTCCGGCAGCTGCTGACACAGAGGCCCTCGCCCCCCACACCCATAACATCGGCCGGGCGCACAAAGGGCCAGTGTTCAGCTGGAGAGATTGGTTATTATTTTCCTCCACAAGAAAGTCTCTTTGTTCAGAATAATAGCAGATACTGGACGCTGCTGGCACGGCGCCATCCAAAACTGCGCGGGGAGCGTCGCATTTGAACCAAACGTGAGAAAATGGACAGATTCCCAGCACGGAGGCGAATATATACACACACGCACACACTATATGCGAAACTCCGGCGTTATACAGAACAGGAAGTTACACAAGATTTTGCAAAGTTACAGAGATATGAGCATTAGAAGGGGAGAATATAGATCTATAGTGGTTATTGAAGGGTTAATATTGATTTTATATATACACACACACACGTATCAATATATCAGGTAGCTAAGCGGTAATATTGGTATAGAAAAAAGGGTCATTGTGAAATAATATAGATCTATAGAGTCACTGAGGGATAATACGGATATATAGGAGTCATTCAGGGCTAATATGGGTCTATAAAAAGGTTATTGAGGAGGAATATGAATCTATAGTGGTTATTGATGGGCAAGATAGAGCTGTGGTGTCCATTGAGCCACAATACAGATCTGTAGTGGTCATTGAGGGGTAATATGGACCTATATAGGGGCCATCAAGGTTCAATATTGGTCTGCAGGGGTCACCAGTGGGTAATCTAGATCTATAAAAGGGTTACTGAGGGCTAATATTGATCTACAGGGTTACTGAGGAGTCATGAATATATAAAAGGATTACCGAGAGGCGATACGGATCTACGGGGTTACCGAGGGGCGATACGGATCTACGGGGTTACCGAGGGGCGATACGGATCTACGGGGTTACCGAGGGGCGATACGGATCTACGGGGTTACCGAGGGGCGATACGGATCTACGGGGTTACCGAGGGGCGATACGGATCTACGGGGTTACCGAGGGGCGATACGGATCTACGGGGTTACCGAGGGGCGATACGGATCTACGGGGTTACCGAGGGGCGATACGGATCTACGGGGTTACCGAGGGGCGATACGGATCTACGGGGTTACGAGGGGCGATATGGATCTACGGGGTTACCGAGGGGCAATACGGATCTACGGGGTTACCGAGGGGCGATACGGATCTACGGGGTTACCGAGGGGCGATACGGATCTACGGGGTTACCGAGGGGCGATACGGATCTACGGGGTTACCGAGGGGTGATACGGATCTACGGGGTTACCGAGGGGCGATACGGATCTACGGGGTTACGAGGGGCGATATAGAATACTAGAAGTCATATTAGAAGTTGGGATGTGTGGACGCCATTCGTGAAACATAAGAGCCCCTCCCCGTACTCACATTCTGCCCCTGAGGGCTTTTGCTCTCTGTTCCTCCTCGTGGTTCCGCGGAGCTGGAGGTGTTGGACCCTCATTTACGTACCCGTCTGTCACAGAATTTATTGTCTTTAAGAGAGAACAACACGGCAATCGAGGGGTTAATTAGAGCACATAATCGCAGTAGACACTCCCTGCACCATCACTTCCAGATTTGAAAAGCAAATGGCTAAATTGATTTATTTAATTCAACAAGACGAGAAGAATGAACAGCAGCACCTGCCCTCATCCTAAATATTACCCCCCCCCCCCAATTCGGGAAACAAATGCCAAGAGCCCTGCGATACGGCTGGGAGTGTGAGAGCGGCGACACATGCAGGGTATTCACTAAAGTAGCGGCTTCACCTAGTGTCAACTCTTGGGCTAGTTTTCTCTAGTCACTCAGTAACCCAACTATGCCAACAAATGGTGACCTGCTCAGTAACCTGACTGTACAAACATGGCGACCTGTTCACTAGCCGGACCGCGCAAAGCTCTATCATGACTGGATCATTGTACGAATAGATGTGTTGTGACCTAATCATTAACGCGCCCATCATGCCTTGAGGTTATGTGTGCTCGGGGAGGAGGGGATTCTGTGGATAATTTGTATATAACATGGCGCATGCCCAGATCGCGGCACAGCCGGAGCAGAGACCTGCAACTTACCATTTTACTCCGGACCAGATTTTCGATGGCACTGACCAGCTCGGCTGCACTGGGCACCTCAGCAGAGCTTTGGCGGGACACGAGTAAGGAAGGCTGGAAGCGGCAGGCGTGCAAGGGTTAATAAGGAGCCGGCGGGAGGCGGGAGTCACGAGTCAACGTACGGGTACAGGAGAGAAAGCAGGAAGAAATGTTAGTGGAGCGCGGGACACAGCCTGGCACATGGCAGACGAGGAGTTAACATCACAGGACGGGACCATAACCCTTTCACTGCTGCACAGCATCAAGCAGTAGCTAGTTCACACTAAACTCTTAGAAAGGAAGGGGTTAGTGGTCAAGCAGACTATTGGTGGAGGCACATGTCTTTATCCAATTCATTGATGAACAGCTCCAACTTTAACCATTTAATTGCTTTACAGAACGCTGCATTTTTAAAAACTGCACATCAGTAGGACTGTAACTCCCACCATCCTCCCCTTTCCTGTGCGGGGTTACAGGAGAAACGCCATGTTTTAGGGAGTGTCTGAGGCGAAACGCAATGCTTTTACTTAACATAGAGGATCCTCTTAGGAGGAGCGATGTGATGCCGAGGGGGGACAGCAGGCCAGCACAGAGGAGGAAAGCCACCAGAAAGGGGCAGACACACACACATGCAGGCACGCACGCAGACACACGCACGCACACATGCAGGCACGCACGCAGACACACCTTGTGAGACGCTACCGCAATAAGCAGCGCACAGACACGGACATAAAGCAAGAAATGAAAATAATAAAAGGGAGTGGTGACAACCAGGAACACAGCCTGCAGAGCCCTCTGCCCCTCTAATCATTCCCTCCATGCAGAGCCCTCTACAGAGAGGGAGCTGATTGCAGAGGGCTCTGCAGGGAGGGGGAATGATTGCAGAGGGCTCTGCAGGGAGGGGGAATGATTGCAGAGGGCTCTGCAGGGAGGGGGAATGATTGCAGAGGGCTCTGCAGAGAGGGGGAATGATTGCAGAGGGCTCTGCAGGGAGGGGGAATGATTACAGGTCGATTGCTAATTAACCTTGAGCTCTGGTTTCTATGGACTAGGAGCCCTCTGAGTTGTGAGCTGCAGTGAGATCATGTGCGCGGGTATAACCTTTCCCCCGTTAAAGGCATTTAGCTTTGGCATAAAGGTTATGGAGGCCTGAATGGCTCAGACCGTTCAATCCATCGTGATCTTGCGTGTGTAAGTCATGGATCACTCCAGAATTCTGCACTAGGGGCAATAGGCAAACGTATACTTGAAGTGCTATTTGCCTATTTTTGCCAGGAAGGTCACTGGGAGCCTGAGTGCACATTCCCTGGTTAATTTGGCCCATGGCAACTCTGGGACTTTGATCAAGAGGTTTCGCTACAAGCACAACCATCTGGAAAATAAGAATTTGCCTAGTGAAGCAGATTCAGCAAAATATTAACCAGGCGGGAGGTTCCCAGGAATGTGCCGGCAGTAAAATGATGGCTGACCACGTGCTTTCTGAATGGCTGGTCTGTGCCACAAGGTCCTGCTTTGGCCCAAAAGCCGGACCAGGGTGTGGTGAGGTCCTGCATAAGCCGTGATCAGCCAAAACCCCCAATAACAATGCTCCAAAATGGCGTGTCCTGCACCTCCATCCAGCAGGGCGAGAGTTAATACCGTACTTTATAGCCTCTTCAAGATGGGCCCCCCTCAAACTTCCTGGAGGACAAGGGCAGCCATGACGCCAAACTACCAGCCAGATTAGTGCCACCAGGCCCAGGACGCGAGTCGCGACCGGCACTCTCCTCCGGCCACTAATCTCTGCCGCAGACAGAAGAGGAGAACAACCACCACCACGGCAGCAGCAGCACAGTGTCTATGTGTGTGCATACGCGGCTCAGCTAGTGAGTGCGAGAGGGTGAAGGGGCAGCGAGTGTGGTTATTTCAGATTGTGGTAGATGGGCTGTGAGGGGTGTCAAACACAGCCCTATGGTCAGTCTCCTGGGGTTGTGCTGTAACACATCGTCTGTCCTGAAGAGCTGACAATCACTGGGCGTATAAAGCAATAAGGAGCAGTAATGTCCCCCCTCCCCACATGGATCACACCGCGGCCGAGGCGTTTGTCACCTTACCTTGTCATCCTGCACCGGCTCATTCTCAAACAGGTTCATGGGGGGAGGGAGCGGGGTGTCGTCCGGCTCTTCATCCCAGACTTTCTTCCCTTTCTTTAAAAACAAGAAATATTTCCTGTGACATCAGCTCTGGACCCCCACCACCCCTTGAGTAACGACGATCCTGGACTCCCAAGTCACCATGACAGGAGTATCTCTATCTCCTAATGCTGCCCCCTATACAGAGTATCTATATCCCCTAATGCTGCCCCCTATACACCGAGGAGTATCTATATCCCCTAATGCTGTTCCCAAAACACTGAGGAATGTCTATATCCCTTAATGATGCCCCCTATACACTGAGGAGTATCTATATCCCCTAATACTGCCCCCTATACACTGAGGAATATCTATATCCCCTAATGCTGCCCCCTATACACTGAGGAGTATCTATATCCCCTAATACTGCCCCCTATACACTGAGGAATATCTATATCCCCTAATGCTGCCCCCTATACACTGAGGAGTATCTATATCCCCTAATGCTGCCCCCTATACACTGAGGAATATCTATATCCCCATATGCTGCCCCTATACACTGTGGAGTATCTATATCTCCTAATGCTGCCCCCTATACACTGAGGAGTAACTATATCCCCTAATGCTACCCCATACACTGAGGAGTATCTATATCCCCATATAGAAACATAGAAAAATGTCGGCAGATAAGAACCTTTCGGCCCATCTAGTCGCCCAATTACATGGATACTTTACCTGGATTTATCTTTTGTTTAGGATAGCCTTATGCCTATCCCATGCTTGCTTAAATTCAATCACTGTTTTGGCCTCTACCACTTCTACTGGAAGACTGTTCCATGTATCCACCACCCTCTCAGTAAAATAATGCTTCCTGATGTTACGTTTAAACCTTTGCCCCTCTAATCTAAGACTATGTCCTCTTGTTTTGCTATTTTGTTTCCTTTTAAATATACTTCCTTCCTCTACCTTGTGGATTCCCTTTACGTATTTAAATGTTTCTATCATATCTCCTCTGTCTCGTCTTTTTTCCAAGCTGTACATGTTAAGATCATTAAGCCTTTCCTGGTAACTTTTCTCCTTCAAGCCGTACACCATTTTAGTAGCCCTTCTCTGATCTCTCTCTAAGATGTCTATATCCTTCTGGA
Organism: Leptobrachium leishanense; assembly: GCA_009667805.1. Taxonomy (NCBI): domain Eukaryota; kingdom Metazoa; phylum Chordata; class Amphibia; order Anura; family Megophryidae; genus Leptobrachium; species Leptobrachium leishanense. The sequence goes on along the minus strand of CM019069.1, from coordinate 4,050,662 downwards.
GATACGGTCTCCAGTACTGCACACAGTACTCCAAGTGAGGTCTCACCTGTGCTCTGTACAGTGGCATGAGCACTTCCCTTTTCCTACTGCTAATACCTCTCCCTACACAACCAAGCATTCTGCCAGCATTTCCTGCTGCTCTATTACATATTGACTACTTACCCTTAGATCCTCTGAAATAATAACCCCTAAATCCCAACCCTCAGATGTTGAGGTTAGGACTGTATCAAATATTCTATATTCAGCCCTTGGGTTTTTACGTCCCAGGTGCATTATCTTGCACTTATCCACATATGCTGCCCCTATACACTGAGGAGTATCTATATCCCCTAATGCTACCCCCTATACACTGAGGAGTATCTATATCCCCTAATGCTACCCCCTATACACTGAGGAGTATCTATATCCCCTAATGCTGCCCCCTATACACTGAGGAATATCTATATCCCCTAATGCTGCCCCCTATACACTGAGGAATATCTATATCCCCTAATGCTGCCCCCTATACACTGAGGAATATCTATATCCACTAATGCTGCCCCCTATACACTGAGGAATATCTATATCCCCTAATGCTGCCCCCTATACACTGAGGAATATCTATATCCCCTAATGCTGCCCCCTATACACTGAGGAATATCTATATCCCCTAATGCTGCCCCCTATACACTGAGGAGTATCTATATCCCTTAATGCTGCCCCCTATACACTGAGGAATATCTACATCCCTAATGCTGCCCCCTATACACTGAGGAATATCTATATCCCCTAATGCTACCCGCTATATACTGAGGAGTATCTATATCCCCTAATGCTACCCCATACACTGAGGAGTATATACATCCTCTAATGCTACCCCATACACTGAGGAGTAACTATATCCCCTAATGCTGCCCCTATACACTGAGGAATATCCCCTAATGCTGCTCCCTATACACTGAGGAGTATCTATATCCCCTAATGCTGCTCCCTATACACTGAGGAATATCTATATCCCCTAATGCTACCCGCTATATACTGAGGAATATCTATATCACCTAATGCTGCCCCCATACACTGAGGAGTAGCTATATCCCATAATGCTGCCCCCTATACACTGAGGAGTATATACATCCTCTAATGCTGCCCCCTATACACTGAGGAGTATATACATCCTCTAATGCTGCCCCTATACACTGAGGAGTAACTATATCCCCTAATGCTGCCCCCTATACAGAGGAGTATATACATCCCCTAATGCTGCCCCCTATATACTGAGGAGTAACTATATCCCCTAATGCTGCCCCCTATACAGAGGAGTATATACATCCCCTAATGCTGCCCCCTATATACTGAGGAGTAACTATATCCCCTAATGCTGCCCCCTATACAGAGGAGTATATACATCCCCTAATGCTGCCCCCTATATACTGAGGAGTAACTATATGCCCTAATGCTGCCCCTATACACTGAGTAGTATCTATATCCCCTAGTGCTGCCCCTATACACAGAGGAGTAACTATATCCCCTAGTGCTGCCCCCTATACACAGAGGAGTATCTATATCCCCTAATGCTGCCCCTATACACTGAGTAGTATCTATATCCCCTAGTGCTGCCCCTATACACAGAGGAGTAACTATATCCCCTAGTGCTGCCCCCTATACACTGAGGAGTAGCTATATCGCCTAATGCTGCTCCCTATACACTGAGGAGTATATATAGCTTTAAAAATATCATCTAATGCTGCCCCCTATATAGAACGTAATACAGGGCTTGACAAATTTGCTTTGAATCTTTTACAGAACTGGTACAAATACCAATAATGCGTGTGTATGAGCGTATCACAGGGCTCCACAGCAATAAAACACAGTGGGGACGGTGAAGTCACCATGGAAGCACTGAGGGGGAGGAAGAGAAACCCCACCGCTTTTATCTGCACTCTACTGGGGTAATGAGCACTAGAACTTTCAGCTGCTGAAAGGGAGAACAAAGTTTTATGTTCTGCTCTGCCTGTCCTTAGTACTAGAGGAGAGGGCAGGGAAAACTAGATACCCATCACAGAATTCGTAAGGTGTCAGGTAGATACCATTATTTTAAAACAGTAGGAGTACCGATACTTCAATGTCATGTGACGCTTTCCAATAAGTAATTTAGGATTTCGCTGAAAGCCTGTCCAATTTATGTTAATATTGAAATGTATGGCCAGACACCTCATTTACTCACTGCACGGCCTGCACACACCCTGACCCCACACCTCAGATTTAAGTAAACCCAGAGATACATACATATCAAAACAGACACTGGGGCGGCTGACAGAATGCACTAACAGCATTCTACCAGGCCCCCGATCGGCTGGAGACGTGTTTCAGAGAACAGCCCCCAGTAAGGTTACCCCCCTGGGCAAACAAAGATCTTGCAAGAGTGCTGCTGGAGGCCCAGCGAGTGGTTGGCCTTACAACTTTTGCCGGCAGCCGCCCCAGCCCACACTTACCACCCAGCAAGCCAGCCCAGTGCTGGCTTCCAGTATAGGTATCGGGTGTCCGGGGGGGGGGGGATTTGGTCCTCAAACACCTGGATGCCAGGACTACATTTCTAGTCACTATGGCGACCTGGGTTTTTTCGAGCCTTGGAGTAATACATACATATATATCCACTAATGCTGCCCCTATACCTGGGGCCACATTACATTCCTTTCCTAGTGTTAAAATGCGGGCGCTAGGGAGAAAAAAACGGCCCACAGTTATCACCCTAGACCCTAGCACCCGCGTTTTAACGCTAGATTACAATGCAGACGCAAAAATGCTGCCTGCATGGTTACTGCGCGTTAACCCCCGGGATGCGCGCAGCATCGTTAAGCGCAGCTGCGGGCATCCTCTCAATGGAGTCCATAGGACTCCATTGAAGCAGACGCCGGCGGTCACATGACCAGCCAGATCTCACCTGGCGAGATCCGGCCGGTCAGCGTAGTGATACGCTGGGGGTGACTTTTTCCCCCCAGTCTCTCCCTGCTCCCCCTGGACTGAGGAGGCGGACAGAGCCACGGTTCTCGCCGCGGCACAGGAGGTGAGTATACGATTAATTTTTTATTAAACTTTTTTGGCTGGTGTTAACGGATTCTGCACCAGCGGAATCCGTAAGCACCAAGTCCTGGCTCTGGTTAACTCTATGTTAACTGTGGCCAGACGTTAATCAGCGTTAGGACTTTGATTAACACTTCGTACTCCCTATACTTAACATGGGGAGTGCAAAGTACAGTAACCTCGCGCAAGCTTTGCGCAGGTTCACTTGCCGTACACGATTCCGCATGGTTGTAGCGCTGAGTATGTAATTCGCAAATGGTTTTACCCCTCACGTTAAAAATTACTTATGCTGGCGCAAACATTTTCCGTCAAGATTGTAATGTGGCCCCTGGTGTTTAAGAGATTTAGATTTTCTGGGAAGCTACCACCCTACCTGAATAGACTGCTTCCCCCAGCAGTTCCCTCATCCTATAACCTCCGATCCAGGACCTCCAACTTCCTTGCAATACCACAATACAAAAAGAAAGTGGCTCCATCCTCATTTTCCTACAGAGCACCACAATTATGGAAGAACCTCCCAGACACCATCAAATCTTCCCCCAGTATTAGGTCACTCAAGAGCTCCCCATTAACATACCTCAATATGGAATGCACCTGTAAACTTGTAACATAATGACCATTTCCTACATTCTTATTTTTTGTGTTAATCTGTATATTTGTGTTGTGCAACTGTTACAATGTAAACTAGTGAGTGTACAGCTTGTGTAACAAAGTGTAGTTTCTTCAGTGTTGACACATGAAAAGAAAGAATAAAATATTTACAAAAATGAGACGGGTGCACTCACTGCTGTCAGATATTGTATAGTAGTTTGGTTATTTTGGCATCTGGACTAAAACGGCTTATCAAGAGTATATCAGCACGTGGTGTCTTTTTAGACGTGCAATGAGTGGTATACAGTAAAAATTCAATGTTGTTGAACCCAGGACATACTTGAAAAGGAGAGAAATCTCAATGTATCATTCCTGGTTAAATACTGCTATACTCGTGATTTTGGCATCTGGACTAACACTGCTTACCAAATCCACACATAGATATATCTCAGCAGGGTATAGCAGTACGAAATTATCCCTTTTTTATTGGACTAATATTTCATTTAAAAGACAAGGGGCCCTATTACACTCTTCACGCAAACGTTAACACTCACTTTCATGAGCATTAAAGTTTGCTGCGGTGTTTACCGCATATTACAATCAAAACGCAAACGGGTTAAAAAACCTGTTTGCGTTTGGTACCTTGTGTTCTCTGCACGAGGTTACTGTACTTTGCGCTTCCTATACTTAACATGGGGAGCGCAAAGTGTTAATCAGCGCTGGATTACAAAGTCCCAGCGCTGATCAACGTCCGGCTCTAGTTAGTGAAAAGTTAACCAGAGCCAGGACTTGGTGAATCTGTTAACACCAGGCTGAAAAAATAAAAATAGCATTGTATACTCACTCTCTGTCCCACGACCCCGACCGCCTCCCCCAGCCGGCGGGAGCAGGGAAAGACTGGGGGAAAAAGTCCCCCCAATCTTTCCCTGCGTATCACTATGCTGACCGGCCGGATCTCGCGAGGCAAGATCCGGCTTTTCATGTGACCGGCAGGGGGAACTCAATGGAGTCTTATGGACTCCATCAAGTGGATGCTTGCGGCTGCGCTCAGCGCTGCCACGAGCATCCCTGATTTTAATGCGTGATAACAATGCAGGCAGCATTTTTTGCGCCTGCATTGTAATCCAGCATTAAAACGCCGGCGGAAGGGGGAAACTTGCGGGTGCAGTTTTTCCTCCGTTGCGCCTGTGTTTTAACGCGAAAGCTTTCCAGGGTATTCCTTTTCCTCTGGTCTGGAAGCTTTACTGAGCAACAAAATCATAGAATTGAACAAGAAAGAGCAAGAGCCAAGCAGAATGGGAGAGGGTTAGGATGGGTTGGGTGGGTTAGGATGGGTTGGGTGTGGGGGGGTTGGGTGGGTTAGGATGGGTTGGGTGTGGGGGGGGGGTTGGGTGGGTTAGAATGGGTTGGGGGGGGTTTAGGATGGGTTGTGTGGGGGGGTTAGGATGCGTGTCGGACTCGTAAATAAATCTTATGTCCAGAAAGATCAACAGGACAGATCTTAGGCCCCTAAAACACCAGAGAAAAAAATCATGATGTGTATCTGATGACTATGCCTGAAGGGGAAGAAGTCAATGACACAACTGGGAGAAAAAAAAAAAAAACAACAGAACAATGCTGAATGTTCCTTGACATTATGATAGTGAGGTAAAAAGTTGAGTCTACATTGAGTCCCTCCTTTATGGTGTTAAAATAGGTAATTTTTATTTAAAGTTTTCTACGTTTATCAGAGCCTTTGAGGACTTTTTAACTTAACAGTCAGCATTATACCTAGATGTGTTTTTTGTGTCATTGACTTCTTCCTCTTGAGACACCATCATCAGATGCACATCATGAGGTTTAGCTCAGTTGCTTTATGGGCCTATGATCCTCTCTATACCCATCTTGACAATACAATTTAAATTGAAAGGATTGCTATTCATAAAATCATCTGAAATCGTGTGTCGGATGCAATGGAAAAGGGCTGATTCACCTGCATGTTGAAGGATTGGTCGGACGACTTCTGACAATAGCGGATGATCGCAACATCGCACAAATATGGACCCAGTGGACGGCCAGCCTAACCCCCAACCCATCCTAACCCTACCCCCTCTTCTGCCTGCTGTTAAATACTATGATTTTGCTCAGTAAAGCTTCCAGACCTGTGGAATGAGGAATCCTCTACAACGCTCGTCTTTTAACCCCTTAGCGACCAGGCGATTTTACGCAAATACGTCCTTTAGTGACCGCTGCTGTTTTTACGTTTCTGCGCTGTTAGTGTTCAGGTCAAATTTTCCTCTTACTCGTTTATTCAACCCACACATATTATACACCCTTTTTCCCGCCATTAAATGGACTTTCTAAAAATACCATTATTTCCATCATATCGAATAATTTACTATAAAAAAAAAAAAAAAAAAAATATGAAATATGATGAAAAAATTGTAAAAACACACTTTTTCGTAATTTATTCCCTAAAATCTACAACCACCAAAAAAGACCCCGGCGAAATAGTTTAAAAATTTTGTCCCGAGAATAGAAATTCCCAATTTTTACATGTTTTTGCTTTTTAACCCCTTCACTGCTGAGCCAGTTCACCTATGTGCGCTGCGCTCATCCTGACCGCTTTTTGCTAATTAATTTTAGATGACAGCCTAGGTACTAATTAACTAAACCCCCCACAGACAAAAAAAAAAAACCCAAAAAAATATATTTTTTTCTTATAATATATATATATATATATATATGTTTGATTTTTACACCAAACCTGGTCATGTTTGGTATCATTGGAAAGGCCATGATATCAAATATGACCCTCTCACTGCCACGGATCGGGAGATAAAGGGATCCAAAGGATCCCCCTATCTCCACATGGCAGCTAGAGGGTTAACTGGCCCACTGACATACTCACACATATGGTGAGGATGTCGGTGGGTGGGGGGTGACCTGGAGGCTTGGCTGACATCCACGATGACAGCCCCCTCCAGGTTTGGATCGCAATTCGGTGCCGAATTGCGATCCGGCAGCGAAACTGTTAATGCAGTACACCGCTGAAAAGGGGAGACGCTCCCCTTTCCAGCGGTGCAACTTGCATGTCTCTATCATCAATTGTTGGGGAGATAGAGGGCTCCAAAGAGGCCCCCCCTCCCCTCCATTGATTTCAATGGTGGCGCTTGCTGATGACGTCAACACGCAGCGTGGTGACGTCATCAAGCTCGCCGGCCCATGCAAATCTCGAGGGAAGGCTTCCTCCCTGCCAGATCTGCGAGGGAGGTAAGTATCGGGCAGGAGGGGGGTTAGGTGCCGCTGACGTACCATGTACCGCGGGTGTAAGGGAGACCTGTGGGCATGACGTACATGGTACGTCAGCGGTCCTTAAGGGGTTTAATGGAACTCAAGTCCAGAAAAAAAAAGAAGATCACTACTGGTGACAATATATTTATCCGATCTAATGCTGCACCCTATACACTGAATATTTATATATGTGTGTTCCCTAATGTTGCCTCCTATACACGGAGGACTTAAGACTAGATAGGGATATATCTATCTATCTATCCCTGAGTATCCATCTCCTAATGCTGCCCCCCCCATAGACTGAGGTAGTGTAAATACAGTATATCCTCTAATGCTGCCACTTATATATCCCCTAATGTGGCCATATAAGAAATATGATGATTGGATTGGTTGATGTAGCTCAGATGAGATTTACAGGTCTATTCACTAAAGGTGAAACTCAGGAGAGCTGGCAGGAGAAGAGAACAATCTAGACCAAATAGCCGATTTGGAAAGTGATATAAAATAGAATTTTTCCAGTTTGGCTATTTGACCTAGAATTTTCACTTCTGCCAGTTCTGAGTTTCACCTTTAGTGAATGGACCTGTTAGGGTCAGGATGTGCTGATGACCAGCATTAACCCCTTCAGCGTCAGGGTGCTGTGATATCAAGAGGTCACTGGTACCCCCAGAGCATATGGAGGGTCTGCTCCATCCATTCACCCATTCACAGATTACCACCAGAGCAATAAAACATATAGCTCATACCTCATCCGTGCTGTCTCCCTGCGGGGTGGTATCATCGCTCACACTGGGGGACCCCAGGTTGGGCCCCCCCCGTTTTTTCTGTTTCTTGATGTTGCTGTCTGCCTTGCCACTGTTCAGCCGTCTCACAGGACTTGTCAGCCACTTTTTCAGAGTGTTGGTGGAGCGTTTCTGGCCCGGGGAGCTCTGGATGGAGCCGAGTGACGACTGAGGCTGTAGGTTTGCCACAGAGTCCGACTTCCCTCCGTTTTCACCAGCTGAAAACGCGTCTGTGGAAAAATAAAAAAAAGAGAAAAGAGAGAGACGATTAGCAGGATTAAGATTCAGACACTGGGATGTGAGGGGTTAACACACAGTTACAATCTGGTGCTTTGCATGGATTGAGATTGATGTGGATGTGGATTTGTGTCCTTCACACCCAGCCCAGACACACGGACACACACACCTTGTGACCAGACTGTGGGCCGAATCCAGTTATACACAGCCTATCAGTGGGAGCAGTAACCGTGAGGCTATTCCATGTATCTACTACCCTTTCTACATCACTTACAGGGAATAGCCTCTCAGTGGAGGCAGTAAGTGATATAGAAAGGGTAGTAGATACATGGAATAGCCTCCCAGTGGAGCAGTATCTACTAACCTTTCTAGATCACTGTTACTGCCCCCACTGGGAGGCTATTCCATGTAAGTGATATAGAAAGGGTAGTAGATACATGGAGAATAATTCACAGAGGTAGAAAAGTGGATCAGAGATAACAAACCTTTTCTAAATACTGACAAAACTGTTACGATGCTCTTTGGTACAGCACCTAAACTACACAAATTGCAAACACCCCATCTAGGTGTCAGGACAAGATGAAATGACACGCTGACTACAGTCACTTCTCTCAAATATCTAGGTATGTGGTTAGACCCAAATCTATCCTTTGGCCCCACATCGAAAAACTCTCATCTAAACTTTACCCCAAACTAGGTGCCCTGTACAGAAACAAATCCTGCCTGAGCCCCGCGGTAAGAAAGCAGATTGTACAACAAATGCTTATGCCGGCTATTGAATACGGAGATGTAGTGTTTGCAGCCGCCCCGCAAACGCACCTCCAGAAACTTACTACATTGTATAACTCATTCTGCTGCGTTGTGCTACAATGTAACTACATGACCCACCATTTTGACATATTAAAGGAGCTAAACTGGCTGTCGCTGGAATCTAGACGCTCCCTTCACCTTTCCAACTTTGTGTAGAAGAGCTTTTCTGGGAAGCTGCCACCCTACCTGAATAGGCTGCTTCCTCCAGCAGTTCCCTCATCCTATAACCTCCGATCCAGGACCAGCACCTTACTTGCAATACCACAATACAAAAAGCAAGTGGCTTGATCCTCATTTTCCTACAGAGCACCGCAAATATGAAATAACCTCCCAGACGCCATCAAATCTTCCCCCAGTCTAAAGTCACTTAAGAGCTCCCTATTAACATACCTCAATACAGAATGCGCCTGTAAACATGTAACACAGTGACTATATACAGAATGCACCTGTAAACATGTAACACAGTGACTATATACAGAATGCACCTGTAAACATGTAACACAGTGACTATATACAGAATGCGCCTGTAAACATGTAACACAGCGACTATATACAGAATGCACCTGTAAACATGTAACACAGTGACTATATACAGAATGCGCCTGTAAACATGTAACATAGTGACTATATACAGAATGCACCTGTAAACATGTAACAGTGACTATATACAGAATGCACCTGTAAACATGTAACAGTGACTATATACAGAATGCACCTGTAAACATGTAACACAGTGACTATATACAGAATGCACCTGTAAACATGTAACAGTGACTATATACAGAATGCACCTGTAAACATGTAACAGTGACTATATACAGAATGCACCTGTAAACATTTAACATACAGGGTTATTCAAAGAGAATCGAAAAGCCACCTCGTGTTCAGTGACTTTTCGTTCTCTTCAATTCGGTTCAATTTGGCGATCCCATTTCGGCGACCCTGCGGTGTATTCAGCAAGCACCACAGGGTCCCCGGATTGCAGGGAAAGGTCGCCGCAAACCCGCCGAAAACTCACACCGCAAAACGAGGGCAAACGCACACCGAAACCCGCAAAAACATCTGGATTAACCCACCGAAAACGCCGGAAAAACCCGAGCAGGAGCCGATCACACGCAGCACAGACGCCGGAAAAAGCCGACACCGCAGACGAATGCAGTGAATAAATTAGAAAAACAGTTTGCTTGAATGTTTGAAAAGTGAAACGCTGTTTGCAAAGAAACTACTGAGCGAAAATGTCTGAAATTTACATATGAGATCCAGGGAATGATAATAAAAAGGGCGGTTACAGACAAAATAAGTTAAAACAATTTTTTAAAAAAAATACCAAAAAATGCTATAAATAAATAGACTCTTTACTACAGAATATTATAATCAACGGTTTATTAGATATTGAATTAAAACGGGAATACTTTTAACATTGAAGCCTATGGGATTCGCCTGAATAAACCTGCCGAATTAAACCACCGAATGACAGGGCATTTAGGGAACCTTTCACTGCTGGGTTTTGCTCTCTGAATAGCCGAAGCATTGCTTCTCTATGGGAATTTCACTGCCCTCGAACAGGCACCGTATGTGCAGGCAATGTGTCAAGATTTGGCGAATTGCCTGCTCTCTGGGTAGCCGAATGGCCAGGAAAGGTAACCGAACGCTGATTCCCTTTCGTTCGTTCGGTTCCCTTTCAGCAGCCTTTCGGATCTCTTTGAATTACCCTGATAGTGACTATATACAGAATGCGCCTGTAAACATGTAACACAGTGACTACAGTTGCAAGAAAATGTATGTGAACCCTTTGGGATTACATGGAGTTTTGCATTAATTGGTCATAAAATGTCTCTGATCTTCATCTAAGTCACAACAATTTGAAAAACACAGTCTGCTTAAAATAATACAACACAAACATTATCAGGGTAATTCAAAGAGATCCGAATTGCTTGAGAAAGGTAACCGAACGCTGAAAATCAGTGTTCGGTTACCTTTCTTGGCCGTTCGGCTATCCAGAGAGCAGGCAATTCGCCAAATCCTGGCGAATTGCCTGAACGTTCGGTGCCTGTTCGAGGGCAGTGAAAACTCCATGAAAAAGCACTGCTTCGGCTATTCAGAGAACACAAACCAGCAGTGAAAGGTTCCTGAAATGCCCTGCCATTCGGTGGTTTAATTCGGCAGGTTTATTCAGGAGAATCCCATAGGCTTCAATGTTAAAAATGTTCCCGTTTTAATTCAATATCTAATAAACCGTTCATTATAAAATTCTGCAGCAAAGAGTCTATTTATTTATAGATTTTTTTAGGATATTTTAAGCATTTTTTTTATTTTTTTAAGTTTACTTCTTTTTTTCTGTAACAGCCCTTTTTATTATCATTCCCTGGACCTCATATGCAAATTTCAGACATTTTCCTTCAGTAGTTTCTTTGCAAACAGCGTTTCACTTTTCAAACATTCATACAAACTGTTTTCCTAATTTATTCACTTCACTCTGTCTGTGGTCTTGGCTTTCTCTGCTTTTTCCGGCGGCTTCGCTGCGGGTGATTGGCTCCTGCTCGGGTTTTTCCGTGGTTTTCGGCAGGTTAATCCAGATGTTTTTGAGGGTTTTCGGCGTGCATTCGCTGGGTTTTGCGGTTCGTTTTCGTCAGGTTTGCGGTAGCCTTTCCCTGCAATTCGGGGACCCTGTGGTGCTTGCTGAATACACCGCAGGGTCACCGAAATGGGATCGGCAAAAGGAACCGAATTGAAGAGAACGAAAAGTCGCCGAACGTGCGTTGACTTTTCGAATCGCTTTGAATAACCCTGTATATGTTTTCATGTGTTTATTGAACATAACATGTAAACATTCACAGTGCAGGGTGGGAAAAGTATGTGAACCCCTAGCCTAATGACTTCTCCAAGAGCTAATTGGAGCCAGGAGTGAGCCAACCTTGAGTCCAATCAGTGTGATATTATTGGAGGTGTTGCTGAAAGCTGTCCTGCCCTTTAAAAACACACACCAGTTTTGGATTTACTGGTTTCAAGAAGCACTGCCTGATGTGAACCATGCATCGCAGAAAAGAGCTCTCAGAAGACCTACGATCAAGAATTGTTTTATTTATAAAAGGATTTTACCAGGAAGGATACATTGAGATTTCTCTCGTTTTCAAGTATGTCCTGGGTTCAAGAACATTGAAGTGTTACAGTTACAGAAATACAAAGTAATACAATGCAAGATATTAAAAAAAACAACACAAATATATACAGATTAACAGAAAAATATGTAGGAAATATAGTCACTAGGTTACATGTTTACAGGTGCATTCTGTATTGAGGTATGTTAGTAAGGAGCTTTTGAGTGACTTAAGACTGGGGGAAGATTTGATGGTGTCTGGGAGGTTATTCCATAATTGTGGTGCTCTGTAGGAAAATGAGGATCGAGCCGCTGTCTTTTTGTATTGACTTGTTGAATTGTTGACTTGTTATGAAGCTGGAAAGGGTTACAAAAGTATCTCCAAAAGCCTTGATGTTCATGTGTCCGCGGTAAGACAGACTGTCTACAAATGGAGAAAGTTCAGCACTGTTGCTACTCTCCCTAGGCGTGGTCGTCCTGTAAAGATGACTGCAAGAGCACAGCGCAGAATGCTTAATGAGGTAAAGAAGAATCCTAGAGCAGGGGTGTGGAAATTAAAAAAAAATCTACTTGTCCAACGGACTAAGTGGTAGTCCAATCTACTTGTCCTGATGATAAGAAAAATAATTTCAACAAAATAGTGTTTAAATAGGACTTTATTAATAACAGCGCGCACATAATTTGAGTTAGAATGCAAGCTGTATTAATTAAATACATATAAATTACTGCCAATTTAATACGAATAGTATCATACATACAGGAAGGGTACAAGGGGTGAAAGGCAAACCTACAAGGGGTGAAAGGCACACATACAGGAAGAGTGCAAGGGGTAAAAGGCATACATACAGGAAGGGTACAAGGGGTGAACAGCTATCCTGGCATACATACAGAACGGGTACAAGGGGTGAAAGGCACACATACAGGAAGGGTACAAGGGGGTCAAAGGCTTGCCTGACATACATACAGGAATAGCAGGGTACAAGGGGTCAAAAGCTAGCCAGGCACATAAAGAATAACACGGTACAAGGGTTGAAGGTCTAGCCTGGCACATACAGGAAGGGTAGCAAGGTACAAGTGGTGAGACAGGTCAGACACTGCATCCCAAGGATAAACAGAGGGCTGGAAAGGAGACCCAGACACAGAAACAGGAGGGGGAATGGAGGTCACAGGGTCAGAAAAAGCTCCAAACCATAAGGGCTAAAAAGACAAATAGCATCCATTAGGCTGTAATACGGAGGTGTCAGGGCTTATATCATCGTAATGCAGAGCTTATAGGGCTATTAGAATGAATGGAGGAGGCGGCGCCCCTCACAGCACTGACCTGGGCCAGACAATCACAGTTTATCAGTTAATGGCAGCGCAGTGGCACAGTTTATTAACACCACCCCCCCCCACCCCATGATAGACAAAAATCTTTGTATGCAGGCAGGCTCCTCAGGCTTGCTGGCTCCGCTGCTCCGCACCCTCCTTATTTACCCAACCTCAGGCATCACGTGAGGGGGCGGCGCCATACAGTGTGGTTAGACTCGAGCGTGCTGTGGCGTGTGGGAGTGAGGAAGGCACGCTGCGGCGCTGCCACGGTTACAGAATGGCGTGTGCCGCAGCGGCAGGACCCCGATGGCGGACATAGGCGCCGCTGCACTGCAGGCATCATTCGGGAGGCAGTAGGACATTAAAACCGGCAGGGCCCACTCACACAGCTGCACCCGGACGGCAGCTCCTCTGTATTCATGACGACACTTACGTGAGCTACCTGATGATTCCGACAGTGTAGCCACGTGATGAAGCGGAAATTAGCTAATGCCCCTCCTGCTGCTCAGTGAGAGGAAGGAAGGTCCGTGAGAGTGGGCGTTCCTTCCACTCTCAGTGTACAAAGCTTTGTATCCCGACAGCACTCGTGTGCCGGGAGCAGTCTCAAAAAAATCTACTCGCCCGGCTCCCGGATCTTCATGTCCCGGGCGTCGGGCGATATAATTTCCACACCCCTGTAGAGTGTCAGCTAAAGACTTACAGAAATCTCTGGCACATGCTAACATTTTTTTTGACACATCTACAATAAGGAAAACATTAAACAAGAATGGAGTACATGGGAGAACACCACGGTGGAAGCCATTGCTGTCCAAAAAGAATATTGCAGCACGTTTGAAGTTTGCAAAAGAGCACCTGGATGTTCTACAACACTACTGGAAAAATATTCTGTGGACAGATGAAACCAAAATTTAGTGGTTTGGAAAAAACACACAACACTATGTGTGGAGAAAAAAAGGCACAGCACACAAACATCAAAACCCTCATCCCCACTGTAAAACATGGCGGAGGGAGCATCATGGTTTGGGGCTGCTTTGCTGCCTTAGGGCCTGGACGGATTGTTGTCATTGGTGGAAAAATGAATTCCAGAGTTTATCAAGACATTTTGCAGGAAAACGTAAGACCATCTGTCCGCCAACTGAAGCTCCGCAGAGGATGGGTGATGGAACCGGACAAGGACCCAAAGCATACAAGTAATTCAACAAAGGAATGGCTTCAACAAAACAAAATACGCCTTCTGGAGTGGCCCAGTCAGAGTCCTGACCTCAACCCGATTGAAATGCTGTGGCATGACCTTAAGAGAGCGATTCACACCAGACATCCCAAGAATATTGCTACACTGAAACAGTTTTGTGAAGAGGAGTGATCCAAAATTACTCCAGATCGTTGTGCAGGTCTGATCTGCAACTACAGGAAACGTTTGGTTGAGGTTATTGCTGCCAAAGGAGGGTCAACCAGTTATTAAGTCCAAAGATTCACATACTTTTTCCACCCTGCACTGTGAAGGTTTACATGTTCTGTTCAATAAACACATGAAAACATATAATGTTGTATTATTTTAAGCGGACTGTTTTTCAAAATGTTGTGACTTAGATGAAGATCAGAGCACATTTTATGACCAATTCATGCAAAACTCCACGTAATCCCAAAGGGTTCACATACTTTTTCTTGCAACTGTATATACAGAATGCGCCTGTAAACATGTAACACAGTGACTATATACAGAATTTGCCTGTAAACATGTAACACAGTGACTATATACAGAATGCGCCTGTAAACATGTAACACAGTGACTATATACAGAATGCACCTGTAAACATGTAACACTGACTATATACAGAATGCACCTGTAAACATGTAACATAGTGACTATATACAGAATGCGCCTGTAAACATGTAACATAGTGACTATTTACAGAATGCGCCTGTAAACATGTAACACAGTGACTATATACAGAATGCACCTGTAAACATGTAACACAGTGACTATATACAGAATGCGCCTGTAAACATGTAACACAGTGACTATATACAGAATGCACCTGTAAACATGTAACATAGTGACTATATACAGAATGCGCCTGTAAACATGTAACACAGTGACTATATACAGAATGCGCCTGTAAACATGTAACATAGTGACTATTTACAGAATGCGCCTGTAAACATGTAACACAGTGACTATATACAGAATGCACCTGTAAACATGTAACACAGTGACTATATACAGAATGCACCTGTAAACATGTAACACAGTGACTATATACAGAATGCACCTGTAAACATGTAACACTGTGACTATATACAGAATGCACCTGTAAACATGTAACATGGGGACTATATACAGAATGCACCTGTAAACATGTACCATAGTGAATATATTTATTTTCTGTTAATCTGTATATTTGTGCAATTTTTAAAAAATATTTTGCATTTTATTACTTTGTATTTCTGTAACAATTTAATGTTGCTGAACCCAGGACATACTTGAAAACAAAATAAATCTCAATGTATCCGTCCTGGTAAAATCCTTTATAAATAAAATAAAATAGCCTCCCAGTGGGAGCAGTATCTACTAACATTTCTATATCACTGTTACTGCCCCCACTGGGAGGCTATTCCAACAGTAATATATATATAAAAAGGTAGTATATACATGGAATAGCCTCCCAGTAGGGAGTGGGGGGGGGGAATGGAGGAATGACAGCCAGAAGTGGATTTTCTTCCTGCATTTTCACACCTTCTGACATGCAGTTTATAAAAAGTTAATATATCTCTTGTCTCTTGTTTTTATTTAAGCGTCGGGTTTCCCCTCCTCTGGTGACTCGGCACTCCGAGGCACAGGAGGGAATTTAGGCATGAGGAGTTGCCTCCCGAGGATGGTGGTAGTGGGAGTTCAGGTGGAGCGGGTTCTCTATGGTATTGGTGCCCAACATGCCGCCAGGCGGCTCTTCACATCGGAAGAGTCTCAAAGACACGTGCAGGTATTTGGCGAGGAGCCATGATGTCAGCATGTGGTGCGCCTGATAGCAGTCGAGTGGTGCTTAGTCACCCAACGCCAAATCCCCACAATTCCTGTGGTGCCCATCCTGCCAGCTCAGTCATCTTCTCCGGTGGCCTGGTAATGAACTAGTTAAAAGAGTATTTTCACCCCCTGCTCTGCCCAGGTCACAGATCTTGTTTTTCATGTTTCAGTCTCTGCTGGGAAATATCCGCGTGGGAAGCCACAGAAATCTGCCCGCCACCTGAAAGCCACTTCACGGGAAAGAGGGGGGGGGGGCTAGAAATGTTCAGAAACAGAGTTGTACGATAAGACTGATATGTCTGCGTTACACATAATTCACAGGGAGGACACAATACAGGGAATACTCGGCTTTGGAATTTATCCCTTGATCCATATTCCCCCTGACAGAAAAGGGACGTGGAGTTGCACATCCGATGCGCATTGCAGAGGGTGAAAGGTCAAATATTTTAAAGGGCAGAAATTAAAAAGGTGCATCTGGTTCTCTTTAAGCACCGCTAGATACAGTTAAACACCACACCGGGTGGTGTATGTGTGCTGCCAGATGCATACCTTCAAACTGGCCTTATTATGGACTCAATGACTATCAGTCACACTTTTAAGGGCTCCTCCATGTATTCATGGTGTGTGAGTGTATTTTTAGGGGCTCCTCCTTCCCTGTAGTTACTGATAAATAACACTGGGGATGACCCTTGGAGTTAAAAAAAAAAAAAGTACAAAAGGGAGCGGGCAGATTTGTAGGTCTATGTCACAAGGCTGGGTCATACACACTAGGAATTCAAGCTCAAAAACAGGAGCCAAGCACAAGGGAACTGCTTTAATACTGGCGCAAGGAGAGAATGTGCTACCCAGCTTTTATACCAGGAGATCCTCGTCCAATCGAAGGCCTGTGATGTCATCTGTATGCACGGCGCAGCCTGGACGCCGTTTTGGCGGAGAGTAGTTGTGCGCATCTAGCCAGAGGCCTAGACAAGGCCTGAAGCCTGGGGCTCCGCCGGAGCCAGCGCCTGACCTCCGAGGCCTGAGGACACACTGAGGAGGTGAGCCAGCAAGCAGTGGGTGCAGGGCACCGCCAGGTGACCGGGTCGGCCGCCTTGCTGCAACCCAAACAGTAACGACAGGAGGGCGTAGGGGCGGCCGCACCCGGCGCTGACTGGCCAGCAGTCCTGACAGAACCCCCCGGAAAGAAGGGCCTCTGGACAAGCAACGGACCGGGACACCCCAGATGAGCGATTTGGAACTCGCAGACCCGGGCGGGGGCGTGGATCCCATCAGCAGGTTCCAGGAGCGTTCCTCATTGCCGTAACCCCTCCATTCAACCAGATACTGAAGGATGCCAAGTGGCATGATGGGCGTGGAGAAATCGCAGATAAACCGTCTGTAGAAGTTGGCGAATCCCATTATGCGGTGTACGGGCTTTTGTCCTTTGGGGATGGCCATGTTCTTATTGCTTCTACCTTCTTTTATCCATTGCAACACATTCAGGGGTTAACTCAAACCCAAGAAAAAGCGATTTCACTGGTTTCAAATACACATTTCTCGATTTTGGCGATCAGTCTGTGTGTGCGAAGGCTATTCAATACTGTGGTCATGTGTCTTCTGTGTTCATGAAGGGGAAAAGACGAGTAGGTCGTCAAGATAGCTGTTTAGGAGGTCTCTGAATATATGGTTTAGGAAATGCTGGAAAGTTGCAGGGGCGTTGCATAGGCCGAATGGCATTACCATATTCTCGTAATGGCCATACTGTGACCTTGAGGCAGTCTTCCACTCGTCCCCCTTTCGAACTCGGACCAGGTTGTATGCTCCCTTTAAAAAATTTTTGGAGTACATTTTGGCACCTCAAAGCCATTCTATGAGCTCAGGGATCAATGGAAGGGGATACCGGTTCTTGATGGTGATACGATTAAGATCCCAATAGTCCACACATGGGCCAATTCCTCCTTCCTTTTTTGCCACAAAGAATATGCCTGCTCCTGCATGTGAAGTGGAATGTCTGATAAATCCTTTATCCAGATTCTCCTGAATGTATCCTCTCAACACACTTAATTCGGCTTCTGACAATGGATATAGCCAGCCATAAGGAATGGGCGCTCCTGGTAAGAGGTCTATTGGACAGACGTAAGACCTCCGTGGGGGTAGGGACTCTGCTCCCTTATCGTCAAACACGTCAGAGAAAGAGGCATATGCCGGAGGCAGGATTGTGTCGCATCGTGGTGTCACATTGGCGTCTAATACCGTAAGGAGGGTGTGGCGATTCTCTTTGAGGCACTGTTGTATGCAGTGAGGGGAGGCAAAGGTTCCCCGTTGACCAGGAAATAAAGGGATTGTGTAACCAGAGCCAGTGAAGCCCCAATATCACAGGAAACACAGGCATGGTTACCACAATAAACACCATACTCTCCGTATGTTTTGGACCAATGGCGACACGAATAGGCATGGTTTCTTGAGTGACAGGTCCTGAGGGCAATGAAGAACTACCGACAACCTGGATATGCAAGGGAAAGGGTTTATTATTTACCGGTATACCTAGACCCGCTATTGCATTTCGGTCAAGAAAGCTGCTGCTGGCTCCTGACTCAACTAGCGCGGGCCGGGACCACGTCTTCTCTCCCCATTGTAAGACAAGAGTAATGGATAGGTGAGGACTGCAGATATTGGAAGGAGAAAACATGTAGCAGGCGAAGGACAGGGGTGGCATTTCCTGCCCTTCCTCTATTCTTTTACAGGCAGTATTGTTGGGTTACCCGCAGTAGAGACAGAGGTTGTTGACTCTGACGGTGCAGCGCCTTTGGTGGTAGACGCCCCTGGAAAGTCCAAGTTTCATCGGTTCTTCTGGCGCTGGTAGGGCAAACTGAGCTCCATGTGGGGGAGATAGCACTGGAGGACAGGATATCGGCAAGTGAGATGCAGAGTATTCTTGTTCACGTAGACCTCTATCTGAATGGTCATCTGGATGAGTGTTTCTAGGGATGAGAGTGTTTCAACCTGGGCAATCTTTGAGTGAGTCTGAAAGTCCATGACAGAATTGTCCGATAAGAGCAGCGTCGTCCCAGCCTGTCTCACATGTGTAATGGCGGAATTCAGTGACGTATATCTCGACCTGATGGTGTCGATGTCGTAGGGCTCAAAGTAGAGACTCAGCGGTACTGGCACGGAGAGGGTCAAACATAGCACACATTGCATACTGGAATGCCGACCAGGTGTCCAATATGGGATTCTGAGTTCTCGGTAGATTGTGCACCAAAGTTTGTGCTTTGCTGGTGAGGAGTGATATGGTGGTTCGTACCTTGACATAATCGTTATAATACGTTCTTGGGTTCAAGGAAAACAAAAAAGGTTACACAATGTAATGAATGCCTGATACTGGTCTCGTCAACTGGTGTAACATTCGGGCATTGGTTCACAGGGTTCTGATACATGAGTGGTTTCAGAGGCATGACTGACTGGAATGGTTTGAAGGGCATGGATTTGATCTTGCATGTGACGTTGTCCATTTTGCAGGTCTCGGATGGCAAAAGACCGGGAGGCCACTTGTTGGGACAAGGTGTCCAAGGCACCGGCAACGTCAGATAGTTCCATGGCTCCAGTATTCTGTCAGGGATCTTCCCTGCAGTTGCTGATTACTCCAAACGTCGTCCCCAGAGTTAAGGTACAAAGGGGACAGGCAGATTCGTAGGTCGAGGTCACAATGCTGGGTCATATACAAGTAAGAATTCAATCTCAAAACAGGAGCTAAGCCCAAGGGAAGTGCTTCAATACTGGCGTAAGGAGAGAAAGGGCTACCCAGCCGTTTCCCCTCGTCCAATAGGAGGCCTGTGATGTTATCTGTGTGCGCCGTGGCCTGGATATTTTGGCGGAGACCAGTCACTCGCGCACCTAGTCACCCTAGCCAGAGGCCTAGACAAGGCCTGAAGCTCCACTGGAGACCACTGGCCGGTGATGGAGGAGCCGAAGCCTGACTTCCCCGGGGCCTGAGGATACGCCGAGGAGGTGAGCTGGTAAGCACCGGGCGCAAGGAATCGCCGGATCAGCCACCTCGCCACAACCTGAACAAGGAGGGTGGAGATGCGGCTGCACCCAGCGCCAACGGCCCCGACACACACACACACACCTCATGTGTATGATGCAGAAATCCTATATAGTGGTTGCTCAGCCGCCCCGCTTCTGGGATATTTTTGCCTGGTGCGGATTATTTCTGGGATCTTCCATACAGAATGTCACCCATAAATCCTAATTACGATTGTGTGCGCTGCGTGGTCCCCATTCCTGTGCATGGCCTTGAGCAGGGGACACATCACATGGAAGAAATCATTCCGCACGTTTAATCAATTCTTTATCAGTTTCTGCCACTGAGACCCAGCAAGCCTGGAGTGCGAGGTGGCACCTGTTTTGCGGGTGATCAGAGAGCAGGGACGGGACTCGCACACATTAACCCTTCTACGCTGGAAGCCTGGGATATTTTGCATAGTTACAAATATTTTAAGCCAATGCGTACAAATTCCAAGGACGTGAACGCAGGTTACATGTCACTCCCTGCCCGCAGCGCCGCCTCCAGCACCAACAGCACAGGAATGCTGAAAGAAAGGGCATCGAGCAGGTAAATATCACTGTGGGTGACGGTGAAGCGGCTCATGGACCAAAATGTGACCGCCAAGCGTTATACAGAGGACGGGTGAGACAGTCAGGCTTTATGTGGGGGGGGGGGACTGATGTGATTGTGCACACGTATGCACCAGCACAGGTCACAGCCGGTTCTGCATCGCTCGCCCATTCCCCCTGTTCACGCGGGGTTGTCCCTGTGCTGGGTTTCCGCATACCTCCATGTTGGCATTACTGGTGAGGAATGCAGCAGAACCCGTCCCGGCAGCTTCATATCATCCTGACACCATAACAGCATACAGGCCCATTAAACAGAGGCCGCACCAGCCTTCATTACAGCACAATCCACTGCCCCAATTTAGTTACTGCCAGGGAAAGTACTGCTAGGACGAGGGCAGAGGGAGGGAGCCACTCCAAAATACTCGTAAGGACGAGGCAGAGAGTCTGGCAGGTGGAGGCTGGCGTACAGAGGCTGGCAGGGGGAGGCCTGTGGGTAAACAGGATCTTTAATCAGAAAGAAATTGTAATAATGATCTGTTTCTGATTCAGTAATGTGTCAAGGTCTCAGTATCCCCAAAAAGCCAAGGCCTGAACCCACCCTACCAGAGGAAGCCACGATGAATGAAAATCAACAGATACAGATGAATAAAAATTCCTGCATCAAATGACTTGCTCAGCGTCTTCCACATCTGGAGTCAATTTGCACACTGCCCTACGACTCCTGCACCCACCACACTGCCCCTGCGCCACCCTGGGAAACCTGGCAGCCCCCCACGCAACCCCACCCCCACACTACTCTTCTTCAAGCCGCTGATAACGTGCATAACTTTATATTTATCGTGGCTCGGCGAGAAGAAGAGTAAACATGAAACAGGTCGAGTTGAGGCAACAGTGACCGAAGACACCAAACTGATCAGCAGCTCAGTCCCCGCAAGTCGCACCATAGTGCACGGCAGAATCAGGAATCACTGCAGTGCACGTGTTCAGATCTGGAGTGAGAAGTCTGCGGACTCCTCTATTAAACAAATGATTTGGTAAAGGCAGGAGATAAATGATGGAAGATCAAGCAAGGCCAACGAGAGGAATCAGAAGTGACGTGGAAGGACTGGGCGGCAGAGACTCCTGGTAACTGCGGCTTTACACACCGAGGATGGGAAGGAGATACTATATACCCGAATCTCAAGAATCACCAACTGATATATGACGATGGTAAAACATCCAGACTTTTACTACAGGACAGGTGGGGGGACGGGAGGACAGGCCGTGGTGTGTGTGTGTATATATAATATATATATATATATATATATATATATATTATATATATACATACATACAGTTGTGTTCAAAATGATTCAACCCCAATGCTGTAAAGGGTTTTAGGGAATTTAGTGACATTTGTAATTGTATTCAGAATGAAATCCTACAAGGACTTTTTAAAGAACCATATGCAACTAAAATGACATCAATTGGTTTTGTAATACAGTAGTAAATGTTTTTTTGTGAATTCTTCATTGACACAATTATTCAACCCCTTAAAGACTACCACTCTGAAGAACAGAGGTTCATTCAAGTGTTTTCAATCAGGTATTGAAAAACCTGTGGATGTCACGGAGCAGCAATAACATAATAAGCATAACACACAATTAGGCAGCTTTAAAATGACTGTGATACTCAGCTCCTTCTAGACATTTACTGGTGTGGTTACAAACATGGTGAAGTCAAGAGAATGGTCCAGGAAGACAAGAGAAGAGGTGATTACTCTTCACAGGAAGGGCAATGGCTATAAGAAGATTGCAAAGATGTTAAACATACCAAGAGAGACCATAGGAAGCATCATTCGCAAATTCAAGGCAAAGGGCACTGTTGAAACGCTACCTGGTCGCGGTAGAAAGAAGATGCTGACTTCGACTGCTGTGCGCTACCTGAAGCGTAGAGTGGAGAAAAGTCCCCGTGTGACTGCTGAGGAACTGAGAAAAGATTTGTCAGATGTGGGTACTGAAGTTTCAGCTCAGACAATACGGCGCACACTGCATAATGAAGGCCTCCATACCAGAACTCCCAGGCGCACCCCCTTGCTGTCTCCAAAGAATAAGAAGAATCGACTGCAGTATGCCAAAAGTCATGTGGACAAACCACAGAAGTTTTGGGATAGTGTTCTGTGGACTGATGAAACAAAATTATAACTGTTTGGGCCCATGGATCAACGCTATGTTTGGAGGAGGAAGAGCAAGGCCTATGAAGAAAAGAACACCTTGCCTACTGTGAAGTATGGCGGGGGGTCAATCATGCTTTGGGGCTGTTTTGCTTCTGCAGGTACAGGGAAGCTTCAGCGTGTGCAAGGTACCATGAATTCTCTTCAGTACCAGGAGATATTGGATGACAATGTGATGCAGTCCGTCACAAACCTGAGGCTTGGGAGACGTTGGACCTTTCAACAGGACAATGATCCCAAGCATACCTCCAAGTCCACTAGAGCATGGTTGCAGATTAAAGGCTGGAACATTTTGGAGTGGCCATCGCAGTCACCTGACTTAAATCCGATTGAGAACCTCTGGTGGGACTTAAAGAAAGCAGTTGCAGTGCGCAAGCCTAAGAATGTGACTGAACTGGAGGCTTTTGCCCATGACGAATGGGCGAAGATACCCGTAGATGGCTGCAAGACACTTGTGTCAAGCTATGCTTCACGTTTAAAAGCTGTTATAACTGTAAAAGGATGTTGTACTAAGTACTAAGATTGAATGTCACTTGGGGGTTGAATAAAACTGATAATGATGTGAGCACAGAAAAGACATTTGTGGTTATTTCATTATAAATGTTATGTTATATTTGTCTGACCTACACGTGCCGCTTTGATTTAATTGTAAGCAAGATGAGTGAATGATCAAAATCAATGTCAAACTGGCCAAAACACTCAATTTCAGTGGGGGTTGAATAATTTTGAACACCACTGTATATACACACACACCCCGATAAAGACACCAGTATCGGTACCGATACCGCCATTTGCACGAATACTTGGTAGAGTTATCTAGGCATTTGCACGAGTACTTGGTACACGTGCAAATGCCTAGATAACTCTACCAATACCCAGTGCCAGTATCCGAGGAACTTGGTCAGCTGTCAGAATACATTATTGAGCGGCCGCCCAGCTGAGAAAGCTGTGACGCGGCCTTCAGTCGTGATCTCACAGGAGTCGCGAGAGCGTGTTAAAGCCTTCACAAGCTGGCACCACTCGGTGGATCGCGGCCAGCTGTAGGGGAATGCTGGTGAAATGCATTCTGGTGGCTGAGGTCTGTGGGTATATCTGTCTGAAGTGTTAAGCATAAAATGTATCTGAGTGAGTATACATTTATGAGATTACAATGGAGAACTTTTTTTCTGCATATATTTTTATTTTGTTGTATCCCCAGTCAGGTCATT
Organism: Leptobrachium leishanense; assembly: GCA_009667805.1. Taxonomy (NCBI): domain Eukaryota; kingdom Metazoa; phylum Chordata; class Amphibia; order Anura; family Megophryidae; genus Leptobrachium; species Leptobrachium leishanense. The sequence goes on along the minus strand of CM019069.1, from coordinate 4,026,463 downwards.
TGTTGCTGCTGCCTTTTTCCTTGCTTTCTTTTTGAATCGCAAAGTGGATATGTTTTTTGGTGAGGGTATAAATATAAACTCACCAGCCTGTCTCTTAGCTGAGACGCAGCAGGAGGACAAGTAGTTTCTTAGAAAGCAGCTTTTGGTTTCATTAGGTTAGGACTCACCAAACCAGAGGTTGCTGTGACGTGGCAGGTGGGCTCAACAATCTAATAACCATTAGGGTGTGTGTGTGTGTGTGTGTGTTTTGGATATACAGATCTGATGTGTGTGGTCAGGGTGTGTGCAGTGGGTAAATGGGGTGTCTGTCCATTTCAATATTAATAAAGTGCATAGTATTTATAAAGCGCTAACTAGTTCCGTAGCGTTGACATAAACAGGACAGTCTTTCAGCAAAATCCCAAATTATTTATTGGAAAGCTGACATTAAATAAAAGTATCGGTACTTGGTATCGGTGAGTACTGAAGAAGGGGGGGGGAAAGGTGCATCCCTCATATATAACAAAGTAAGCTGCAAAACGAGAGTGAATAATAAAGCTGGTTGTTTTAAGCAGAGAGTGACCTGTGGAGGAGGTAAAGCAGGAAGGTGCAGACATGGCACTGCTTAGACTCATCTCACCCACCGTGAAGGAACGATCCCAAAGTCGATCCAAGGAATCAATGAGCAGATATTTAATACAATTATTTCGAAAGCGCCAGCATATTTTTCAGCGCTGTACAATCAACAAAGAATAACTGTGCAAGAAGAATTAAATCTTAATAAGTAAAGGTTTGACACAAAACAAATGATTGTAAACTCATTGGAGCGGGCTCTTGTTTCCCATTTGAGAGAAAACAGGAGCCCGCTCCAAACAGTTTACAATCAGAAAGTTAAAACAGAAACCCACTCCAATGAGCTTACAATCTGACAGGAGAGGGGGTGATACACTAGGTGATGGTAATCGAGAATGAAGTATCGGGGTGCATGGGGGCTGTGAGGGAGATGAAGCAGGAAAACTACTGTGGGGAATCATGAAGTGAGCCGAAGTAATGTGTTTTCAGAGACTTCTTGAAGGACTGGAGAGACGAGAGTCTGATGTTGCGGGGGAGGGAGTTCCATACAGTTACAAGTATTTCTAAAGCGCTAACAAGTTCTGTAGCGCTCTACAATGGGTGAGACAGAACAACAATAGAACAGTAGGAGAGGACCCTGCTCGAGAGTTTACAATCTAAGGGATAGAAAGGGGGCAGAGCGGGAGAAGTCCTGAAGGCGGGAATTGGGGGGGTGCGGGTAAAAGGAGACGTTAAAATCAGATCATTGGCCGAGTGAAGTGGCCGGGATGGGATATACCTGCTAATAAGGGAGGAGATGTAGGCAGCGGCGGTAATGGAGAGTTTTGTATTTTGAATTGGATTCTAAAAGGAAACAGGGAGGCAGGGTAGAGATTGAAAAAAAATGTGAGGGGTGTGGGATGTGAGGTGGACGAGTCTGGCAGAGGCGTTTACAGACTGTAGAGGGTTAATCTGGGATAGTTTAAGGCCAATGAGGAGAGGGTTACAGTAGTTTGGGCAGGAGAGAACAGGGCTTGGATGAGTGTTTTTGTTGAGTCCTGGTTAAAAAGGCACGACTTGCCATAGACAATAAAAAATAAAAACACAACTGTAAAACTAATTAGATACATGGCTAGAGAATCAGAGTAAAAAGCGAAACAATAATAAAAACAAATAATAAAAAGGGATAAGAAATATTTGAGGGGGGGAGGTGCCAATTTATTACCAATAACTTCCAGAATACAAAGAATGTTTTTTATAAATTGCATTTTCTGGCAGTGTCTTCCTATTAGAGTACTGTACCCTGCCCTGTGCACTTTATGAGGGAGGACGGTGCAGCTATTAGCGGGTCGTTCTGCTGGCTGTACCCTGCCCTGTGCACTTTATGAGGGAGGACGGTGCAGCTATTAGCGGGTCGTTCTGCTGGCTGTACCCCATGTGCTATATATGAGGGAGGACGGTGCAGCTATTAGCGGGTCGTTCTGCTGGCTGTGCCCCATGTGCTATATATGAGGGAGGACGGGGCAGCTATTAGCGGGTCGTTCTGCTGGCTGTACCCCATGTGCTATATATGAGGGAGGACGGTGCAGCTATTAGCGGGTCGTTCTGCTGGCTGTGCCCCATGTGCTATATATGAGGGAGGACGGTGCAGCTATTAGCGGGTCGTTCTGCTGGCTGTGCCCCATGTGCTATATATGAGGGAGGACGGGCAGCTATTAGCGGGTCGTTCTGCTGGCTGTGCCCCATGTGCTATATATGAGGGAGGACGGGCAGCTATTAGCGGGTCGTTCTGCTGGCTGTGCCCCATGTGCTATATATGAGGGAGGACGGGCAGCTATTAGCGGGTCGTTCTGCTGGCTGTGCCCCATGTGCTATATATGAGGGAGGACGGGCAGCTATTAGCGGGTCGGTGTACTGGGAGTCGCTGTCTCTCAATCCCACCAGAAATCACGTTTTTATGGAGAAGAACCTGTTGACCTGAATCCTCCTAATAGGAACCATGCGTGAATGATGAGAGGAGATGCGGGTGTTTGGAGAGACCCCCTGGGGATGGAGCCCAGCACATCAAAGCAGAGGAAAGAATGTGCAGCTTCCACAAACAGGTCCAGCTCGGCTCCACCGGGTTCACACGCGGCAGCAGCCAAATCCAGAAGCAATATCCCAACTGCCAAAAACATCCCTGGGATTCCTGATCCACGGCCCAGCAGGGAGAATCCCAGCACACAGGGCCAAGTGCGCACTGCAGGGATCATTTTCTGGTGGTGCACAATGTATAGGTCAATGTCCTGAGGTTATGCATTGGGGGTCCCCCCACCATTTGCACCCCCATATATCACAGCACTTGCCACGCAGCTTCATGGGCCCCCAGTTCACACACAGCAGACAGGTCTCACAGATCGTGATGGCTGCAGGAGGTGGAGTGGTGCCTCCAGTCAGTATGGAGGGGCAGCAGGACTGGCCTCATGCAAGGGACAGAGGGGCACAGGGAAGCTGCACTTGGAGAAACCGTGCCAAGGGGAGGACGAGGAATGAGAACATATTGGAGACCCGGCACAATGAACCCAAACACCCCGGGGTAAATCCCCAAACCATGGTCCAGCACCACCCTGGGCGCCAGGTCAACTCAAGAGTATCTTATCACCCTGACCTCTCCATCCTGCACAGAGCTCCCTGTCACCACACAGAGCTCTGTAACATTCCAGAGCTCCCTGAAAACCCCAAAGCTCTGTAACATTCCAGAGCTCCGACACCCCAAAGCTCTGTATCATTCCAGAGCTCCGACATCCCAAAGCTCTGTATCATTCCAGAGCTCCGACACCCCAAAGCTCTGTAACATTCCAGAGCTCCGACACCCCAAAGCTCTGTATCATTCCAGAGCTCCGACATCCCAAAGCTCTGTATCATTCCAGAGCTCCGACATCCCAAAGCTCTGTATCATTCCAGAGCTCCGACACCCCAAAGCTCTGTAACATACCAGAGCTCCAACACCCCAAAGCTCTAACATTCCAGAGCTCCGACACCCCAAAGCTCTGTAACATACCAGAGCTCCGACACCCCAAAGCTCTAACATTCCAGAGCTCCGACACCCCAAAGCTCTGTAACATTCCAGAGCTCCGACACCCCAAAGCTCTGTATCATTCCAGAGCTCCGACACCCCAAAGCTCTGTATCATTCCAGAGCTCCGACACCCCAAAGCTCTGTAACATACCAGAGCTCCGACACCACAAAGCTCTAACATTCCAGAGCTCCGACACCCCAAAGCTCTGTAACATACCAGAGCTCCGACACCCCAAAGCTCTAACATTCCAGAGCTCTGACACCCAAAGCTCTGTAACATACCAGAGCTCCGACACCCCAAAGCTCGGACATTCCAGAGCTCCGACACCCCAAAGCTCTAACATTCCAGAGCTCCGACACCCCAAAGCTCTGTAACATTCCAGAGCTCCAACACCCCAAAGCTCTGTATCATTCCAGAGCTCCGACACCCCAAAGCTCTAACATTCCAGAGCTCCAACACCCCGAAGCTCTGCATTATTCCAGAGCTCCGACACCCCACAGAGCTCCACCTCAACACAAGCATCTCTGACCTCTCCATCCTCTGCAGAGCTCCCCATCATGCTCTAGATCTCCCTGTAACTCCCCACTGCCTTTTACAGCAGAACAAAACAGAATGAGCTGCTGTTCCTGCCCATCCAGTATTGCAGTGCAGCTCCCATTACCCTCAGCTGAACATACAGTGTCCTGCAATCCACAGGCACAACCCCCTCAAGCCAGCACTGTTTGGCATAATCTTTGTGATTTGGTGTGTTCAGTGAGACAGAGAAATGCACCAATCCACACACAGAACAAAAACCTTAAACAGAAATTTAACAGAAATGGACACAAACATCAGCAACAAGGACGAGAGCAGAGCTGCACGGACATTGCAGGGGCAATACCAATGTCACACGGGCAGTGTCGGTGTTACAGGAGTTGCTATTGGGTCAGTGCGGGGCCAAGAAAGGACTAATCTGCAGCTGCCCCCGGGTGACTAACCTGTCAGCGCACAGCAGCAGCAGCACTTAGTACGGACCCAGCCCAGGCAGGAGCTCGGAGAGTACGCAGAACCATCACTCTTCATCCTCTCATGACCAGTAACCAACAACAACAGGACCAGTTATTCCAGTCAGAGGAGCCGAGAGGCACAGGCAGCACGGGAGCCGCAATGAGCTGTGCGCTGGGACAGGAGACACTCACCTAGTGTCAGTGCAGGAGGAGCCAGGACTCCGGGGTGGAGACTCAAGTGCACCACGCACAGGGCAAACCACCAGGGCACAGAAACACCATACTCAAGGCAAAGCACCAGGGGGTAATGCCACCAGGGGGCAACAACACCATCATGCATAGGGCAAACCAAGGGTCAGCACTACCAAGTGCAGGGCAAACCACCAGGGTGTAAACAAGTTACGGTTACAAGTATTTATAAAATGCCAATGAATTCCTTAGCGCTGTACAATGGGAGACAGAACACACTGAACAGTAGGAGGGAGGACCCTGCTCAAGAGCTTACAATCTAAGGCTAGGGACAGATGAGCGCATTTTCTGCGGCCACCGTCAAAATGTACGTCGATGCGTGCGCACGCATTTTTTCACGGAATACGCTTAAGTGGTCAGACGACCACAGTCGCACAGTCGCAGGTACTCACCAACGCAATTCTAGGGAAATCCGGCTGTTTGAACGTTATGTAGGCCGCACACTAGCAGCGTCTGACGTCTCCTAATCACGCACACACGCTGCCATGCGGCCGCAGCGCACTCTGTACGTCTGTAGCAGCGGTTTCACGTTCTGAGAAAAATGCGTTCATTTGCCGGTTGCGTGGTGTCGGCGCACTTTTGTACGCACGTACTGCGTATATTGGCCGTCATTGGCCGTTATGTGCTGCTACTGCCGCCGTGATTTAGTGCGCCTGCACGCGCGTTCCGACTGCCCCACTCTGACCCTAGCCTAAGAGGAGAGGGGTGACACAAAACCATGCATAGGCAAACCACAATGATACCATGAGGCCGCAGCAACAGCACACAAAAGGCAAACCACCATGGGGCAAATACACCACAAACACAGGGCAAAGCACAGTGATACCACCAGGGGGCAACACCACCAAGGGAGAGGCAAACCACCAGGGTGCAGCAACACCACCATGCATAGGGCAAACCAAGGGACGACACTACCAAGTGCAGGGCAAGCCATTGGGGCAACAAGACCATGCACAGGGCAAACCACCAGGGCCAATAACACCACACACAGGGCACACCAAAAGGGGGCAACAACACCATGCATAGGGCAAACCACAATGATACCAGGAGTGCACAGCAACACAAAAAAAAAAAGGGCAAACCACCAGGAGGCAAAAACACCACAAACACTACAAAGCACATTGATACCATCAGGGGGCAACAACACAAACACGCAGGGCAAAGCACCCTAAAACCGCGAGAGAGCCAACAAAAGTGCACCTAGGGCAACTTGCCTTCATGTGGTCAGACACCCCCTTTCCAGACATACTCCTGCCCAGCATTTCAGCATTGAAAGGGTTAAACATGGACGGGTGAGCACAGACAGTGTGTGATTGTATAGACATGTGACCAGATCTTCTCGCCCCCTGATTAGGAAATGCAGCTTCCTCCAGAGCCCTTCATCACCCAGAATGCCCAGGGAGGACACAATGTATCCAGTGAACCCTGACAGGACAATGCATGGATACATTGTCACCGTACATTCCCGGGGATTAACCCCCTCAGCCCTGCACACAGCAAGAGGGGTGCAGGGAGATACAGGTGTGTTTTTTCATTCATCCCAAGCCCCCCCCCCCCCGAAAAAAAATCAGTATTCAACTCCCCAAAACTAAAAGCCACTCCGCCCCCCCCAGTACTCGTCAGCCGTTACACAGACCCTTAATGTCATTATAAGATGTAGCTGTGGATGGATCACTGTGAGCACCCACCCCCGCCTGCCCCCAGGCTTTGCCCTTGAGCAGGGGGTCTGTATGCTATGGGGTTTCTGTCAATGGCGAGAGCCGCAGGGGCTGGCGTGAACCAGCTGAAAGGAACAGTCTAATCAAACCCCCCCCCCCCGGTTTTTTTACATTACACTATCCCTATTCCCTCACTAAATAGGTAGAGATTTATTTTTTTTGCACCTGTAATACCCTAAAATCCACTTGTTTCCAACAGTGTCTTTTTTTTTTTTTCTCTTTATACTCACCTCCCTCCGCTCCCGTCCTTCTTGCTTTCAGTTGCCTTCTGGTTTACGTGAGAAGTGCGCATGCGCGCCTCTCACGTAAGCCAGCCAATCGGCAGGCTTCCTCCCGGCTCCATCTGCTGAGGATTAGTGTTGCGCGCAAGAGGATTTGCGCAACACTAATCCTCAGGCTGCCGCCAGCTACTGCGGCGAGTTGGAGACGTCATCGCGCTGAAAGCTGAAAGCGCAATGACGTCTCCTACTCGGCAATAGTCGACAGAAGCGGGAAATCTGAATCCCGCTCTGCTGACTGACAGCTGGGAGGGCGGAGTCAAGTGCTCCGCCTCTCTCAGCTGTTTTCATCTTTTTTAGCTGATCGGCTGAGCGGAGGGAGGGGGGACAGAGAGCAGGATACTCCGGGCATCATGACCACCTAAAATAGCTTAGGAGGTCATGTTGCCTAGAGTGTCCCTTTAACCTCTCTGCTTAAAAAAAACAAACAATATCCTTCCCCAAAAAGACGAGCCACTGGCAGTGAGAACCCCGGCACGCAGCCAGTCCGCATGTGGCATATGGTCACTGCTCCACCGGAGAAGAAAACACAGGGAGAGCCACAGAAAGATAACTCTGCACCAGATCTCCGGCAAGTTATGGTGCAACGTGGCATGGTACCTGGCCGGTACTCAGAGCAGACTCCTAACCCTCTGTCCTATGCCAAGTAGGAGAATATTAACCCCTCCCCCTTCTGCACATAAAGCGGTGCGGGCCCCGGTGCCATATCCGTTACCAGGATGCCACGCCGGGGACCGGCTGCTTTTATAGTTGTTGCCAGGGGCCCCCGGGAGGCGGTGTGAAACCAAATCACTATGTACATAACTTCTCTTCCCCATTCATGTTCAGAAAACAAAAGTCGCCCTGAGGCGCCCGGAGACTGGAGGCGACAGCAAAAATATGTTTTCATATTACTAAAAAAACTGACTGATTGGGGGGGGGTTAATAGCATTAATCATCATATAGGAGGAGGGGCTTTAACATTAATTATGTGCGTCTTCTCGTCTCTCCCACAGTAACCGGATGCCAGTCCTCTTCCTCTGCATAGCAGCCCCTCCACACGCTGCGTTCTGGAAAGGTAACGGCCATGGGGGAAGTCTGCAGTATGCTGTAGGAGGAGCTTAATATGTAGGATTAACCCCTCACAGGCAATATAGATTAATAGTTTCAGCTGCTAAAACGCTTCCTTTTACCAGTCTGGATTACTGAATATTAATGAACCACCGGAATGACCCTTTAAAAAGCGAGCCAGTCACTGTGGGCAGGCACAGCGCAGTCAGGGGCGGAGCAGTAAGGAGCATCAGGCTCTGACGTCTCGCCATTGCACACTAGCAGGTTCCAGGGGACGGTGTCCATTCAGGACGTGTCACAGATTTCAGGAAATGAAAAGTGTGGGAGACTCCCCCATCCTTACTGACCATGGAGGGGGCCGCTATTACTCAATTTAGTTTCTGCCGATCAGAGTTTTTGTTATTTTATATAAGAAACACACACAGGCAATTTTATGCAAATTAATGCTTTGCTACCACGATCCTCTGGGGCATAGAGTGTGCACGCCTCAGTGATGTCATGGCCATAGTATGCGGCCGCATGACTTCTGTGCAGCTGGAGTTATGACCCCCCCATCTGCTGAACAACAAATACTTTCCCAGGTCAGTGCAGAGCTCCCCCACCACAAGGCCAATGCTAAGCCCCCTGCTAGGCCAGAGCAGAGCCCCCCCCCCCTGCCAGGCCAGTGCAAAGTCCAACGTCTACCTGGCCTGTTTAAAAAAAAATCACCTTTTTCGTGTAACATGATTAATTATTACATGTTAATGATATGAGCCATGTAACAATGGAAACTGCAACAAGTCACCACACCTATGGATGGGGGAATGCAGTAGGCAGACAGGCAGAATCCGGGATCTCACGGTATTTTTTGGGATCCGAGGCCGGAGATCATGGAGCATCTGGTCTGCAGCTTCCTGCAAGCGATAGCAGAAACACATCCTGTGTCACCGAGGAGCACATACTGCAACCCGGATGGGGAGAGAGAGGGTGCGCACCTAACTGATTGGGGGGGGGAGAGAGGGTGCACATCCAACTGGAATTAGGGAGAAGAGAGGGTGCACACCCATCGGGGGGGTGGAGAGAGGGTGCGCACCCAGCTGGGGGGGGTGGAGAGAGGGTGCGCACCCAGCTGGGGGGGGTGGAGAGAGGGTGCGCACCCAGCTGGGGGGGGTGGAGAGAGGGCATGCGTCACTTTGGATTTGGGGTGCGGGGGAATGAGCTTCGTTATTATTTTCATTGTCCTCGTGTGCAGAATGTGTGATTTGTGATTGTGTAGGAATGCATTGTCTAGTCTTTGTGATTGTGTAGGAATGCATTGTCTAGTCTTTGTGATTGTGTAGGAATGCATTGTCTAGTCTTTGTGATTGTGTAGGAATGCATTGTCTAGTCTTTGTGATTGTGTAGGAATGCATTGTCTAGTCTTTGTGATTGTGTAGGAATGCATTGTCTAGTCTTTGTGATTGTGTAGGAATGCATTGTCTAGTCTTTGTGATTGTGTAGGAATGCATTGTCTAGTCTTTGTGATTGTGTAGGAATGCATTGTCTAGTCTTTGTGATTGTGTAGGAATGCATTGTCTAGTCTTTGTGATTGTGTAGGAATGCATTGTCTAGTCTTTGTGATTTAGTTTGAATCTTATTTCTTTGTTGAATCAGAGCAATGTAATTAGGTGTATAATCTGGATTATGCAAATACTCCCTCATTATCTGTCCAGTGTTTGTGTGGAATCTGTTATAATCAGCATGGTCTTGAAATGTAGAGAAGCAAAAAAAGGAGATCAAACAGCGCTGCTGTAGCCAAGGTGCACTAGTGCCACCTCATTTATTAGAAAAGAGACCACACATACAGACGTTTCAGGGATACAACCCATTCCTCAGTGCAAAGTGCCCCAATACACATAATACAGACTATCCCCTTATATACATTACATACACAGGGCAGGCGGTACAGAAAATCCACACAATCATGGAGAGATGGTCTTGAAATGTTACATAATGTTTAATTTAACCCTCTACCTAAATCAATTAGATTACACCAAAACCTCCCTTAGAAGATGTCGTGATTTTGTGTAAATGACCTATGTGTGACTGTATAAATGTGTCTCTGATTAAAGCAAACCAGTTCCATTTCTAACCCCGAAAGACCACAGATCTACAGCGTCGCCTGATTTCTGGGGGTGCTGCAGGCTTTATGTGTCCTGGTCCTAAGCGTTGTCGAAGGACTGGAGGAAGGCTCGGGAGTCTGGCTGGGTTAGAACATGGGGGTCCTGCGAGGGAGCGGCATTGGAAGATGTGACCCTGTTGGGGTACAGAGATCTGTCACAGGTGCGCACCTAGGGGGGGGGGGTGCACCAGGCTCCTCTGTAAAAGTCACAAGATTTAGAGAGAACGGTATAACTACGGTATGTAATTGGACGTACAGACTGCAGTGGAGCTTGTGTACCGCCTCCTTGGTGTGGATCTGGTGCCTCTGGGTCAGACGGGGTTAAGGTTTCTGCGTGAATGAGCCGTCACACCACAGTCTTTCCCAAAGCACAAAAAGTCGTAACTGAATATAAAGAATGAGGAGAAAACACAACGTATAGAACCAGCTATAACACGATACCCAGAATAGGGGCAGGCACGTTTATCCCGCCCACCCAAGAGCCCAAATCCCACAGGACACGGCTAATAGGGCTGACTCCCTAAACCAGGAATTTCTGAGAACCATTGAGACGCTTCTTGTGATGGAGAGTGCACCCGGCTACGAGAAATTCCCACAATTCCGGTGTATTGAGCGTGGGGGTCTGTATACACAATGTGACACAGAGCGGCCTCCAGTGGTGAATAAGATTTATTGCGCTCGATCACACGGTGGTTGTACACTCTGTCACTGTAGGAGGGCGATGTGTGACTCGTCAGGAATCTGCTGGTGTTATATGAAAGTAGCACTAAAATGGCTGAGACGACAGGGGAATAGAGACTCACGAGGAGGCTGGGACCTTAGGCTGGGGTCAGACGAACGCAGTGCGAACATGCATTTAGGCGCATTTTATTGTGGCCGTGCTAGCAGCAGATGACATCCAATGCAGGCCCACACACGAAGTACGGCCGCACAACGCAAGTGGCAAACTAACACATTTTCACAAGAACGTCAAACCGCTACTACTGACGTACAGAGTGCGCTGCGTCCGCTAGAGGCGTGTGTGTGTGATTAGGAGACGTCAGACGCTGCTCATGTCCGGCCAACATAACGTCCAGACACCCAAACTTTCCTGGTTTGGATCCGTAAAAATCACGGCCGAAATTGCGCATCGTATGATCGCTATCGCGTATTCCGTGAAAAAATGTGTTCAGACGCATCAACTCACTTTTTGACGGTAGACGTGAAATAAATGCGTTCGTCTGACCCTAGCCTCACACAGCGCCTCTGACACCCTGTTACTGTTCAGTGGAGGAGGCAACAGAGCAGCGAAAAGTGAAAATAGTAATTAAAGCAGAAGCATTATATTCATTATTGCAACCGTAGCTCCCTCTAGCTTTTTGCCATCACTCTCCTTGGCACGCTTGCCCACACTATACATGGCCTCAGTACATGTTTATTTATTTAAAGAATTTTACCAGGAAGGATACATTGAGATTTCTCTCGGTTTCAAGTATGTCCTGGATTCAAGAACATTGAGTGGTTACAGAAATACAAAGTAGTAAAATGCAAGATATTAACACAAAACCAAATATAAAGATTAACAGAAAATAAATATGTAGGAAATATAGTCATTATGTTACATGTTTACAGGTGCATTCTGTATATAGTCACTGTGTTACATGTTTACAGGTGCATTCTGTATATAGTCACTGTGTTACATGTTTACAGGTGCATTCTGTATATTGTCACTGTGTTACATGTTTACAGGTGCATTCTGTATATAGTCACTGTGTTACATGTTTACAGGTGCATTCTGTATATAGGTCACTGTGTTACATGTTTACAGGTGCATTCTGTATATAGTCACTGTGTTACATGTTTACAGGTGCATTCTGTATATAGTCATGTGTTACATGTTTACAGCGCATTCTGTATATAGTCACTGTGTTACATGTTTACAGGCACATTCTGTATATAGTCACTGTGTTACATGTTTACAGGTGCATTCTGTATATAGTCACTGTGTTACATGTTACAGGCGCATTCTGTATATAGTCACTGTTCATGAATAAGTCAGAGGACGAAACGCGTCGAACTGACTTGCTCGTTTCTGCCATTTTTCGTTCGTCGCCCGCCGGATCGTTCATCATTCGTCCGCGAATCGGATCGTCCATCATTCATTTCGGATGTCTCCAGGTCTTCGGTTCCCCAATTGGCTGTTCTGAAAGACTGTGGCTCCATCTGCGATTTGGACTTCTCAGCATGGAGTGGTATCCTGGCCAGGCTCTCCTGCAGAAAATTACGCTCTAAGGACGATGTCTTTCCGGCTGTGGTGACTATCCGAACGAATTGTTTAAATATGCGCTGTTGCACACTTTTTATCCATTGTGTGCCACTAATTTTGTGAGTGGCTCCTTTTCTGTGGTTTTATGTTTTATTAAATTTTTGACAGTATTACGCTATGTTCTTGTGTATGCTCTGATTCTAGAGGCTTTGTACTTCTCTGAAGATCCTGTATCAGCATACAAACCTATTTGACCATCTATAAGGTTGTATTGTACTGCATGTTCTATTTTTTTTCTATAGTCACTGTGTTACATGTTTACAGGCGCATTCTGTATATAGTCACTGTGTTACATATTTACAGGCGCATTCTGTATATAGTCACTGTGTTACATGTTTACAGGCGCATTCTGTATATAGTCACTGTGTTACATGTTTACAGGCGCATTCTGTATATAGTCACTGTGTTACATGTTTACAGGTGCATTCTGTATATAGTTACTGTGTTACATGTTTACAGGTGCATTCTGTATATAGTCACTATGTTACATGTTTACAGGTGCATTCTGTATATAGTCACTGTGTTACATGTTTACAGGTGCATTCTGTATATAGGTCACTGTGTTACATGTTTACAGGTGCATTCTGTATATAGTCACTGTGTTACATGTTTACAGGTGCATTCTGTATATAGTCACTGTGTTACATGTTTACAGGCGCATTCTGTATATAGTCACTGTGTTACATGTTTACAGGTGCATTCTGCATATAGTCACTGTGTTACATGTTTACAGGTGCATTCTGTATATATTCACTGTGTTACATGTTTACAGGCGCATTCTGTATATAGTCACTGTGTTACATGTTTACAGGCACATTCTGTATATAGTCACTGTGTTACATGTTTACAGGTGCATTCTGTATATAGTCACTGTTCATGAATAAGTCAGAGGACGAAACGCGTCGAACTGACTTGCTCGTTTCTGCCATTTTTCGTTCGTTCGCCCGCCGGATCGTTCATCATTCGTCCGCGAATCGGATCGTCCATCATTCATTTCGGATGTCTCCAGGTCTTCGGTTCCCCAATTGGCTGTTCTGAAAGACTGTGGCTCCATCTGCGATTTGGACTTCTCAGCATGGAGTGGTATCCTGGCCAGGCTCTCCTGCAGAAAATTACGCTCTAAGGACGATGTCTTTCCGGCTGTGGTGACTATCCGAACGAATTGTTTAAATATGCGCTGTTGCACACTTTTTATCCATTGTGTGCCACTAATTTTGTGAGTGGCTCCTTTTCTGTGGTTTTATGTTTTATTAAATTTTTGACAGTATTACGCTATGTTCTTGTGTATGCTCTGATTCTAGAGGCTTTGTACTTCTCTGAAGATCCTGTATCAGCAAACAAACCTATTTGACCATCTATAAGGTTGTATTGTACTGCATGTTCTATTTTTTTTCTATAGTCACTGTGTTACATGTTTACAGGCGCATTCTGTATATAGTCACTGTGTTACATGTTTACAGGTGAATTCTGTATATAGTCACTGTGTTACATGTTTACAGGTGCATTCTGTATATAGTCACTGTGTTACATGTTTACAGGTGCATTCTGTATATAGTCACTGTGTTACATGTTTACAGGCGCATTCTGTATAGAGGTATCTTACTATGGAGATCTTAAGGGACTTTAGACTGGGGGAAGATTTGATGGCGTCTGGGAGGTTATTCCATATTTGCGGTGCTCTGTAGGAAAATGAGTATCGAGCCACTTGCTTTTTGTATTGTGGGATTGTAAGTAAGGTGCTGGTCCTGGATCAGAGGTTATAGGATGAGGGAACTGCTGGGGGAAGCAGCCTATTCAGGTAGGGTGATAGCTTCCCAGAAAAGCTCTTAAACACCAGGTTGGAAGGGTGCGTCTAGAGTCCAGCGACGACCAGTTTAGTTCTTTTAACATGTCACAATGGTGGGTCATGTAGTAACATTGTAGCACAAAGCGACAGAATGAGTTATACAATGTAGTAAGTTTCTGGAGGTGAGTTTGTGGGGCGGCTGCATGCACTACATCTCCGTATTCAATAGCTGGCATAAGCATTTATTGTACAATCTGCTTTGTTACCGCGGGGCTCAGGCAGGATTTGTTTCTGTACAGGGCACCTAGTTTGGGGTAAAGTTTAGATGAGAGTTTTTCGATGTGGGCCCGAAGGATAGATTTGGGTCTAACCACATACCTAGATATTTGAGAGAAGTGACTGTGGTCAGTGTGCCATTTGATTTTGTCCTGACACATAGATGGGGTGTTTGCAATTTGTGTAGTTTAGGTTTTGTACCAAAGAGCATTGTAACAGTTTTGTCAGTGGAGTTTTGCATGAATTGGTGATAAAATGTGCTCTGATCTTCATCTAAGTCACAACAATTTGAAAAACACAGTCTGTTTAAAATAATACATGAAAACATATAATGTTTGTGTTGTGTTTATTGAACATAACATGTAAACATTCACAGTGCAGGGTGGAAAAAGTATGTGAACCTTTGGACTTAATAACTGGTTGACCCTCCTTTGGCAGCAATAACCTCAACCAAACGTTTCCTGTAGTTGCAGATCAGACCTGCACAACGATCTGGAGTAATTTTGGACCACTCCTCTTCACAAAACTGTTTCAGTGTAACAATATTCTTGGGATGTCTGGTGTGAATCGCTCTCTTAAGCCCCGTTCACACTGTGCGATTTATCGCGCGGATTTTGTCGCAACGTCGCGCTGTGTAGCTTCTCCAATGGAGCTGTTCACATCTTGCCGCGCGACGTCGCATGTCGCGCGTCGCAGAAGCATGTGGCAGGTACATGACCCTTTTTTTTCCAATTTGCTATCTGCGATTTTGCGATTTGTATTGGTGGTGCTTTGCAAAAATCGCACAAAACAGTGATATCGCACCATGTCGCGAATATGAAAATCGCACGGAAAGTCACGCAGTGTGAACGGGGCCTTAAGGTCATGCCACAGCATTTCAATCGGGTTGAGGTCAGGACTCTGACTGGGCCACTCCAGAAGGCGTATTTTGTTTTATTGAAGCCATTCTTTTGTTGAATTACTTGTATGCTTTGGGTCATTGTCCTGTTGCATCACCCATCCTCTGCGGAGCTTCAGTTGGCGGACAGATGGTCTTACGTTTTCCTTCAAAATGTCTTGATAAACTCTGGAATTCATTTTTCCATCAATGACAACAATCCGTCCAGGACCTGAGGCAGCAAAGCAGCCCCAAACCATGATGCTCCCTCCGCCATGTTTTACAGTGGGGATGAGGTTTTGATGTTGGGGTGCTGTGCCTTTTTTTCTCCACACATAGTGTTGTGTGTTTTTTCCAAACAACTCCATTTTGGTTTCATCTGTCCACAGAATATTTTGCCAGTAGTGCTGTGGAACATCCAGGTGCTCTTTTGCAAACTTCAAACGAACGTGCTGCAATATTCTTTTTGGACAGCAATGGCTTCCTCCGTGGTGTCCTCCCATGTACTTCATTCTTGTTTAATGTTTTCCTTATTGTAGATGTGTCAACAAAAATGTTAGCATGTGCCAGAGATTTCTGTAAGTCTTTAGCTGACACTCTAGGATTCTTCTTTACCTCATTAAGCATTCTGCGCTGTGCTCTTGCAGTCATCTTTACAGGACGACCACGCCTAGGGAGAGTAGCAACAGTGCTGAACTTTCTCCATTTGTAGACAGTCTGTCTTACCGTGGACACATGAACATCAAGGCTTTTGGAGATACTTTTGTAACCCTTTCCAGCTTCATGCAAGTCAACAATTCTTGATCGTAGGTCTTCTGAGAGCTCTTTTCTGCGAGGCATGGTTCACATCAGGCGCACTGTCTTAAAACCAGTAACCCCAAAACTGGTGTGTGTTTTTAAAGGGCAGGACAGCTTTCAGCAACACATCCAATAATATCACACTGATTTGACTCAAGGTTGGCTCACTCCTCGCTCCAATTAGCTCTTGGAGAAGTCATTAGGCTAGGGGTTCACATACTTTTTCCACCCTGCACTGCGAATGTTTACATGTTCTGTTCAATAAAAACATGAAAACATATAATGTTTGTGTTGTATTATTTTAAGCAGACTGTGTTTTTCAAATTGTTGTGACTTAGAGGAAGATCAGAGACATTTTATGACCAATTCATGCAAAACTCCACGTAATCCCAAAGGGTTCACATACTTTTTCTTGCAACTGTAAGTGGGCCACACTGGGGTTAATGTTGTTAAAGGTGTTGGTCAGGGCTCGACTAATCCCAGATCGCCATGGCGACTAGAAATTGCATCCTGGCTCCTGGTCTTTTGTTAGCCCATTCACTGTTGGCACAGGCGTGAGAAATCTTTTTTGCAGCATCTGCCCGGCAGTTCTGGGGGGCTCCGCCTCATGCGGTCGGTGATTGCTAGGGGGCCAGCTTCCCCCAGGCATCACACAGACCGAGACATGAATACTCAGCACAGCAGACCTTCGCTTATGTTGCTCCGATGTGTATCTTTACAGATGCACAGCGCAGGTTTACACACAATTACGCCTCAGCTTTTGCCTGATAAAGTTTGAAATGGATCCTAAGAAGGTTAATAGCCGAGGCAGAGACTGGAGACTATCGCTCACTACCATAAAAAAAAAAAAATGGCTCCTAACTTTATCTGGCTCCAAGATTCAAAGCAAATTTGTCAAGCCCTCTTGGTAAACTGCATTGTAGGAGTTTGTGTGTGTTAGATAGAAAACTGGCTAAAAGGTAGGGTACAGAGAGTGGTCATAAAGGGTAAAATTTCAAGATGGACATCAGTGGTAAGCGATGTCCCTCAGGGGTCTGTTATAGGACCAGTTCTATTCAATTTATTTATAAATGACTTTGAAATAGGCAGTGAAAGTCATGTGACAGTGTTTGCAGAGGACACAAAGCTAGGTAAAGTAATACGATGTGAGCAGGATGTTACTTCGCTGCAGAGGGATTTAAATGGCGGATGAAATTAAATGTAGATAAATGCAAAGTTATGCACTTTGGAGTGAAGAACACACAAGCCACCAATACCCTATATCAGGGATTCCCAAACCTGTCCTTGGAACCCTCAACCAGGCCAAATTTTGCAGATCACCTTGGGGAAAAGCAGACTGAATCACTGAGCAGCAAATCATATCACCTGTGCTGTGCTTGAGATATCTGTCAAACCTGGCGAGTCAGAGGGTCCTGAGGGCAGGTTTGGGAAACACTGCCCTATAGGGTACAGCATCATAGACGTCAAACTAATTAACACAATCAGGTTATTCAAAGAGAATCGAAAAGTCATCGCACGTTCGGTGACTTTTCGTTCTCTTCAATTCGGTGCGATTTGACGACCCCATTTCGGTAACCCTGCGGTGTATTCAGCAAGCACCACAGGACCGTCCTATTGCAGGGAAAAGACACCACAAACCCGCCGAAAACTCACTGCAAAACCCGGCAAAGGCTCACCGAAACCCGCAAAAACATCTAGATTAACCCCGCCGAACACGCCGGAGAAACCCGAGCAGCCGCCGATCACATCGCAGAGCAGCCGCCGGAAAAACCCGACACCGCAGACGAACGGAGTGAGGAAAAAAAACAGTAAGCTTGAATGTTTGAAAAGTGAAACGCTGTTTGCAAAGAAACTACTGAATGAAAATGTCTGAAATTTACATAAAATCCAATGAATGATAATAAAAAGGGAAGTTACAGAAAAAAGAACAAACGTTTTAAAAAAAAAATCCCAAAAAAAAGCCTAAAGTATCCTAAAAAAATCTATAAATAAAAAGACTTTTTACTGCAGAATTTTATAATGAACGGTTTATTAGATATTGAATTAAAACGGGAATATTTTTAACATTGAAGCCTATGGGATTCGCCTGAATAAACCTGTCGAATGAAACCACCGAACAGTAGGGCATTTCGGCAACTTTTCACTGCTGGTTTTTGTTCTCTGAATAGACGAAACATTGCTTCTCTATGGGGATTTCACTGCCCTCGAACAGGCACCGTATGTGCAGGCAATTCGCCAGGATTTGGCGAACTGCCTGATCTCTGGATAGCCGAATGGCCAGGAAAGGTAACCGTACGCTGAATTTCAGCGTTCGGTTACCTTTCGCCAGCAATTCGGAGCTCTTTGAATAACGCTGAATGTCTAATGTCAAACAGCAGCCGCCGAGGCCAGCAAGGTATCGGCATTAAAAGGGCAATTCACTCTCGCCATGAAAACATCATTTTACCACTTTATAAATCAATGGTCAGACGCACCCTGAATATATCGTGTGATTCCAACACCTGTTTTATTTAAAGATATTATGGCGCCAGAAAAAGTGCAGAGACGCAACTAAATGAATAAGGGGAATGGAAGATTTATAGCGCCTTAAAGGGGCCTGATAACTTTATATAACTATATACGGGGTCATTATAAACTCTTGTCTGGAAACCTAGTCATTCATAGGACTATACACAGGTCACAAGGTCATCCATTAAGACTGGCGTTTGACAAGCGCACTATGTGCACCCAGGGCCGCCATCAGGGCATTACGCCCCATGCTGCCGTAATTTGTCAGTTTGCTGCAGCAGGGTCATTGAACGCTTTGGATGCAAATTTCAAATCCAAAATGGCCGACAATTTCTTAAATGAAAGATTCAGATTGTTTTTCGTATCACAAAAAGCAGTCAGCACAATCCACAAATTATAGTTTTTATTGAATAAACGCTATGTTTACTTCTGAAACAAAATATAAATTGAACTGTAATATAAATACGTAAAGGGAATCCACAAGGTAAAGGAAGGGAGTATATTTAAAAGGAAACAAAGTAGCAAAACAAGAGGACATAGTCTTAGATTAGAGGGGCAAAGGTTTAAAAGTAACATCAGGAAGCATTATTTTACTGAGAGGGTGGTGGATACATGGAACAGTCTTCCAGTAGAAGTGGTAGAGGCCAAAACAGTAATTGAATTTAAGCAAGCATGGGATAGGCATAAGGCTATCCTAAACAAAAGATAAATCCAGGTAAAGTATCCATGTAATTGGGCGACTAGATGGACCGAAAGGTTCTTATGTTTCTATGTTTCTATGTCTATGTGCCGGGGGAAATAAAGATTTTGTGCTTTGGTGAACAAAAACCTCAAAATTAACATTGCTGTACGGAATTGTTACTTGCTTCATGGCGGCGGCCATCTTTAATATGTCACACTCAGCTACTCGCAGCATCTCCTCGGGTCGCTGCAAGTGCTAGGTTAGCAGTGCTGAGCGGCAGGACGGCGTTCAATGGCAAGTTGCTAACTTAGCACTTGCAGCGGCTGAGGTATTGAACGCGCCTACTGTTTCCTGGCAGCTTCACTGGCTGGCTGGGCGGGGCCAAGCAGCGTGTGGGGGCCTCCCAAGCACGTTGCTTAGGCTCTGCCCCCTCCCCTCAGTGAAGCTGCACGCCTGAGATGGAGGGCCCGGGCTGAAGACAAGAAGACAGAAGAAAAGAAGACAGAAGAAAAGAAGAGCTGAAGGAAGGAAGACAGCGGAGTGGTGAGCCAGGGCCCAGACCCCAGGGACCAGAGCCCAGACCCAGGGACCAGACCCAGCCTAGACCCAGGCTCCAAGGCCCAGAGCCCGGGCCCAGACCCCAAGGCCAGACTCAGGGCCCAGACCCCAAGGCCAGACTCAGGGCCCAGACCCCAAGGCCAGACTCAGGGCCCAGACCCCAAGGCCAGACTCAGGGCCCAGACCAGACCCCAGGGACCAGGCCCAGCCCAGACCCCAAGGCCCAGAGCACAGACCAAGGCCCAAACCAGACCCAGTGACCAGACCCAAAGGCCATCATATACAGCCTGTTACTGTGAGATTTATTGCTGTGGAGCTCTGTGATACGCTCATACACACTGCACATTACTGGGAGTTTTATTGCTGTGGAGCTCTGTGATACGCTCATACACACTGCACATTACTGGGAGTTTTATTGCTGTGGTGCTATGTTATGTCCTTTTTTTTTTGAAGGGGGAGAAAAGCTGTTACTGCTAGTTTTCAAGGGATCACAGATATTTTAAAGTATTTACAGCGGTTTGAACTGCTTACTGCTGAATGAGGTTGTGTGCGGTAGATCGCATCCTTTAATGCTAAGAGGCTAGATAGTTTATTTCACGATATATTTATTGGTTTACTCAAAACACAGCCAGATTTTTATTTTTTCTTTCTCTATTGGATATCTAGGATTCTACCACTGTTAGTTTCTTTCAATTATACTTGATTAGAGTGCGAGATCTATATGATATTACAATGGAGCATTGTGTTTAAACCTGCTTTTAGTTTGTTTGTTTTACGCTTATCAGAATGCCTCCCCCAAGTGACAAATACTTTTCAACCGCTGCTTGTGTTTACTTCAGGAAATATATTGAAAAACATGGTGGTCCCTATGAGTTACCTAAACCAGAGAGTATTGAAGGTGATAATCGGGTTTATGGTTTTATGAATGTGATTACACAAATAGTTTCCAACAAAAAATGTAATTCCAATAAAAGAAAGTTTGGTAATTCAGTCATTGATTTCGGCAATTAAGGATTTGTCAGATTTGGTAATGGATTTAAAGACAGACAACAATGCCCTGAAGAGCAGAATAGAGGATGCCTTAGACAAAAGAGATTGCTTGAAGATAGCAGCGTTAAGTACATCCAGCACCATTAACTATAAAAACAGGTAAAGGAACTGGAGGAGCAGAGAGCTGCATATGGGGACAAAATCATAGAACTACAGGATATGGTGATGGAGTATAAAAATAAAAAGGTTACACACATGCCCACTTCATCCACCTATGTAGATATATCCATGCCACAAAATCAGGAATCGGTTCAAACATTGAACCAGAGAGCTAAGGATTCTTTCTGTCTCCCTGTTGCAGATATTATTTATGCGCCACAGGCACCAGTAATTATAATAGAGACGTTTAATGTAACAAACAGTACCACAGGGTTTTCTAAGCAAACACAGCCAATGTCAATGGCAGATAAGGAACTTTTTAATAAATGGTGGGGTTCCATGCCAGTTAATAATTTTAACAATTTCACTCATTGGTTCCAGAGAGGGGCAGAAAGGGCCAGAAAAGAGAGACTTGATATGGAGGAATGGACAGAGTTATTGGAAGATGCTTTGGGCCCTGTGAAAAGCAAGTTGTGGGGTTTAATACTAATGTATCAAGTCAGGCAGAACAAATTGCAGCAACTAACTTCTACCTCCTCAGTTTTGAAAAAAGAAATGTCTAACATTACTATGAGGCCAACTGATGGTCCTTGAGAGGTGGCTCAACGTATATTGTTTTGGCATTCTCTGCGCCGACCACAGCAGCCAATGCCGCATGGTTCACCACAGCACATAACTAGAGTGCTGGAAGCCCTTCCCAATGAGTGCTGAGACTTTGTTAAGCTGTTTGATCCGATGCCTTCAAACTTAGAATTGGTGCTATACAGAGCAGAAAAATGGTGGTTTGATCGTTATGGAGACGGGCCATTTGTTGTTTCTGCAGTGAGGACGATTATGGAAAGATCCGGTAAGGGAACAGAAGAAAATTGGAGAGAGAGTAGTGGAAAACAACATAATAGAAAGCAACATAGATGGAGAGATAATGATCGAGAACTCTGGGGTGGAGACAATAAGTCAAGGGGGAGAAGTGACAATAATTGGAGAAGAAATGAGAATAATAATGGATATCTGGACAATAATTTGAGATGGAAAGAATGGGGAGATCACTGGATGACCTATAGATCAGAGAGCAAACAGACTAATAGACGGTGGGACAGTGATAACTGGAGAAGAAAAAAGACAGAATATTGGAAATTAAAGAGAGACTCTGAAAGAATACAGAATGAGCTCAAAGAATTGAGGGAGTGCGTAGAATCAGGAACGGAGGAAAGAAAACAGGACATGTAAGTCCCTTCTGTTCTCCTCGATCATTGTAAATAAGACTTAGGTTTGGGGACATTCTTAGCTCTGATTTAATTAATTTATTTTCTGCTAATTAACATGAGTTTTTCTTATTGTTGAATCTGTGTAAATGATCACGTTTGTTGCTTTTTTCTAGATAAAAAATGAAGAGCCGAGATCTGAGTTCCTTGCACCCCATCCCTAATAATAATCTTGCAATTTGTTCCAGGATACCAGGACCAGCTATTGCTGAATGACAGATCCCATAAGATTTTTTCGTTGAACATAGCTCAGTCAATTTTTTTTTTATTATTAATTTTCCTCTCCTTTGCATTTTTTTTTTGATGTGCCCACATACACCATATAAACCTATTCTAGAGAAAAAATAAAAGTAAAATACTTGTCCAGAAGTGGGGGTACACAAATTGTGGTGGTTACAGTTGTATTTTCCATCTTTGATTAGGTTTCAATTAAATGTGTGAGATATTAGCTAAAGATAGTATGAAGTCACGGATGTGATTGATTTGGCCGGACAGAAGTGTTATTTAATTTATTTTACGGATAGTGTCTCTTATGGGTATTTTGTACATTTGGGGATAAAAATGGGAAATACTGGATTTGAAAACGTGGGGCAAGGCATTTGGTTTTAAAAATTATTTTTTTAATTATGTGCATACAATTTCTCATTGATAAGATGGGAATACGGAGAATTGCATATTGGGTTTTGGTTTTAAAGATTTGCAATTTTTTTTCCTTTATAAACTGGGAATGGGAAATATTGGACTTCACATGGGGCAATGGTTTGGTGTTAAAGGTTTCTATTTCTTTAACATTTTTTTTTATTTTTCGTTCTTCTACTGGTATTATATGCATTCGGGGAAAATTGGCCATTTGGTTTTTTCACATATTGGTATTCTACAATTTTTAACACTCGCAAAATAAATTTTATCATTTCGAAAGAACAATGAAACGGGACAATAGCTTTGGTTTTAAATGGTTGCAATTTCTTTAACCTTTTTTAACAATATTATGAGTAAATTGGTAGTAGGAAAAATGTTTGACTTAGTGGGTAATTTTTTTTCATAGTTATTTAATTTTTACCTAAAAAAAAATTAAAATGTTACTATGGATGGAAAGATTTTCTCTCATGGGGCAATTTTATACAATTTTAATAAATTTTACACATGGGACAATGTGTTTGGGTTTTTAAAGGTTTGCAATTATTTCTTTTTTTTCCCATAACCTGCAAATGTGACTTTTTAAAGATGGGTTGTTTTTACCTTTTTAAGGATATTTACTGGATGAAAAATTGCAATTTATTTTTTACAACTATGGTATACACATAATGGAGAACATGCAGGGGAGACTGAATAACTCCAGTCTCTTTATATTGCAGGATCATATATATATTATTACTAAGGTTATGAGTGAAATGTGTGGCTATGGGCAACAGACCCTATGGTAATGTGTTTAATCCTCTAGAAGGAGTGAGGTGAGTGAGATTGTATAATTAGTCTCTTCCACAGCTGAAACATAGATCAGACACCACAACTAAACAGATGCTTGAAAGAAGATTTGCGGTTTTAAGATGAAAGTGAAGATACAAAGACCTGTCAGGAGACATTGACCGGTCAGGAGACATTGACCTGCCAACGCTGGTGTTTCAGGTGCTTATATTGTAATGGACTGAGTGAACGGAGGTGGGTGCATCTAAAGAAATAAGTGCACACCACAACTTCTCATACATGGACTTTACCAGTGAGTACACACGCTTTTGCACAATTCTCAAGTTCTGTGAAGACCAGTCAAGTTGACGTCACATAAATTCCAGGACTTATGAGAGAAGGCAAGCCAATGCTCCTGGCTCCCATGTTGTACAAGCAGCAGAAACGGGGGTTAGCAAAGGCAAACTGCAACTCCTAAAACCCCAATGAACTCAAATTCTTTGATTCTCACTGGAGAATAAATCAATTTATTTTCAGGACATTTGAACATATCCAGCTCTAGGAACAAGCAGAAGTTTCGATGATCCCACAGGTGTCTGACTCTATGAACTTAGTTGTGTCCAGATTCTATGACAGTTTTAACTTCACCTCACATGAACACATTATGTTTGGGTATATTTATGGTTTTAAATGAGAAATTATATTTAAAGGGGTGGAACGTGGATTTATTCTTTCCACGTGTAAATGTCTCACCCCTTGTGTCTCGTCAGATATATATATTATTTTTTTTGATGAGGTGTTGGAATCCGTTCAACAAAGAATAAGAAAAAGTGGGGGAATGTGGGGACATTAGACATGCCTCTCCTGTATGTTGAATTAGCCAGGTCTCTCTGCTCTATAGCCTTCATTTACATATCATTAGACTCTTTGGTTAATTACAATATGCCCTTCCCTTGGGAAGACACACCTACTCCATTATATACACATGAACTCTCTCTCCCTGTCCTGTGGAGTGGACACCGTTTCCCTCCACTCCTGGTTGATAAGTATACACTATGGGCTTCTGGCCCTCTAGGCCTATTTGCTATTGTTCATATTGGCTGCTTTGTAAATCTTGTACATATGTGATTTAGTGTGCTGTGAGTAATTCCTAATAAATGTTTAATATAGTGGACAAACCTGTCTTCTGCAATATATATATATTTGTGTTGGGTGAGTGGTACACCAACACCTACAGTTGTGTTCAAAATTATTCGACCCCCAATGCTGTAAAGGGTTTTAGGGAATTTAGTGACATTTGTAATTGTATTCAGAATGAAATCCTACAAGGACTTTTTAAAGAACCATATGCAACTAAAATGACATCAATTGGTTTTGTAATACAGTAGTAAATGTTTCTTTTGTGAATTCTTCATTGACACAATTATTCAACCCCTTAAAGACTACCACTCTGAAGAACAGAGGTTCATTCAAGTGTTTTCAATCAGGTATTGAAAACATCTGTGGATGTCACGGAGCAGCAATAAAGCATAATAAGCACCAATTAGGCAGCTTTAAAATGACTGTGATACTCAGCTCCTTCTAGACATTTACTGGTGTGTGGTTACAAACATGGTGAAGTCAAGAGAATGGTCCAGGAAGACAAGAGAAGAGGTGATTACTCTTCACAGGAAGGGCAATGGCTATAAGAAGATTGCAAAGATGTTAAACATACCAAGAGAGACCATAGGAAGCATCATTCGCAAATTCAAGGCAAAGGGCACTGTTGAAACGCTACCTGGTCGTGGCAGAAAGAAGATGCTGACTTCGACTGCTGTGCGCTACCTGAAGCGTAGAGTGGAGAAAAGTCCCCGTGTGACTGCTGAGGAACTGAGAAAAGATTTGTCAGATGTGGGTACTGAAGTTTCAGCTCAGACAATACGGCGCACACTGCGTAATGAAGGCCTCCATGCCAGAACTCCCAGGCGCAACCCCTTGCTGTCTCCAAAGAATAAGAAGAGTCGACTGCAGTATGCCAAAAGTCATGTGGACAAACCACAGAAGTTTTTGGATAGTGTTCTGTGGACTGATTAAACAAAATTAGAACTGTTTGGGCCCATGGATCAACGCTATGTTTGGAGGAGGAAGAACAAGGCCTATGAAGAAAAGAACACCTTGCCTACTGTGAAGCATGGCGGGGGGTCAATCATGCTTTGGGGCTGTTTTGCTTCTGCAGGTACAGGGAAGCTTCAGCGTGTGCAAGGTACCATGAATTCTCTTCAGTACCAGGAGATATTGGATGACAATGTGATGCAGTCCGTCACAAACCTGAGGCTTGGGAGACGTTGGACCTTTCAACAGGACAATGATCCCAAGCATACCTCCAAGTCCACTAGAGCATGGTTGCAGATTAAAGGCTGGAACATTTTGGAGTGGCCATCGCAGTCACCAGACTTAAATCTGATTGAGAACCTCTGGTGGGACTTAAAGAAAGCAGTTGCAGTGCACAAGCCTAAGAATGTGACTGAACTGGAGGCTTTTGCCCATGACGAATGGGTGAAGATACCCGTAGATCGCTGCAAGACACTTGTGTCAAGCTATGCTTCACGTTTAAAAGCTGTTATAACTGTAAAAGGATGTTGTACTAAGTACTAAGATTGAATGTCACTTGGGGGTTGCATAAAACTGATAATGATGTGAGCACAGAAAAGACATTTGTGGTTATTTCATTATAAATGTTATGTTATATTTGTCTGACCTACACGTGCCTCTTTGATTTAATTGTAAGCAAGATGACTGAATGATCAAAATCTATGTCAAACTGGCCAAAACACTCAATTTCAGTGGGGGTTGAATAATTTTGAACACAACTGTATATTTTCAAGCGCTCAGCGACCATTTACCACAGCCCGCTGTGTGAAGAGACATGTAGACATGGAGTGGAGAACATGCACGGCACGTGGCAGACAGTCAATGTCATTGGGTGAGCGGTGTTATTAGGTGGACAGGTGGGCAGGCAGGGTTATTGGGCGATTGATTTCAGTGAGCAGTCTGCAAGCTTCTCCAAACAGGGAGGTTTTCGGGACGGATATAAATCTTTAGCGGGCAGTTGGCAGGCTGATAGGGGAAGGGAGTTCTGCAGCATGTTTGCAATCCAGGGGAAATCCTTACGGTGTGAAGGGAAGAGGAGATGAGAGGGACGGAGAGCTGGAGGTTTGAGCGCGGGGCCGGGGACATATTTGTAGACACAAGGGGGCTGTACTTGAATTTTACCGCTTTCCCTCTTACCTTTTCCTGATGGGAAGAAGCACTCCATTTCCACGCTACTGCGGGAGTGCGAGATGCAGAGGGCGCTGCTAGGCACCAGTCCTTCCTGTGGGGGGCTCCTGTCCGTGGTTCTCACCAAACACCAACCGGGCCGGTCGCTCGGCCTCTCCAGCAACTCCACTGTCTGCCCGCCCTGCACGCTCAGCTCGTTGCTGTGAATGGCAATAAAGTCTTGGAGCACCGAGGTCAACTCGCACCCACCGGACAACTGCAAGACAGACAGGTGGTATTAGGACAAGGCGCGGGCACAGAGAGGCAGCATAGCGAATGCCCATTCAGGGCAGGGGGGGGGGCAAATTAACTAGGATACAATATGAGAATACCAGGAATATAACAAACCTGGAAACATTCCCACCTCCCTGGACAATACCGGGAAAAATTAGCTGCAGAGCATCACCCTGTGAGGATACAATATATACACACGAGGCTGCAGAGCATCGCCCTGCGAGGATGCACAGACACACACACAGTCCATAAAGTCTCTTTACAATTTGAAAAATTGATTCCAAAAGGCAAATGAAAAGACAGAAGTGAAAATTATTACGAAATAAGACGTATATAAGTTTTTTTTGCCTCATTTAATACAGCTCTATATGGGCACCATTAGTTGCACGAAGCACATCAAGACGGTGCTCAATTTCTTGCCATGTTCACTGTAGCTTCCCCTCATTGTGTCTGTTTGCATAACCTGGTCTTTGGGGAAAAAAAGCCATTTACTATGGCATCGATCAAGGCGGGTTCTGTGTTATTACAGAGCCTAGATGCAAAAAAGGTTGAGAAGCTGCGGACTTCATTTGCACCTCCTACCCAGAATTCTTTGCTGCATATGGGGAATGTAGCACAATAGCTCTGTAAGCGGTTCTCTGAATTGCTAGGATGTGTAAATGCTTTCTGCAGCTATAAACTTGATTATTTGCAGTGTGGAGGCTTTTAATCTTCTCCTGGATGGCCTCTCACCACCTAAAGATTAACATGTCCAAGACTGAGCTCCAACTAATTCCTCCCTCCAATGCCTCCCCACCTCCTGACTTCATCATGTTTGAGGGTATCACCATCTCCCCATCAAGCCAAGTTCGCTGTCTTGGAGTTACACTTGACTCTGCTCTTTCCTTCATCCCCCACATCAAGTCTCTTTCCTCCTCCTGCCGACACCAACTACGTAATATTTCCAGAATTCATCCATTTCTTACCGTTGACACCACAAAACAACTCATCCATGCCTTGGTAATCTCCCGACTTGACTATTGCAATAATCATCTAGTTGGCCTCCCTCTCTCCCACCCCTCTTCCCTACAATCCATTCTGAATGCCTCTGCCAGGCTCATCCACCTGACATGCCGCTCCTCTCTGTGAGTCCCTTCACTGGCTCCTCATCCACCTCACCCGCCGCTCTGTCTCTGCGAGTCCCTTCACTGGCTCCCCATCCACCTCACCCGCCGCTCCTCTCTGCGAGTCCCTTCACTGGCTCCCCATCCACCTCACCCGCCGCTCTGTCTCTTTTATTTATTATTCTTTATTTATTATTCTTTATTTATAAAGCGCCAGCATATTCCGCAGCGCTGTACAATAAGCACAGTATAGACAGGGTTACAATACATTGAACAACATTTGACAAACAGTACAGGAGGAGATGAGGGCCCTATTCCCGTAGGAACTCACAATCTGGGAGGGTTGGGGTTGGAAACAGGAGGAGAGGACTGTAAGGTTAGAGTGATTGATGATTGCGTCAGTGAGTTGGGTGGTAGGCTTCCCTAAATAGGAATGTTTTAAGGGAGCGTTTGAAGGAAGAGAAGTTAGGGGAAAGTCTGACAGTATGAGGGAGAGCGTTCCAGAGAGTGGGGGCTGCGCGTGAGAAATCCTGCAGTCTATCATGGGAAGAGGTGATGCGGTGAGAAGCTAGGCGCAGGTCACTGTTTGACCTTAGGGAGCGGGCTGGGGTGTATTTGGTGATTAGTGAGGACAGGTAGTGGGGAGCTGAGTTAGTGAGGGTTTTGTAGGTAAGGATAAGGATTTTGAACTTAATTCTGCAGTGGATGGGGAGCCAGTGAAGGGACTCGCAGAGGGGAGCGGCAGAGACAGAGCGGCGGGTGAGGTGAATTAGTCTGGCGGAGGCGTTCAGGATGGATTGTAGGGGGAGAGGCGGGACAGAGGGAGGCCAGATAAGAGATTATTGCAATAGTCGAGTCGGGAGATTACCAGGGCGTGTATGAGTTGTTTTGTGGCGACAGCGGTAAGAAATGGCCGAATTCCGGAAATATTACGCAGTTGGTATCGGCAGGAGGAGGAAAGAGACTCTGCGAGTCCCTTCACTGGCTCCCCATCCACCTCACCCGCCGCTCTGTCTCTGCGAGTCCCTTCACTGGCTCCCCATCCACCTCACCCGCCGCTCTGTCTCTGCCGCTCCCCTCTGTGAGTCCCTTCACTGGCTCCCCATCCACTGCAGAATTAAGTTCAAAATCCTTATCCTTACCTACAAAACCCTCACTAACTCAGCTCCCCACTACCTGTCCTCACTAATCACCAAATACACCCCAGCCCGCTCCCTAAGGTCAAACAGTGACCTGCGCCTAGCTTCTCCCCGCATCACCTCTTCCCATGATAGACTGCATGATTACTCACTCGCAGCTGCCATCCTCTGGAACGCTCTCCCTCGTACTGTCAGACTTTCCCTTCCTTCAAACGCTCCCTTAAGACATTCCTATTTAGGGAAGCCGACCACCCGACTCACTGATACACCCTACTGCCCCCAACCAGTCCATCTCTCACCTTGCAGCCCGTGTGCTGTTACACAGTTATATTCATATTGATTTAGATGGGGATTTATATAGATAGTCCTTATGCTGCCATCTGGTGGTCTTTCTGTATTGTACATGCTTCCTCCCTGTTCCCTCGCTTTATGATGATGCGTTTCCTGTGTGTGTGTGAAGCTCCACCCTTCTTGTTCAGTAAGTTTCCTGCGTTATGGCTGCAGTAACAGGCTGCACATGTCTCTCCATTGCATGCTACGAACAGTATCATCTTTTGACCGTAAAAATACCGAATTTCATTTATCTGCTGTATCCTGTGATCTGCTGTTATCTGATGTACGGAATAAAGCAACTCGTGGATGGAATAGGTGTTTGGTGAGTTCAGGTATCTGATAAGGATTGTCCTCAGTAATTGTATCTGCTTATACAGGCCAGGCATAGAAGTCTCTGCAAGGGAGAAATTGCTACTACAACAATCAGAGTCAGAATAGCCCGTCACTCTCACCTTGCAGCCCGTCACTCTCACCTTGCAGTCCTCCTGTTTCCACCCCAACCCTTCTAGATTGTAAATTCCTACGGGAATAAGGCATTCGTTTTCTCCTGTACCAGTTTGTCAATTGTTGTTCAATGTAATGTAACCTTGTCTATATTGTGCCCATTGTACAGCGCTGCGGAATATGCTGGTATAATTATATATGTACATACACCTCACTTTTTTGCCCTCCACTACAATTGTATATACATACATGAAACCGGGAACCCGTGAGTGCTGGATTACTACCTGGTATATATATATTTTTTGAGGCTGCAGAGCATCGCATTGCGAGGATACAAATTTATATAAATATCGGAGGCTGCAGAGCATCACATTGCGAGGATACAATTTATATCTATCGGAGGCTGCAGAGCATTGCAAGGATACAATAATATATATATATGCTCTGCACCCTCCGATAAATATATATTGTATCCTCACGATGCTCTGCAGCCTCGGATATATAGTGTATCCTCGCAATGTGATGCTCTGCAGATATATATAAAATGCTGCAGAGCATCGCATTGCAAGGATATAATATATATCCGAGGCTGCAGAGCATAAATATATATATATAATCTCTGCAGAGCATAGCACAGCAAACATTACATACAACGCTCAATGCAAATATAAAGGACTAACCCTTGTATTGCACGAGTCCTCAAGCTCCTGTGAGTGAGGCGGATCCTGGTAACACACCTCTCACCTGCTGTTTGTGATTGGTGCCGCATGTATTCTGATCCCCACTCAGCAGTCAAAGGGTAAATACCAGTGTTATTATGGAGCAGATGGAGGACACTACCGCAGCTGCGCTTCCTCCACAACGCTAACCATTAAGGCTTACAATGCCTTCTACAAGCCGCCATTTAGCAAGTCGACCCCTGTTGGGGCTTATTCACTAAACAGGGAATTTTTATGGAACGACCGGAATACAGTCTGTACTGTAACAAGGTGGAGGTTATTACCGGTTTATTGTGGATTAAAATATGGCCTTGTCACTCACAGTTTAGTGAATAAGCCCCTCAGTGCTACGTCCTGTACAGTGCTCATTCCATGAGTCTGGCCCTCTGCCTTCCCTGTACTGGCCATGCCTCACCCATCACCGTCCGTCTGTCCAGCGAGAGGCATCCAAGACGTGCTGTACCCGAGACTCCTGGGAGCATGGCAGGTGTCAACGGTGACATCACGGCCACACACCTGATAGCAGGTTTCCGTTGCAACTTACAGAAGTCAACCCTTTATAGTCTGAGAGGAACCAGTGAGGCCTTTCAGGCACAGAAGGCATCTCCTCTCCAGCCTGGCAGCACAGCTTCAGAGGTATTAACCCTTTCTTCATTAGACCTTCTCTAATAATACGACCCCTGACCCCAGGTTACACTCCCTACCCACCCTTCAATCAATTTAACAAAATAGCTGCCAGCGCTCTGACATCATCACACCCATCTCCGAGCTGCAACAATGTGACCGGACCAGAAAAACACGAATCTTAACGAGAGTTATACAACAGCACGCAAACTTACAACACAACTGTGATACACAAACACGCACACTTGTGATACATTAATATGGAAGCCGCACAGCTGTGATACACATATACACAAACATCCAGCAGCTGTGATAAACACCCACTGTACATTGCTGTGCAGCTCTAATACAATCATACACACAGCACATTAATGTGGAGCTCTGATAGGCTCATACACACAGCGCACATTACTGTGAAGTTTATTGCTGTGGATTCTGTGATACGCTCATACACACCGCACATTACTGTGAAGTTTATTGCTGTGGATTCTGTGATACGCTCATACACACCGCACATTACTGTGAAGTTTATTGCTGTGGATTCTGTGATATGCTCATACACACCGCACATTACTGTGAAGTTTATTGCTGTGGATTCTGTGATACGCTCATACACACCGCACATTACTGTGAAGTTTATTGCTGTGGATTCTGTGATACGCTCATACACACCGCACATTACTGTGAAGTTTATTGCTGTGGATTCTGTGATACGCTCATACACACCGCACATTACTGTGAAGTTTATTGCTGTGGATTCTGTGATACGCTCATACACACCGCACATTACTGTGAAGTTTATTGCTGTGGATTCTGTGATACGCTTATACACAGCGCACATTACTGTGAAGTTTATTGCTGTGGATTCTGTGATACGCTTATACACAGCGCACATTACTGTGAAGTTTATTGCTGTTGATTCTGTGATACGCTCATACACACCGCACATTACTGTGAAGTTTATTGCTGTGGATTCTGTGATACGCTTATACACAGCGCACATTACTGTGAAGTTTATTGCTGTGGATTCTGTGATAAGCTCATACACACCGCACATTACTATGAGTTTTATTGCTGTGGAGCTCTGTGTTAAACAGACATGGTGATGTGCATGTAGGTAAACATGGCTGACATGGTGGTTATGTTACGTTACACTATATATAACCCGAGACGTTGTTTATCACCCGCCAGCCATTGTCTCAGGCGTGGGAATGACCCTATCTGCCCAATGGCCGCCATCTTGATGCGCAGGATAAATTCCCCGTTGTGTCAGTGAGGGCGTTACCCGAATCGTAGTTTCTCGCTGTGGACTTTGCTCTCCATTAAATATCTATATCACAGGTCACATTTATTGGAGGAAGGATTAACCCTTGCCCTGCCAGAATAAACAGCTCTGCGTCTCCGAGCATCACAAAGTGCCAACAGAGAGGGGGAGGGGGGGGGGTCGACAAAAAAAAAAAAAAGGAAAAATCTTGCTGTGCATTGCCACTCCCATGATGCACAGCCAGGCAGCATCCCACATACGGCTACATCATAGCGATGTGCTGTCTGATGGTCTTCACTCAGTGATACCGTGTCGGTCTGTCCTTGCCCCGTGCATGAAGCATGCTCAGCGCACTTTGTGTGCATTAAACATTACTTTAGACAAAACGCTTTTCTATTTATGTGCAGCAAGTGATGAGTGCACTGCACATCCCAAACCGCAAAACAAGCTCTACACTCCACAGGCCTGAAGAGAGAGCAGCGATGCACAGCCAGGGCCGAGGCGCAGCGATGCAAAGCCAGGGCCGAGGCGCAGCGATGCAAAGCCAGGGCCGAGGCGCAGCGATGCAAAGCCAGGGCCGAGGCGCAGCGATGCACAGCCAGGGCCGAGGCGCAGCGATGCACAGCCAGGGCCGAGGCGCAGCGATGCACAGCCAGGGCCGAGGCGCAGCGATGCACAGCCAGGGCCGAGGAGCAGCGATGCACAGCCAGGGCCGAGGCACAGCGATAAAAAGCCAGGGCCGAGGCGCAGCGATGCACAGCCAGGGCCGAGGCGCAGCGATGCGCAGCGATGCACAGCCAGGCCGAGGCGCAGCGATGCAAAGCCAGGGCCGAGGCGAAGCGATGAACAGCCAGGGCCGAGCGCAGCGATGCACAGCCAGGGCCGAGGCGCAGCGATGCACAGCCAGGGCCGAGGCGCAGCGATGCACAGCCAGGGCCGAGGAGCAGCGATGCACAGCCAGGGCCGAGGAGCAGCGATGCACAGCCAGGGCCGAGGCGCAGCGATGCACAGCCAGGGCCGAGGCGCAGCGATGCACAGCCAGGGCCGAGGCGCAGCGATAAAAAGCCAGGGCCGAGGCGCAGCGATAAAAAGCCAGGGCCGAGGCGCAGCGATAAAAAGCCAGGGCCGAGGCGCAGCGATGCACAGCCAGGGCCGAGGCGCAACGATGCACAGCCAGGGCCGAGGCGCAGCGATGCACAGCCAGGGCCGAGGCGCAGCGATGCACAGCCAGGGCCGAGGCGCAGCGATGCACAGCCAGGGCCGAGGCGCAGCGATGCACAGCCAGGGCCGAGGCGCAGCGATAAAAAGCCAGGTCCGAGGCGCAGCGATAAAAAGCCAGGGCCGAGGCGCAGCGATGCACAGCCAGGGCCGAGGCGCAGCGATGCACAGCCAGGGCCGAGGCGCAGCGATGCACAGCCAGGGCCGAGGCGCAGCGATGCACAGCCAGGGCCGAGGCGCAGCGATGCACAGCCAGGGCCGAGGCGCAGCGATGCAAAGCCAGGGCCGAGGCGCAGCGATAAAAAGCCAGGGCCGAGGCGCAGCGATGCACAGCCAGGGCCGAGGCGCAGCGATGCACAGCCAGGGCCGAGGCGCAGCGATGCACAGCCAGGGCCGAGGCGCAGCGATGCAAAGCCAGGGCCGAGGCGCAGCGATGCAAATAGGGTTCCCACCTGTCCAGTTTTGACCCAGACTGTCCGGGTTTGGAGTCATGTGTCCGGGTTTGACACCCTCTGCCACCCAGACACATGACTCCGAGGTTCTGGCACAATTCCCCGCCTCATACTTACATTTCCTGCGTTCCCCCGGCGCCACAGTCCTCTCCTCCGTCTATTGTTTTAAGGTTGAAGAGGGGTTGGGTGGTCCGAGTCACGTGTCGTCCTCTCCGCCTCCTCTGAGCCGCTGTCAGTCGCAACGAGCTCACGTGATAACGAAGTTCACGTCACCACGTGGTTGATCGTGAGGCTCCTATTCCTCCCGGCCGAGCGAGCAGCCAACGAGAGTGAGACGTGCCGAGCTGACTAGGATTCCCAGTCTGATGGTGCTGCAGTTGCGTGCGTGGTCGTCTGGTCTCGCTCTTCCTTTCTGGATCGTCGAACTCTTCAGGCCAGCAGGCAGCTCTACATCCACTGACTCTCTGACGCCGCCGGTCAACTCAAGACTCGCAGATCTCCGTAGTCAGTGTGCCCGCCAGGCCAGCCCAGCTACGACTCCAAGAGAGTGAGAGTAGCCGCCGACAGAACAGAGTGAGTCTAAGCCCATACCAGTGTGCCAGTGCCATACCAGTGTGCCAGCCTTTCCAGTCTGCCATGCATAATACC
Organism: Leptobrachium leishanense; assembly: GCA_009667805.1. Classification (NCBI taxonomy): domain Eukaryota; kingdom Metazoa; phylum Chordata; class Amphibia; order Anura; family Megophryidae; genus Leptobrachium; species Leptobrachium leishanense. The sequence goes on along the minus strand of CM019069.1, from coordinate 3,991,373 downwards.
AGTGTGCCAGCCATACAACAGTGTGCCATGTATATAATACTAGTGCGCCAGCCATACCAGTGTGCCATAATACCAGCCTGACATGCCATGCATACCACGTGCCATAATATATACGCATAATGTAAATATACGTATACACTACAAAAAAAATGGCTGCCCAAGCCCAACACTTTAGTGTTCGGGTTTGGCTTGAAGAAAAGGTGGCAACCCTAGATGCAAAGCCAGGGCCGAGGAGCAGAGCCAGGGCTGATGAGTGGCCAAGCAAAGCCAGGGCTGAGGAGTGGCCAAGCAAAGCCAGGGCTGAGGAGCAGCGCCAGGGCTGAGGAGCAGCGCCAGGGCTGAGGAGCAGCGCCAGGGCTGAGGAGCAGAGCCAGGGCTGAGGAGCAGAGCCAGGGCTGAGGAGCAGAGCCAGGGCTGAGGAGCAGAGCCAGGGCTGAGGAGCAGAGCCAGGGCTGAGGAGCAGAGCCAGGGCTGAGGAGCGGGGATGCAAAGCAAGAGGTGAGACGTGAGGGGGAATGGTCAGGGCTGAGAAGTGTGGCGTGAAGATTCCCGTGAAGGATGAAGAGCAAAGAGAAGGACAAGTAACACCGTGTACACTGAGCCCAGACTGGCTCACGACAGCCGTTTCTTTTCCTCGTCCACAGTATTCTTATAAATACATAGTCCAGGGTTAGGTTTGCGCTAGCGCTGCATCAGAAAGAATCCTGTGACGCGGCCGTGGTTTGTCCTTCCTCTGATCTTACAGGTCAAAGAAAAGCGACTCAAGCACTTTATTATATCTTAGAAATAAAGTATTATTCCTGTGGATTGTATTAATATGTAAGCTGGTGTGTCCTTCCTGCACGCACGGGGTTAATCATAGAAAACCAGTCTGAGAACCCAGTATATTAACCCTCTCCTTGCCTGAAGACAACACACACGGGGGCAATATTCTTATAAAAGGGGCTGCAGGAGAAGCACTTTCTTATTGTGACGCTCCGTCTGTGCCCCCTTCAAATGTGAACCCCACCACCAGAGACACCCCCTTTCTGAACCAACCTGACAACAGAAATTGCCCCTTCTGAACCCCAACACCATATATTGCCCCTTCTGAACCCCAACACATATATTGCCCCTTCTGAACCCCAAACCATATATTGCCCCTTCTGAACCCCAACACCATATATGCCCCTTCTGAACCCCAACCCATATATTGCCCCTTCTGAACCCCAACACCATATATTGCCGCCTTCTGAAACCCAACACCATATATTGCCCCTTCTGAACCCCTACACCATATATTGCCGCCTTCTGAAACCCAACACCATATATTGCCGCCTTCTGAAACCCAACACCATATATTGCCCCCTTCTGAACCCCAACACCATATATTGCCGCCTTCTGAAACCCAACACCATATATTGCCCCTTCTGAACCCCAACACCATATATTGCCGCCTTCTGAACCCCAACACCATATATTGCCCCTTCTGAACCCCAACACCATATATTGCCCCTTCTGAACCCCAACACCATATATTGCCCCTTCTGAACCCCAACACCATATATTGCCGCCTACTGAAACCCAACACCATATATTGCCCCTTCTGAACCCCAACACCATATATTGCCCCTTCTGAAACCCAACACCATATATTGCCCCTTCTGAACCCCAACACCATATATTGCCGCCTTCTGAAACCCAACACCATATATTGCCCCTTCTGAACCCCAACACCATATATTGCCGCCTTCTGAAACCCAACACCATATATTGCCCCTTCTGAACCCCTACACCATATATTGCCCCTTCTGAACCCCAACACCATATATTGCCGCCTTCTGAACCCCAACACCATATATTGCCGCCTTCTGAAACCCAACACCATATATTGCCGCCTTCTGAACCCCAATAGTAGAAATCCCCCCCAGACTAAACCTGTATATCTGCATTTTTGGTATAATGTGAAATGAACTTTTTGCTTATTAAAGCTACTCACACTACTTCCAGGTGGAGGCCGCACCGGGATAAGGAGGATAGTGGAGGCCGCACCGGGATAAGAAGGATAGTGGAGGCCGCACTGGGATAAGAAGGATAGTGGAGGCCGCACCGGGATAGTGATATAGTGATAGTGGAGGCCGCACCGGGATAGTGATAGTGGAGGCCGCACCGGGATAAGGAGGATAGTGGAGGCCGCACCGGGATAAGGAGGATAGTGGAGGCCGCACCGGGATAAGAAGGATAGTGGAGGCCGCACCGGGCTAGTGATATAGTGATATAGTGATAGTGGAGGCCGCACCGGGCTAGTGATATAGTGATAGTGGAGGCCGCACCGGGATAAGGATAGTGGAGGCCGTGCCGGGATAGTGATATAGTGATAGTGGAGGCCGCACCGGGATAAGGATAGTGGAGGCTGCACCGGGATAAGGATAGTGGAGGCCGCACCGGGATAAGGATATAGCGATAGTGGAGGCCGCACCGGGATATTGATATAGTGATAGTGGAGGCCGCACCGGGATATTGATATAGTGATAGTGGAGGCCGCACCGGGATATTGATATAGTGATAGTGGAGGCCGCACCAGGATATTGATATAGTGATAGTGGAGGCCGCACCGGGATATTGATATAGTGATAGTGGAGGCCGCACCGGGATATTGATATAGTGATAGTGGAGGCCGCACTGGGATAGTGATATAGCGATGGATAGTGATATAGCGATAGTGGAGGCCGCACCGGGATATTGATATAGCGATAGTGGAGGCCGCACCGGGGATAAGAATATAGTGATAGTGGAGGCTGCACCGGGGATAAGGATATAGTGATAGTGGAGGCCGCACCGGGGATAAGGATATAGTGATAGTGGAGGCTGCACCGGGATAGAGATAGCGGAGGCCGCACCGGGATAGAGATAGCGGAGGCCGCAACGGGATAGAGATAGCGGAGGCCGCACCGGGATAGAGATAGCGGAGGCCGCACCGGGATAGAGATAGCGGAGGCCGCACTGGGATAGAGATAGCGGAGGCCGCACTGGGATAGAGATAGCGGAGGCCGCACTGGGATAGAGATAGCGGAGGCCGCACCGGGATAGAGATAGCGGAGGCCGCACCGGGATAGAGATAGCAGAGGCTGCACCGGGATAGAGATAGCGGAGGCCGCACCGGGATAGAGATAGCGGAGGCCGCACCGGGACAGTGGAGGCCGCACCGGGATAGAGATAGCGAAGGCCGCACCGGGATAGAGATAGCGGAGGCCGCACCGGGATAGAGATAGCGGAGGCCGCACCGGGATAGTGGAGGCCGCACCGGGATAGTGATAGTGGAGGCTGTAGCGGTTGAACCCCTGGGTGGATATCAGTCCTCATTCCTCCGTATGCAGCTCTCCTGAGGTTCGTGTCTACAAGTCCTCCCTCTCCATGTCCTGGCTCTGCCCCAGACCCAGGTACTTACAGCTGCTGCCTTGGTTGGGTGTCGGGGCTGCAGCCAGCGCTTCATGGTGAGCCTGGGTGTGTGTGCGCTCCTGCCTGCGGCACGGAGCAGTGAGTGGGTGCAGCTGCTGCGCAGGGCAGAGTCTGAGTGAGGGAAGGAGTGTCACACTCTGCAGCGATCACATGGCAGTCAGGACCGTCTTGTGATTTGTAATTACAGCAGTGAGTGCGGCGCTGCCCCATACAAAGGGCGAGGCAGGCAACTCTCCAGGACACACACAACCTCCAATACATGCTGCCCTGCAGGGTGAAGAATTCACACGCATTGCCTTAGTGAAGGGATTTCCCTCCTGCAGCGTGGGACTCCGACACCCTGCAGGGCAGCAGTTCATGACCGTCCTGCCCAGCAAGATGAAGAACTCACCCGCTGCAGTAATTAAATCCCATTGCCTTATCGCTCTCCTTCCTGCAGCGTATGAAGTCTGCATCCTGCAGGGCAGAGGCTTTCATTTGTGCCGAGGAAGTGTCTCTATACTCCATGATCTTCTCACTCCTCTCCCTACACACCCGCTAATTCACATGTCCAGCTCTTAGGCTGGGGTCAGACCAACGCATTTTTCACGTCTACTGCCAAAAAGTGCGTCCATGCCGTCCGGACGCACTTTTTCACGGAAGACGTGATAGCGGCATACGATGCGCAGTTACAGCCGGGATTTTTGACGGAGCTAGAAAAAAAAAAAAGAGAAATCTGAGTAACCAAAGTTTGGGTGTCTGGACGTTATGTTGGCCGGACATGAGCAGCGTCTGTCGTCTCCTAATCACGCACACACGCCGCTAGTGGACGCAGCGCACTTTGTACGTCAGTACTAGCGGTTCTGCGTTCTCGAAAAAATGTGTTCGTTTGCCGCTTGCGTTTCGCAGCCGAACTTTCATGCAGCCGTACTTCGTATATTGGCCGTCATTGGATGTCATTTGCTGCTACCACGGCCGTGATAAAATGCGGCTCAACGCACGTTCGCACTGCGTTCGTCTGACCCCAGCCTAAACCCTCACCTAGTGTGTCTCTCATCTCCTCTTAGGCTGGGGTCAGACGAACGCAGTGCGAACGTGCGTTGAGCCGCATTTTATCACGGCCGTGGTAGCAGCAAATGACGTCCAACGCAGGCCCACACTCGAAGTACGGCCGCATGAGAGTTCGGCCGCGCAACGCAAGCGGCAAACAAATGCATTTTTTCGAGAACGCAGAACCGCTAGTACTGACGTACAGAGTGCGCTGCGTCCGCTAGAGGCGTGTGTGTGTGATTAGGAGACGTCAGACCCTGCTCATGTCCGGCCAACATAACGTCCAGACACCCAAAGTTTCCTGGTTTGGATCCGTAACAAATCACATCGTATGACCGCTATCGCGTCTTCCGTGAAAAAATGTGTCCATGCGTTCGGACACACTTTTTTACGGACGATGCGAAAAATGCGTTTGTCTGACCCTAGCCTTAGAGCAGAAGATTCCAACCCTGGTCCTCAGGTCCCCCTAACAGGCCAGGTTTGCAGGATATGTGATGCACAGGTGATATGATTTGCTGCTCCGTGATTGCAGGATTCGGTCTGTGTTTCCCTAAGGTGATCCTTAAAACCTGGCCTGTTAAGGGTACTTGATGACCGTGGTTGGGAACCACTGTCTTAGATTGTAAGCTCTGGGGCAGGGTCCCCTCTCCTCTTAGATTGTAAGCTCTGGGGCAGGGTCCCCTCTCCTCTTAGACTGTAAGCTCTGGGGCAGGGTCTCCTCTCCTCTTAGATTGTAAGCTCTGGGGCAGGGTCCCCTCTCCTCTTAGATTGTAAGCTCTGGGGCAGGGTCCCCTCTCCTCTTAGATTGTAAGCTCTGGGGCAGGGTCCCCTCTCTCTCTTAGACTGTAAGCTCTGGGGCAGGGTCTCCTCTCCTCTTAGATTGTAAGCTCTGGGGCAGGGTCTCCTCTCCTCTTAGATTGTAAGCTCTGGGGCAGGGTCCCCTCTCCTCTTAGATTGTAAGCTCTGGGGCAGGGTCCCCTCTCCTCTTAGACTGTAAGCTCTGGGGCAGGGTCTCCTCTCCTCTTAGATTGTAAGCTCTGGGGCAGGGTCCCCTCTCCTCTTAGATTGTAAGTCTGGGGCAGGGTCCCCTCTCCTCTTAGATTGTAAGCTCTGGAGCAGGGTCCCCTCTCCTCTTAGATTGTAAGCTCTGGGCAGGGTCCCCTCTCCTCTTAGATTGTAAGCTCTGGAGCAGGGTCCCCTCTCCTCTTAGATTGTAAACTCTGGGGCAGGGTCCCCTCTCCTCTTAGATTGTAAGCTCTGGAGCAGGGTCCCCTCTCCTCTTAGATTGTAAACTCTGGGGCAGGGTCTCCTCTTAGATTGTAAACTCTGGAGCAGGGTCCCCTCTCCTCTTAGATTGTAAGCTCTGGGGCAGGGTCCCCTCTCCTCTTAGACTGTAAGCTCTGGGGCAGGGTCTCCTCTCCTCTTAGATTGTAAGCTCTGGGGCAGGGTCCCCTCTCCTCTTAGATTGTAAGCTCTGGGGCAGGGTCCCCTCTCCTCTTAGACTGTAAGCTCTGGGGCAGGGTCTCCTCTCCTCTTAGATTGTAAGCTCTGGGGCAGGGTCCCCTCTCCTCTTAGATTGTAAGCTCTGGGGCAGGGTCCCCTCTCCTCTTAGATTGTAAGCTCTGGAGCAGGGTCCCCTCTCCTCTTAGATTGTAAGCTCTGGGGCAGGGTCCCCTCTCCTCTTAGATTGTAAACTCTGGGGCAGGTCCCCTCTCCTCTTAGATTGTAACTCTGGGGCAGGGTCCCCTCTCCTCTTAGATTGTAAACTCTGGAGCAGGGTCCCCTCTCCTCTTAGATTGTAAGCTCTGGAGCAGGGTCCCCTCTCCTCTTAGATTGTAAGCTCTGGGGCAGGGTCCCCTCTCCTCTTAGATTGTAAGCTCTGGGGCAGGGCCCCCTCTCCTCTTAGATTGTAAACTCTGGGGCAGGATCCCCTCTCCTCTTAGATTGTAAGCTCTGGGGCAGGGTCCCCTCTCCTCTTAGATTGTAAACTCTGGGGCAGGGTCCCCTCTCCTCTTAGATTGTAAGCTCTGGGGCAGGATCCCCTCTCCTCTTAGATTGTAAGCTCTGGGGCAGGGTCCCCTCTCCTCTTAGATTGTAAGCTCTGGAGCAGGGTCCCCTCTGCTCTTAGAATGTAAACTCTGGAGTAGGGTCCCCTCTCCTCTTAGATTGTAAACTCTGGGGCAGGGTCCCCTCTCCTCTTAGATTGTAAGCTCTGGGGCAGGATCCCCTCTCCTCTTAGATTGTAAGCTCTGGGGCAGGGTCCCCTCTCCTCTTAGATTGTAAACTCTGGGGCAGGGTCCCCTCTCCTCTTAGATTGTAAGCTCTGGGGCAGGATCCCCTCTCCTCTTAGATTGTAAGCTCTGGGGCAGGGTCCCCTCTCCTCTTAGATTGTAAGCTCTGGAGCAGGGTCCCCTCTCCTCTTAGATTGTAAGCTCTGGGGCAGGGTCCCCTCTCCTCTTAGATTGTAAGCTCTGGGGCAGGGTCCCCTCTTAGATTGTAAGCTCTGGAGCAGGGTCCCCTCTGCTCTTAGAATGTAAACTCTGGAGCAGGGTCCCCTCTCCTCTTAGATTGTAAGCTCTGGGGCAGGGTCCCCTCTCCTCTTAGATTGTAAGCTCTGGGGCAGGGTCCCCTCTTAGATTGTAAGCTCTGGGGCAGGGTCCCCTCTCCTCTTAGATTGTAAGCTCTGGAGCAGGGTCCCCTCTTAGATTGTAAGCTCTGGGGCAGGATCCCCTCTCCTCTTAGATTGTAAACTCTGGAGTAGGGTCCCCTCTCCTCTTAGATTGTAAGCTCTGGGGCAGGGTCCCCTCTTAGATTGTAAGCTCTGGGGCAGGGTCCCCTCTCCTCTTAGATTGTAAGCTCTGGGGCAGGGTCCCCTCTTAGATTGTAAGCTCTGGGGCAGGGTCCCCTCTCCTCTTAGATTGTAAGCTCTGGGGCAGGGTCCCCTCTTAGATTGTAAGCTCTGGGCAGGGTCCCCTCTCCTCTTAGATTGTAAGCTCTGGGGCAGGGTCCCCTCTTAGATTGTAAGCTCTGGGGCAGGATCCCCTCTCCTCTTAGATTGTAAACTCTGGAGTAGGGTCCCCTCTCCTCTTAGATTGTAAGCTCTGGGGCAGGGTCCCCTCTCCTCCTAGATTGTAAGCTCTGGGGCAGGGTCCCCTCTCCTCCTAGATTGTAAGCTCTGGGGCAGGGTCCCCTCTCCTCTTAGATTGTAAGCTCTGGGGCAGGGTCCCCTCTCCTCCTAGATTGTAAGCTCTGGGGCAGGGTCCCCTCTTAGATTGTAAGCTCTGGGGCAGGGTCCCCTCTCCTCTTAGATTGTAAGCTCTGGGGCATGGTCCCCTCTCCTCTTAGATTGTAAGCTCTGGGGCAGGGTCCCCTCTCCTCTAGATTGTAAGATCTGGAGCAGGGTCCCTCTCCTCTTAGATTGTAAGCTCTGGGGCAGGGTCCCCTCTCCTCTTAGATTGTAAGATCTGGAGCAGGGTCTCCTCTCCTCTTAGATTGTAAGCTCTGGGGCAGGGTCCCCTCTCCTCTTAGATTGTAAGATCTGGAGCAGGGTCTCCTCTCCTCTTAGATTGTAAGCTCTGGGGCAGGGCCCCCTCTCCTCTTAGATTGTAAGCTCTGGGGCAGGGTCCCCTCTCCTCTTAGATTGTAAGATCTGGAGCAGGGTCTCCTCTCCTCTTAGATTGTAAGCTCTGGCAGGGTCCCCTCTCCTCTTAGATTGTAAGATCTGGAGCAGGGTCTCCTCTCCTCTTAGATTGTAAGCTCTGGGGCAGGGCCCCCTCTCCTCCTAGATTGTAAGCTCTGGGGCAGGGTCCCCTCTTAGATTGTAAGCTCTGGGGCAGGGTCCCCTCTTAGATTGTAAGCTCTGGGGCAGGGTCCCCTCTCCTCTTAGATTGTAAGCTCTGGGGCATGGTCCTCTCTCCTCTTAGATTGTAAGCTCTGGAGCAGGGTCCCCTCTCCTGCAGTTCCGTGTGTTTAACTGTTATGTATATTTGCTATTTTGTCTCTCCCATTGTACAGCGCTACAGAAATAGTTAGCACTTTATAAAAACTTTTAACTGTATACAGAGACGATTTATGGAGCTCATATTACAGGACGAGGGTTTCTTACCACGTGTGCAGGCGTTACTCTCCTCTAATTCAAATCACACGCTGTGAACAACACTGCAAAGGTTAATACTGTGAGCTGCGCATTACTGCTTTCGTTCTGCTCACTTTGCTGCCATATTTACCATCTGCAATACGTACCTGTGTACACGTGACCCTACGCAATATGCAGGCCACAGTGTTTGTCAGCAGGGGGCGCTCTGTGTGCAGAGCACAGTGTATCAGCAGGGCACTGATATTCAGAAGGAAGCACTGTGTGTGCAGAGAGCAGTGTGTTACTAGAGGGCACTGTGTGTGCAGGGTGCAGTGTCTGTCAGCAGAGGGCGCCCTGTGTGTAGAGTGTCAACAGGGGGTGCTTTGTGCTGTAAATGCAGTGTCTGTCAGTAGGTGGCTCAGTGTGTCAGCAGGGAGCGATGTGTGTGTGTGTGCAGGGAGCAATGTCTGTCAGCAAGGGCCGTTGTGGGTGCAGTGTCGAAGGAAACGAAGTGTGTGCTGCTGGTCATGGTCCTACCTTATCACTGTCCACCGTATTCTGTGATGTCCGTGAGGCAATGGATATGGTGTCTGGCTGGCTGCTGCCATCCCCCTGACTGTCTGCGTCCTCCAGGCCGTCCCTGCAGAGAGCGGCAATAAGTCACAGTTTGAGAAGTATTCTCTCTATGCTACGGTGTATTATTATTTTTTATAGCGCCAGCATATTCCGCAGCACTGTACAATGGGCACAATATAGACAGGGTTACAATACATTGAACAACAATTGACAAACCGGTATAATAGGAAACAAGGCCCTATTGCCGTGGAAACTCACAATCTAGAAGGGTTGGGGTGGAAACAGGAGGAGAGGACTGCAAGTTGAAAGGGATGGGCTGCAAGGCGAGAGCAAAGGGCTGCAAGGCGAGAGCGATGGACTGCAAGGCGAGAGCGATGGACTGCAAGGCGAGAGCGATGGACTGCAAGGCGAGAGCGATGGACTGCAAGGCGAGAGCGATGGACTGCAAGGCGAGAGCGATGGACTGCAAGGCGAGAGCGATGGACTGCAAGGCGAGAGAGATGGACTGCAAGGCGAGAGAGATGGACTGCAAGGCGAGAGAGATGGACTGCAAGGCGAGAGCGATGGACTGCAAGGCGAGAGCGATGGACTGCAAGGCGAGAGTGATGGACTGCAAGGCGAGAGCGATGGACTGGTTGTGTCAGTGAGTTGGGGGGTCGGCTTCCCGAAACAGGAATGTCCTAAGGGAGCATTTGAAGGAAGGGAAACTAGGGGAAAGTCTGACCGTAGGAGGGAGAGCGTTCCAGAGAGTGGGGGCTGCGTGTGAGAAATCCTGCAGTCTATCATGGGAAGAGGTGATGCGGGTAAAGCTAGGTGCAGGTCACTGTTTGACCTTAGGGAGCGGGCTGGGGTGTATTTGGTGATTAGTGAGGACAGGTAGTGGGGAGCTGAGTTAGTGAGGGTTTTGTAGGTAAGGATAAGGATTTTGAACTTAATTCTGCAGTGGATGGGGAGCCAGTGAAGGGACTCGCAGAGGGGAGCGGCAGAGACAGAGTGGCGGGTGAGGTGGATGGGGAGCCAGTAAAGGGACTCGCAGAGGGGAGCGGCAGAGACAGAGCGGCGGGTGAGGTGGATTAGCCTGGCGGAGGCGTTTAGGATGGATTGTAGGGGGGAGCGGCAGAGACAGAGCAGCGGGTGAGGTGAATTAGCCTGCCGGAGGCGTTCAGGATGGATTGTAGGGGGGAGCGGAAGAGACAGAGCGGCGGGTGAGGTGGATGGGGAGCCAGTGAAGGGACTCGCAGAGACAGAGCGGCTGGTGAGGTGGATGGGGAGCCAGTGAAGGGACTCGCAGAGGGGAGCGGCAGAGACAGAGCGGCGGGTGAGGTGGATAAGGAGCCAGTGAAGGGGTTCGCAGAGAGGAGTGGTGGGTGAGGTGGATGGGGAGCCAGTGAAGGGACTCGCAGAGACAGAGTGGCGGGTGAGGTGGATGAGCCGGGCAGAGACATTCAGAATGGATTGTAAGGGGGAGGGCTGTGAGAGAGGGAGACCAGCTAGAGGATTATTACAATAGTCAAATCAGGAGATTACAAGGGTGTGGATGAGTTGCTTTGTGGTGTCAGCGTAGACATGTAAAATATCCGGAAATTTTGAAGTCATGTAAAAAAAATAATGTTTTATCAGCAAAAATAAGGTAACTGTATTATTTGTGTCTGTAGGATCTGGATACATCAATATTTAAGCTCCATGTTGAGGTGTAAGTTTCGAGCGGTGCATTAAAAAATTTAGAAAAGGAAACAAAAGACACAACATATACAATACATGCAAATTAATCTCATTTTCTGTTTCTTTTTCTCCATATTTGTCATTTTTCTCTGACTTCTAAAATCTTAAGGTTTGCACAGATTGAAACGAGCGTTTCTCCCCTTTCACGGGTCAGTTTGTTTCTTGATTTGGTTTGAATATTAGTAAACAGAGCAGATTCTGTCGCAGCAGCAGCAGCAGAAGATGCAGAATCTGCAGGGAGTGAGATGCAGGAGGGGTCAGAGGTCGTGTTGCCGCCATGTTGCAGGGGGATCTGATTTGCAGAATCCCAGACTGTGCTGAGAGAACATTAATAGGGATCAAATAGGGACAAATTTAACCTCTTAACTGTCATTTAGCCTGGGTTCACACCTGAGCGTATCTCATATGCACGTTTTGCGGGCGTTTTATGACCTGGTATTTTTTGACAATTAGAATCGCTCCTAATGTTATGATATGATATTAAATCTATATTAGACATAGTATCTCATTGTAAAAGAACATATCACACACTTTTGTTTTTTTTCAGTTTTTCCCGGAAAAAAACCCCAAAAAATGGCTTTGGAAAAAAACTGAAAAAAACCTGTGGGCTCTAACGCAAAAACGCTCACGCAGCGCAGGATATTTTGGGCACAGCATTAAACCTTAACGCGCGTAAATTAACGCTGGTATTACAATCCTCACGAATTTTTTCATCCGTCAAAATATAAAGAGCGTAAAACGGACGCGCAAAAACTGCGGACATCGTGGCATAGCCCAGGAGTCCCAGCAGTTGCCAGGCCGTGTATGGAGAGAGGAGGCTGGTCCAGATCCAATCAGGAATGGAGGCTGAAAGTGCCGGGAAGATTTAGATCTCTGGAGTCTGAGATCAGTGAGGTTTCCCACCCAGGACTCCGAGGGAATCCCTCACACCCCTCCCTGGGGCTAGTCAGGCCATGTTATGGGGGATGGTAAGGGGCCAGAGAGACAAATCCTGCAGGGCTGAGCCGTGCAATGGGTTAATCACACAGATTTCCATTACAGAGCCATGCCGGGACTTACTGCTAGTAAATTGGGCACTGTAGGGATGGGGTTAATTGGAAAAAAAAGTTTGTGGAGAGCTGGCTTTTGCACATGCTGCTCCACTGGGAGGGAAAGGGTTACCTTAGATCTGTCTGCTGCTTCTGCATTGAGGAGGGAGCACACCTTATCTGTTAGCAGCCCCATTGCAGTGAAACATGGCAGTAACACCATGGCAGTAACAGGTTACATTGCAGTTCCATGGCAGTAACAGGTTACATTGCAGTTCCGTGGCAGTAACAGGGTTACATTGCAGCTCCATGGCAGTAACGGTTACATTGCAGCTCCGTGGCAGTAACAGGGTTACATTGCAGCTCCGTGACAGTAACGGTTACATTGCAGCTCCGTGGCAGTAACAGGGTTACATTGCAGTTCCATGGCAGTAACGGTTACATTGCAGCTCTATGGCAGTAACAGGGTTACATTGCAGCTCCGTGGCAGTAACAGGGTTACATTGCAGCTCCGTGACAGTAACGGTTACATTGCAGCTCCGTGGCAGTAACAGGTTACATTGCAGCTCCGTGGCAGTAACAGGTTACATTGCAGCTCCGTGGCAGTAACGGTTACATTGCAGTTCCATGGCAGTAACGGTTACATTGCAGTTCCGTGGCAGTAACGTTACATTGCAGCTCCGTGGCAGTAACAGGGTTACATTGCAGCTCCGTGGCAGTAACAGGGTTACATTGCAGCTGTGTGGCAGTAACAGGGTTACATTGCAGTTCCGTGGCAGTAACGGTTACATTGCAGCTCTATGGCAGTAACAGGGTTACATTGCAGCTCCGTGGCAGTAACGGTTACATTGCAGCTCCGTGGCAGTAACAGGTTACATTGCAGCTCCGTGGCAGTAACAGGTACATTGCAGCTCCGTGGCAGTAACGGTTACATTGCAGCTCCGTGGCAGTAACAGGGTTACATTGCAGCTCCGTGCAGTAACGGTTACATTGCAGCTCCGTGGCAGTAACGGTTACATTGCAGCTCCGTGGCAGTAACAGGGTTACATTGCAGCTCCGTGGCAGTAACGGTTACATTGCAGTTCCGTGGCAGTAACAGGGTTACATTGCAGCTCCGTGGCAGTAACGGTTACATTGCAGCTCCGTGGCAGTAACAGGGTTACATTGCAGCTCCGTGACAGTAACGGTTACATTGCAGCTCCGTGGCAGTAACAGGTTACATTGCAGCTCCGTGGCAGTAACAGGTTACATTGCAGCTCCGTGGCAGTAACGGTTACATTGCAGCTCCGTGGCAGTAACAGGGTTACATTGCAGCTCCGGGGCAGTAACGGTTACATTGCAGTTCCATGGCAGTAACGGTTACATTGCAGTTCCGTGGCAGTAACGGTTACATTGCAGCTCCGTGGCAGTAACAGGGTTACATTGCAGCTCCGTGGCAGTAACAGGGTACATTGCAGCTCCGTGGCAGTAACAGGGTTACATTGCAGTTCCATGGCAGTAACGGTTACATTGCAGCTGTGTGGCAGTAACAGGGTACATTGCAGTTCCATGGCAGTAACGGTTACATTGCAGCTCCGTGGCAGTAACAGGGTTACATTGCAGCTCCGGGGCAAACGGTTACATTGCAGCTCCGTGGCAGTAACAGGGTTACATTGCAGCTCCGTGGCAGTAACAGGGTTACATTGCAGCTCCGTGGCAGTAACAGGGTTACATTGCAGTTCCATGGCAGTAACGGTTACATTGCAGCTCCGTGGCAGTAACAGGGTTACATTGCAGTTCCATGGCAGTAACGTTTACATTGCAGCTCCGTGGCAGTAACAGGGTTACATTGCAGCTCCGTGGCAGTAACGGTTACATTGCAGCTCCGTGGCAGTAACAGGGTTACATTGCAGCTCCGTGGCAGTAACATGGTTATATTGCAGCTCCGTGGCAGTAACAGGGTTACATTGCAGCTCCGTGGCAGTGACAGGGTTACATTGCAGCTCCGTGGCAGTGACAGGGTTACATTGCAGCTCTATGGCAGTAACAGGGTTACATTGGAGCTCCGTGGCAGTAACAGGGTTACATGCAGCTCTGTGGCAGTAACAGGGTTACATTGCAGCTCCATGGCACTAACAGGGTTACATTGCAGCTCCATGGCAGTAACAGGGTTACATTGCAGCTCTATGGCAGTAACAGGGTTACATTGCAGCTCTATGGCAGTAACAGGGTTACATTGCAGCTCTATGGCAGTAACAGGGTTACATTGCAGCTCTATGGCAGTAACAGGGTTACATTGCAGATCCATGACAGTAACAGGGATACATTGCAGCTCCGTGGCAGTAACAGGGTTACATTGCAGCTCCGTGGCAGTAACAGGGTTACATGCAGCTCCATGACAGTAACAGGGTTACTTTGCAGCTCCGTGGCAGTAACAGGGTTACATTGCAGCTCCGTGGCAGTAACAGGGTTACATTGCAGCTCCATGACAGTAACAGGGTTACTTTGCAGCTCCGTGGCAGTAAAAGGGTTACATTGCAGCTCTATGGCAGTAACAGGGTTACATTGCAGCTCTATGGCAGTAACAGGGTTACATTGCAGCTCCATGGCAGTAACAGGGTTACATTGCAGCTCCGTGGCAGTAACAGGGTTACATTGCAGCTCTATGGCAGTAACAGGGTTACATTGCAGCTCTATGGCAGTAACAGGGTTACATTGCAGCTCTGTGGCAGTAACAGGGTTACATTGCAGCTCTATGGCAGTAACAGGGTTACATTGCAGCTCCGTGGCAGTAACAGGTTACATTGCAGCTCCGTGGCAGTAACAGGTTACATTGCAGTTCCATGGCAGTAACAGGGTTACATTGCAGTTCCATGGCAGTAACAGGTTACATTGCAGTTCCATGGCAGTAACAGGGTTACATTGCAGTTCCATGGCAGTAACAGGGTTACATTGCAGTTCCATGGCAGTAACAGGTTACATTGCAGCTCCGTGGCAGTAACAGGGTTACATTGCAGTTCCATGGCAGTAACGGTTACATTGCAGCTCCGTGGCAGTAACAGGGTTACATTGCAGCTCTGTGGCAGTAACAGGTTACATTGCAGCTCCGTGGCAGTAACAGGTTACATTGCAGCTCCGTGGCAGTAACATGGTTATATTGCAGCTCCGTGGCAGTAACAGGTTACATTGCAGCTCCGTGGCAGTGACAGGGTTACATTGCAGCTCCGTGGCAGTGACAGGGTTACATTGCAGCTCTATGGCAGTAACAGGGTTACATTGGAGCTCCGTGGCAGTAACAGGGTTACATTGCAGCTCTATGGCAGTAACAGGGTTACATTGCAGCTCCATGGCACTAACAGGGTTACATTGCAGCTCCATGGCAGTAACAGGGTTACATTGCAGCTCCATGGCAGTAACAGGGTTACATTGCAGCTCCATGGCAGTAACAGGGTTACATTGCAGATCCATGACAGTAACAGGGATACATTGCAGCTCCGTGGCAGTAACAGGGTTACATTGCAGCTCCGTGGCAGTAACAGGGTTACATTGCAGCTCCATGACAGTAACAGGGTTACTTTGCAGCTCCGTGGCAGTAAAAGGGTTACATTGCAGCTCTATGGCAGTAACAGGGTTACATTGCAGCTCTATGGCAGTAACAGGGTTACATTGCAGCTCCATGGCAGTAACGGTTACATTGCAGTTCCATGGCAGTAACGTTTACATTGCAGTTCCGTGGCAGTAACGGTTACATTGCAGCTCCGTGGCAGTAACAGGGTTACATTGCAGCTCCGTGGCAGTAACAGGGTTACATTGCAGCTGTGTGGCAGTAACAGGGTTACATTGCAGTTCCATGGCAGTAACGGTTACATTGCAGCTCTATGGCAGTAACAGGGTTACATTGCAGTTCCATGGCAGTAACGGTTACATTGCAGCTCTATGGCAGTAACAGGGTTACATTGCAGCTCCGTGGCAGTAACAGGGTTACATTGCAGCTCCGTGACAGTAACGGTTACATTGCAGCTCCGTGGCAGTAACAGGTTACATTGCAGCTCCGTGGCAGTAACAGGTTACATTGCAGCTCCGTGGCAGTAACGGTTACATTGCAGTTCCATGGCAGTAACGGTTACATTGCAGTTCCGTGGCAGTAACGGTTACATTGCAGCTCCGTGGCAGTAACAGGGTTACATTGCAGCTCCGTGGCAGTAACAGGGTTACATTGCAGCTGTGTGGCAGTAACAGGGTTACATTGCAGTTCCGTGGCAGTAACGGTTACATTGCAGCTCTATGGCAGTAACAGGGTTACATTGCAGCTCCGTGGCAGTAACGGTTACATTGCAGCTCCGTGGCAGTAACAGGTTACATTGCAGCTCCGTGGCAGTAACAGGTTACATTGCAGCTCCGTGGCAGTAACGGTTACATTGCAGCTCCGTGGCAGTAACAGGGTTACATTGCAGCTCCGTGGCAGTAACGGTTACATTGCAGCTCCGTGGCAGTAACGGTTACATTGCAGCTCCGTGGCAGTAACAGGGTTACATTGCAGCTCCGTGGCAGTAACGGTTACATTGCAGTTCCGTGGCAGTAACAGGGTTACATTGCAGCTCCGTGGCAGTAACGGTTACATTGCAGCTCCGTGGCAGTAACAGGGTTACATTGCAGCTCCGTGACAGTAACGGTTACATTGCAGCTCCGTGGCAGTAACAGGTTACATTGCAGCTCCGTGGCAGTAACAGGTTACATTGCAGCTCCGTGGCAGTAACGGTTACATTGCAGCTCCGTGGCAGTAACAGGGTTACATTGCAGCTCCGGGGCAGTAACGGTTACATTGCAGTTCCATGGCAGTAACGGTTACATTGCAGCTCCGTGGCAGTAACAGGTTACATTGCAGCTCCGTGGCAGTAACAGGTTACATTGCAGCTCCGTGGCAGTAACGGTTACATTGCAGCTCCGTGGCAGTAACAGGGTTACATTGCAGCTCCGTGGCAGTAACAGGGTTACATTGCAGCTCCGTGGCAGTAACGGTTACATTGCAGCTCCGTGGCAGTAACAGGGTTACATTGCAGCTCCGTGGCATTAACGGTTACATTGCAGTTCCGTGGCAGTAACAGGGTTACATTGCAGCTCCGTGGCAGTAACGGTTACATTGCAGCTCCGTGGCAGTAACAGGGTTACATTGCAGCTCCGTGACAGTAACGGTTACATTGCAGCTCCGTGGCAGTAACAGGTTACATTGCAGCTCCGTGGCAGTAACAGGTTACATTGCAGCTCCGTGGCAGTAACGGTTACATTGCAGCTCCGTGGCAGTAACAGGGTTACATTGCAGCTCCGGGGCAGTAACGGTTACATTGCAGTTCCATGGCAGTAACGTTACATTGCAGTTCCGTGGCAGTAACGGTTACATTGCAGCTCCGTGGCAGTAACAGGTTACATTGCAGCTCCGTGGCAGTAACAGGTTACATTGCAGCTCCGTGGCAGTAACAGGGTTACATTGCAGTTCCATGGCAGTAACGGTTACATTGCAGCTGTGTGGCAGTAACAGGGTTACATTGCAGTTCCATGGCAGTAACGGTTACATTGCAGCTCCGTGGCAGTAACAGGGTTACATTGCAGCTCCGGGGCAGTAACGGTTACATTGCAGCTCCGTGGCAGTAACAGGGTTACATTGCAGCTCCGTGGCAGTAACAGGGTTACATTGCAGCTCCGTGGCAGTAACAGGGTTACATTGCAGTTCCATGGCAGTAACGGTTACATTGCAGCTCCGTGGCAGTAACAGGGTTACATTGCAGTTCCATGGCAGTAACGGTTACATTGCAGCTCCGTGCAGTAACAGGGTTACATTGCAGCTCCGTGGCAGTAACGGTTACATTGCAGCTCCGTGGCAGTAACAGGGTTACATTGCAGCTCCGTGGCAGTAACATGGTTATATTGCAGCTCCGTGGCAGTAACAGGGTTACATTGCAGCTCCGTGGCAGTGACAGGGTTACATTGCAGCTCCGTGGCAGTGACAGGGTTACATTGCAGCTCTATGGCAGTAACAGGGTTACATTGGAGCTCCGTGGCAGTAACAGGGTTACATTGCAGCTCTGTGGCAGTAACAGGGTTACATTGCAGCTCCATGGCACTAACAGGGTTACATTGCAGCTCTATGGCAGTAACAGGTTACATTGCAGCTCTATGGCAGTAACAGGTTACATTGCAGCTCTATGGCAGTAACAGGGTTACATTGCAGCTCTATGGCAGTAACAGGGTTACATTGCAGCTCCATGGCAGTAACAGGGTTACATTGCAGATCCATGACAGTAACAGGGATACATTGCAGCTCCGTGGCAGTAACAGGGTTACATTGCAGCTCCGTGGCAGTAACAGGGTTACATTGCAGCTCCATGACAGTAACAGGGTTACTTTGCAGCTCCGTGGCAGTAACAGGGTTACATTGCAGCTCCGTGGCAGTAACAGGGTTACATTGCAGCTCCATGACAGTAACAGGGTTACTTTGGCCTCCGTGGCAGTAAAAGGGTTACATTGCAGCTCTATGGCAGTAACAGGGTTACATTGCAGCTCTATGGCAGTAACAGGGTTACATTGCAGCTCCATGGCAGTAACAGGGTTACATTGCAGCTCCGTGGCAGTAACAGGGTTACATTGCAGCTCTATGGCAGTAACAGGGTTACATTGCAGCTCTATGGCAGTAACAGGGTTACATTGCAGCTCTGTGGCAGTAACAGGGTTACATTGCAGCTCTATGGCAGTAACAGGGTTACATTGCAGCTCCGTGGCAGTAACAGGTTACATTGCAGCTCCGTGGCAGTAACAGGTTACATTGCAGTTCCATGGCAGTAACAGGGTTACATTGCAGTTCCATGGCAGTAACAGGTTACATTGCAGCTCCGTGGCAGTAACAGGGTTACATTGCAGTTCCATGGCAGTAACGGTTACATTGCAGCTCCGTGGCAGTAACAGGGTTACATTGCAGCTCTGTGGCAGTAACGGTTACATTGCAGCTCCGTGGCAGTAACAGGTTACATTGCAGCTCCGTGGCAGTAACATGGTTATATTGCAGCTCCGTGGCAGTAACAGGGTTACATTGCAGCTCCGTGGCAGTGACAGGGTTACATTGCAGCTCCGTGGCAGTGACAGGGTTACATTGCAGCTCTATGGCAGTAACAGGGTTACATTGGAGCTCCGTGGCAGTAACAGGGTTACATTGCAGCTCTATGGCAGTAACAGGGTTACATTGCAGCTCCATGGCACTAACAGGGTTACATTGCAGCTCCATGGCAGTAACAGGGTTACATTGCAGCTCTATGGCAGTAACAGGGTTACATTGCAGCTCCATGGCAGTAACAGGGTTACATTGCAGATCCATGACAGTAACAGGGATACATTGCAGCTCCGTGGCAGTAACAGGGTTACATTGCAGCTCTGTGGCAGTAACAGGGTTACATTGCAGCTCCGTGACAGTAACAGGGTTACTTTGCAGCTCCGTGGCAGTAAAAGGGTTACATTGCAGCTCTATGGCAGTAACAGGGTTACATTGCAGCTCTATGGCAGTAACAGGGTTACATTGCAGCTCCATGGCAGTAACGGTTACATTGCAGTTCCATGGCAGTAACGGTTACATTGCAGTTCCGTGGCAGTAACGGTTACATTGCAGCTCCGTGGCAGTAACAGGGTTACATTGCAGCTCCGTGGCAGTAACAGGGTTACATTGCAGCTGTGTGGCAGTAACAGGGTTACATTGCAGTTCCATGGCAGTAACGGTTACATTGCAGCTCTATGGCAGTAACAGGGTTACATTGCAGCTCCGTGGCAGTAACGGTTACATTGCAGCTCCGTGCAGTAACAGGTTACATTGCAGCTCCGTGGCAGTAACAGGTTACATTGCAGCTCCGTGGCAGTAACGGTTACATTGCAGCTCCGTGGCAGTAACAGGGTTACATTGCAGCTCCGTGGCAGTAACGGTTACATTGCAGCTCCGTGCAGTAACGGTTACATTGCAGCTCCGTGGCAGTAAGGGTTACATTGCAGCTCCGTGGCAGTAACGGTTACATTGCAGTTCCGTGGCAGTAACAGGGTTACATTGCAGCTCCATGGCAGTAACGGTTACATTGCAGCTCCGTGGCAGTAACAGGGTTACATTGCAGCTCCGTGACAGTAACGGTTACATTGCAGCTCCGTGGCAGTAACAGGTTACATTGCAGCTCCGTGGCAGTAACAGGTTACATTGCAGCTCCGTGGCAGTAACGGTTACATTGCAGCTCCGTGGCAGTAACAGGGTTACATTGCAGCTCCGGGGCAGTAACGGTTACATTGCAGTTCCATGGCAGTAACGGTTACATTGCAGTTCCGTGGCAGTAACGGTTACATTGCAGCTCCGTGGCAGTAACAGGGTTACATTGCAGCTCCGTGGCAGTAACAGGGTTACATTGCAGCTCCGTGGCAGTAACAGGGTTACATTGCAGTTCCATGGCAGTAACGGTTACATTGCAGCTGTGTGGCAGTAACAGGGTTACATTGCAGTTCCATGGCAGTAACGGTTACATTGCAGCTCCGTGGCAGTAACAGGGTTACATTGCAGCTCCGGGGCAGTAACGGTTACATTGCAGCTCCGTGGCAGTAACAGGGTTACATTGCAGC
Source organism: Leptobrachium leishanense (assembly GCA_009667805.1). NCBI lineage: Eukaryota > Metazoa > Chordata > Amphibia > Anura > Megophryidae > Leptobrachium > Leptobrachium leishanense. Next base: position 3,970,892 of record CM019069.1, on the reverse strand, counting down.
TCCGTGGCAGTAACAGGGTTACATTGCAGCTCCGTGGCAGTAACAGGGTTACATTGCAGTTCCATGGCAGTAACGGTTACATTGCAGCTCCGTGGCAGTAACAGGGTTACATTGCAGTTCCATGGCAGTAACGGTTACATTGCAGCTCCGTGGCAGTAACAGGGTTACATTGCAGCTCCGTGGCAGTAACGGTTACATTGCAGCTCCGTGGCAGTAACAGGGTTACATTGCAGCTCCGTGGCAGTAACATGGTTATATTGCAGCTCCGTGGCAGTAACAGGGTTACATTGCAGCTCCGTGGCAGTGACAGGGTTACATTGCAGCTCCGTGGCAGTGACAGGGTTACATTGCAGCTCTATGGCAGTAACAGGGTTACATTGGAGCTCCGTGGCAGTAACAGGGTTACATTGCAGCTCTGTGGCAGTAACAGGGTTACATTGCAGCTCCATGGCACTAACAGGGTTACATTGCAGCTCTATGGCAGTAACAGGGTTACATTGCAGCTCTATGGCAGTAACAGGGTTACATTGCAGCTCTATGGCAGTAACAGGGTTACATTGCAGCTCTATGGCAGTAACAGGGTTACATTGCAGCTCTATGGCAGTAACAGGGTTACATTGCAGCTCTATGGCAGTAACAGGGTTACATTGCAGATCCATGACAGTAACAGGGATACATTGCAGCTCCGTGGCAGTAACAGGGTTACATTGCAGCTCCGTGGCAGTAACAGGGTTACATTGCAGCTCCATGACAGTAACAGGGTTACTTTGCAGCTCCGTGGCAGTAACAGGGTTACATTGCAGCTCCGTGGCAGTAACAGGGTTACATTGCAGCTCCATGACAGTAACAGGGTTACTTTGCAGCTCCGTGGCAGTAAAAGGGTTACATTGCAGCTCTATGGCAGTAACAGGGTTACATTGCAGCTCTATGGCAGTAACAGGGTTACATTACAGATACCATTGCAGCTCCATGACAGTGAAAGCATTACATCTGTGTCACTCGGCTGCTCAATGACAGGGAAGGCAAGGAGTAGATCCCCACCATCTGCTTTTTGAACCACAACCAACATTTTTTGCCCGTTTTGAGGTTCATACAACACTGTGGGAGAGAAGAAGCGACATGTGGAGATCTTTGGTTCTGCCGATCCTGGATAATGAGTTGTAAAACAATCCCCTGACATGGAACGTATGACTAGCATCACCGAAACTGATAATGTTTTATAGCAAACTGGTTGAGTGTGCAGAATATCCTTTTTGTAAGCCCTGGCAGATCTCCAGGGCGGCAAGAGAAAACTATTCCAAAGTATTTTCACTGTCCATACACTACGAAACCGGTGCCGAGTTAGGGCACTCCCCCTCTTGTTCCAGGAGAATCACTACGCTTTAGGAGCCAGTGGCTGCCTGGCTCCTGTATTTCCAAGTCCATCATTTCACAGAGATTGAGAGCGTCCCCCCATCAGGGCCTGACAGCTGGCTGCGGGTCATTGGAGTTGCAGACATTCCTCCTATAGTAGGCGGTCAGCAACCTTAGCCCCGCAGACGCCCAGGAACCGCATCTCCCACGATGCTCAAACACTTAAGTAGGCTTGAAGAGGCTCGTGGGAGATACAGCTCCAAAGCACCCGGAGGTCCAAGGCCGCTGAGCAACGTCCTGTAGGATGTGCGGACTGTTTTTTCCAATCGTTTTTCTCCCGTTAAGTTTTTGCGCCTGCCAAAATCAATCTGCGTATATATGCTGCAGCAATAATAAAAACACGCACAACCTCCCCATGTTATTGTTTGGGTATGTGTAGAATGTGTAACTATACTTTGCTGCGTGTTTTTTTTGGGCTGGTGTATTTGGGTTCAGTCAGTAGACATGTGCATTCGTTTTAGTACTAAAACGATTTAGTCCGAATTTTGGGATAATTTAGTTTTAGTATGACTCAAGAGAAACGAAACTGCTCAGTACAAAAAACGAAAGAAACTAAAATAAAATGCACTACATTTTAGTTTCAGTCCTTTTTGTGATATTACATTGATGAGTGAAGGAGACCAGCAATGAAGAGCGCAACATCGCAACATCCGAAGTTCTTTACCCTCCACATGCCAATGCAGTAGGATGTTCTATACAGAGAGTGGCATTAATTAATGCAGGAGTATGTTCTATACATTATACAGAGAGGGGTATTAATGCAGGAGGATGTTATATACATTATACAGAGAAAGGTATAAATTGAGGAGAATGTTCTATACAGAGAGGGACATTAATGCAGGAGGATGTTATCTACATTATACAAAGAGGGGTATTAATTAATGCAGGACGATGTTCTAAACATTATACAGAGAGGAGCCTTTTTTTTTAGCCCTTTAAATCCAGTGGCTGTGAGCGCTGAGATCGGCTGCTTGTTACATTATCTCTCAGTACAATGTATCAGGCTCAGTTGTTACAGTAACTGACTGTAACAGCGCTCAGAGTTTCAGTAAAACAAGGAAATAATATTGTTCTAACCTCTTATATATAAAAATATTATTTACTAGTTTTACAGAAACTCTGAGCGCTGTGATGAGCAGCAGTCAGTTACTGTAACAGCTTTGCCTGACACGGGGCAGTATTACAATGTTGGTGCTAACTTAACCAGAGCTGTTGTAAACTGAAAACCTCCATAGGCTATAATGGCTCTGGGAAGGTTACAACAACTCTGGTTAAGTTAGCACCAACTATGTAATATGGCCCACATTGTGCTGAGAGTGAGAGATACTGTAACAAGCAGCGATCTCAGCCCTCTGAGGAGCCACTACAATAGTAATTGTATCCATTTGTTTTCGGATGAATGAAATTAGTTTTCATACTAAAGAACTGAAAACGAATTTCTTTAGCAACTAAATAAATTGCATTTTAGGACTAATCCATTAGTTCAAAACGAAATTTTGTGCTGTGCACATGTCTATCAGTCAGGTCGTTCAGATTTACCATTAACACCAGCTTTTCAAAGACGTTAAAATTATGCGCGCAAACGTAGTCCGTTAAATTTTGCACATAGATTGTAATACCATCCGCATACCAGCGTACAAATGCATTTGCGCTCACAATGTTAAGTATAGGACGCGTGCAGTACATTACGCTCGCGCAGGTCCATCCGCATTAAACGTTAACGTGCATTTTTTTCGCAGATGTTGTAATACAACGTTCAGCGTTAATGCGTTTTTGCGCACGCGTTAACATTTGTGCAAAGAATGTAATAGTGCCCTGGGGTTTTCCCAATTTTTCTGTTTTTTTCCCCAGGCCTTCCCATCTCAGCGGTAAGAAATGGCCGACTTCTGGAAATATTACGCAGTTGGTAGCAGCAGAAGGAGGAAAGAGATTGCCCTTTCCTTCATCCCCCACACCAGAGTCAAGTGTAACTCCAAGACAGTGAACCTGGTTAGATGGGGAGATAGTGACACCATCAACTACGATAGAGAAGTCAGGAGGCGTTAGAAGGAGGAATTAGTAGGAGCTCAGTCTTGGACATGTTAATGTTTAGGTGGTGGGAGGCCATCCAGGAGGAGATACCAGATAAACAGTCGCTGACTTTGGAAAGGTCAGGAGGAGAGAGATCAGGGGTAGATCTGAGTATCATCAGCATAGAGGTGGCAGTTAAAGCCAAAGCTGTTAATGCTTTTTCCCCAGGGAGGAGGTGTAGATAGACAAGAGCAGAGGACCTAGGGCAGAGCCTTGGGGTACACCAACAGTTAAAGACATTGAAGAGGAGGAGTTACCAGCAAAGGACCCAGAAGGACCTGTTAGGCGAGTGAATCCAAGAGAGTGCAGTGTCACAGAGTCCAAGAGAACCTAGAGTCTGTAGAACAGTGTTTCTCAAACCTGTCCTCAGCACCTTCTGCCTCGCCAGGTTTGCAAGATATCTGAAGCACAGCACAGGTGATATGATTTGCTGCTCAGTGATTGCAGGATTCAGTCTGCTTTTCCACAAAGTGATCTGCAAAATCTGGTCTGGTTGAGGGTCCCGAGGAGAGGTTTGGGAAGCACTGCTGTAGAAGGAGGGGGTGGTCGACAGTGTCAAAAGCAGCTGAGAGGTCAAGCAAGATGAGAAGAGTATAGTGGTAATATGGGGAGTAGATAGTATTTCACCAGTGTGTGTGCGTGCGCCCGCCCCCCCCCCCCACACACACACACTTGGCAGTCCCACCCAGGACTGGCCTCTAATTTTAGGCATCCTTTCCAGCTGTCTCCACTTCTGTCTATTTACTCTTACTAATCCCAGGCTTCTGGTCTCTCCCATGGAAGCTCTGCAGTGTTTTTCTGGCCACCAGCTCCCCCTCCCCTCTGCTGGAATTAGGGAACTGCAAGGTCCACATACTGCTGCACAATGTGCTACCCGTCTCTTCTACTCTTTTACTCTGCATTCATCCTAAAATGGAACTCCTGCCTCTGTACCACAAACCCCTCCACTATCTACATCTCTCCCTCTCTTATAAGACATTCCTATACAGGGAAGCATACCACCCGACTCACTAATACACCTCACTGCCCCAACCAGTCAAACACTTCCACCTTGCAGTCCTCTCCTCTTGTTTCCACCACCATCCCTTCTAGATTTAGTTCCCACGGGAATAGGGCCCTCGTTTCCTCATGTATCGGTTTATCAAATGTTGTTCAGTCTCAATGTATTGTAACCCTGTCTATATCATGCCCATTGTTCAGCGCTGCGGAATATGCTGGCACTATATAAATAAAGTATAATAATAATACAACTGTGGGTATGGTGTAATATGAGGAATATTCTCTCTATACTGCGGGGTATGTGGGAGTATTGCCTCTGTACAGTGGGGTATGGTGTAATATGCAGAGTATTACCTCTATACTGCAGGGTATGGTGTAATATGCAGAATATTACCTCTGCTGCGGGGTATGGTATAATAGGAGTATTCTCTCTATACTGTGGAGTATGGTGGGAGTATTGCCTCTATACTATGGGGTATGGTGAAATATGAGGAGTACCTCTGTACTGTGGGGTATGGTGTAATATGGGCAGTATTACCTCTATACTGCGGGGTATGTTGGGAGTATTTAGGTAATACTCCCCATATTACACCATACCCCACAATATGGAGGTAATACCCACAATACTCCGCAGTATAGAGAGAATACTCCTCATATTACACCATACCCCACAGTATATTCTCTCTATACTGCGTAGTATGGTGGGACTATTGCCTCTATACTCTGGGGTATGGTGAAATATAAGGAGTATTACCTCTATACTGCGGGGTATGGTGTAATATGATGAGTATTACCTGTATTGCAGGGTATGGTGTAATATGGGAGTATTATCTCTATACTGTGGGGTATGGTGTAATATGGGGAGTATTATCTCTATACTGCGGGGTATGGTGTAATATGGGGAATATTATCTCTATACTGTGGGGTATGGTGTAATATGGGGAGTATTATCTCTATACTGCGGGGTATGGTGTAATATGGGGAGTATTATCTCTATGCTGCGTGTTATGGTGTAATATGGGGAGTATTGTCTCTATACTGCAGGGTATGGTGTAATATGGGGAGTATTATCTCTATACTGCGTGTTATGGTGTAATATGGGGAGTATTGTCTCTATACTGCAGGGTATGGTGTAATATGGGGAGTATTATCTCTATACTGCGGGGTATTGTGTAATATGGGGATTATTATCTCTACTGCGTGTTATGGTGTAATATGGGGAGTATTATCTCTATACTGCGGGGTATTGTGTAATATGGGGATTATTATCTCTACTGCGTGTTATGGTGTAATATGTGGAGTATTGTCTCTATACTGCAGGGTATGGTGTAATATGGGGAGTATTATCTCTATACTGCGGGGTATTGTGTAATATGGGGAATATTATCTCTACTGCGGGGTATGGTGTAATATGGGGAGTATTATCTCTATACTACGGGGTATGGTGTAATATGGGGAGTATTATCTCTATACTGCAGGGTATGGTGTAATATGTGGGGAGTATTATCTCTATACTGCGGGGTATGGTGTAATATGGGGAGCATTATCTCTATACTGCGGGGTATGGTGTAATATGGGGAGTATTATCTCTATACTGTGGGGTATGGTGTAATATGGGGAGTATTATCTCTATACTGCGGGGTATGGTGTAATATGGGGAGTATTATCTCTATACTGCGGGGTATGGTGTAATATGGGGAGTATTATCTCTATACTGTGGGGTATGGTGTAATATGGGGAGTATTATCTCTATACTGCGGGGTATGGTGTAATATGGGGAGTATTATCTGTATACTGCAGGGTATGGCGTAATATGGGGAGTATTATCTCTATACTGTGGGGTATGGTGTAATATGGGGAGTATTATCTCTATACTGCGGGGTATGGTGTAATATGGGGAGTATTATCTCTATACTGCGGGGTATGGTGTAATATGGGGAGTATTATCTCTATACTGTGGGGTATGGTGTAATATGGGGATTATTATCTCTATACTGCGGGGTATGGTGTAATATGGGGATTATTATTTCTATACTGCGGGGTATGGTGTAATATGGGGATTATTATCTCTATACTGCGGGGTATGGTGTAATATGGGGATTATTATTTCTATACTGCGGGGTATGGTGTAATATGGGGATTATTATCTCTATACTGCGGGGTATGGTGTAATATGGGGATTATTATCTCTATACTGCGGGGTATGATGTAATATGGGGATTATTATTTCTATACTGCGGGGTATGGTGTAATATGGGGATTATTATCTCTATACTGCGGGGTATGGTGTAATATGGGGATTATTATCTCTACTGTGGGGTAGGGCTGTGCAATTAATTGCAATCGCAATCGAATCGCGATTTCTGACCCTGCAATTTCTAAATCGCATAAGGCTGCAATTTTCGGCTCCCTGTTAACTTCCGGCGGCATGGTGCTTTGGGCGCTCGCAGGGGGAACCACGTGACGAGCCGCGTTCTCGCGGCTCGTCACATGGTTCCCCCAGGCGAGCGCTCAAGCTCCATGCCGCCGGAAGTTAACAGGGAGCCGAACACGTGGCGCACAGAGGTGAGCTGGGGCAGTATATCCATGTGCTGGGGCAGTATTTCCATGTGCTGGGGCAGTATTTCCATGGGCTGGGGCAGTATATCTATGTGCTGGGGCAGTATATCCATGTGCTGGGGCAGTATATCCATGTGCTGGGGCAGTATTTCCATGTGCTGGGGCAGTATTTCCATGTGCTGGGGCAGTATATCCATGTGCTGGGGCAGTATTTCCATGTGCTGGGGCAGTATTTCCATGTGCTGGGGCAGTATATCCATGTGCTGGGGCAGTATTTCCATGTGCTGGGGCAGTATTTTCATGTGCTGTGGCAGTATTTCCATGTGCTGTGGCAGTATTTCCATGTGCTGTGGCAGTATTTCCATGTGCTGGGGCAGTATTTCCATGTGCTGGGCAGTATATCCATGTGCTGGGGCAGTATATCCATGTGCTGGGGCAGTATATCCATGTGCTGGGGCAGTATATCCATGTGCTGGGGCAGTATTTCCATGTGCTGGGGCAGTATTCCATGTGCTGGGGCAGTATTTCCATGTGCTGGGGCAGTATTTCCATGTGCTGGGGCAGTATATCCATGTGCTGGGGCAGTATATCCATGTGCTGGGGCAGTATATCCATGAGCTGGGGCAGTATATCCATGTGCTGGGGCAGTATTTCCATGTGCTGGGGCAGTATATCTATGTGCTGGGGCAGTATATCCATGTGCTGGGGTAGTATATCTATGTGCTGGGGCAGTATATCCATGTGCTGGGGCAGTATATCCATGTGCTGGGGCAGTATATCCATGTGCTGGGGCAGTATCCATGTGCTGAATACTGAATTCATTTAGAATGTATGTAGCATGTTTGAAAAAGCAAATACAATTGGCTAAATCGCAAATAAAATCGCAATATTCATTCAAGAAATCGCAATATGATTATTTTGTCAATATTGCACAGCCCTACTGTGGGGTATGGTGTAATATGGGGATTATTATCTCTATACTGCGTGTTATGGTGTAATATGGGGAGTATTATCTCTATACTGCAGGGTATGGTGTAATATGGGGAGTATTATCTCTATACTGCGGGGTATGGTGTAATATGGGGAGTACTATATGCTGCGTGTTATGGTATAATATGGGGATTATTATCTCTATACTGCGTGTTATGGTGTAATATGGGGAGTATTATCTCTATACTGCGTGTTATGGTGTAATATGGGGAGTATTATCTCTATACTGCGGGGTATGGTGTAATATGGGGAGTATTATCTCTATACTGCGGGGTATGGTGTAATATGGGGAGTATTATCTCTATACTGTGGGGTATGGCGTAATATGGGGAGTATTATCTCTATACTGCGTGTTATGGTGTAATATGGGGAGTATTATCTCTATACTGCGTGTTATGGTATAATATGGGGAGTATTATCTCTATACTGCGTGTTATGGTGTAATATGGGGAGTATTATCTCTATACTGCGTGTTATGGTGTAATATGGGGAGTATTATCTCTATACTGCAGGGTATGGTGTAATATGGGGAGTATTATCTCTATACTGTGGGGTATGGCGTAATATGGGGAGTATTATCTCTACTGCGGTGTATGGTGTAATATGGGGAGTATTATCTCTATACTGCGGGGTATGGTGTAATATGGGGAGTATTATCTCTATACTGCGGGTTATGGTGTAATATGGGGAGTATTATCTCTATACTGTGGGGTATGGTGTAATATGGGGAGTATTATCTCTATACTGCGGGGTATAGTGTAATATGGGGAGTATTATCTCTATAGTGTAATATGGGGAGTATTATCTCTATAGTGTAATATGGGGAGTATTATCTCTATACTGCGTGTTATGGTGTAATATGGGAGTATTATCTCTATGCTGCGGGGTATGGTGTAATATGGGAGTATTATCTCTATACTGCGTGTTATGGTGTAATATGGGGAGTATTATCTCTATACTGCGTGTTATGGTGTAATATGGGAGTATTATCTCTATACTGCGTGTTATGGTGTAATATGGGAGTATTATCTCTATACTGCGTGTTATGGTGTAATATGGGGAGTATTATCTCTATACTGCGTGTTATGGTGTAATATGGGAGTATTATCTCTATACTGCGTGTTATGGTGTAATATGGGAGTATTATCTCTATACTGCGTGTTATGGTGTAATATGGGGATTATTATCTCTATACTGCGTGTTATGGTGTAATATGGGAGTATTATCTCTATGCTGCGGGGTATGGTGTAATATGGGGAGTATTATCTCTATACTGCGTGTTATGGTGTAATATAGGGAGTATTATCCCTATACTGTGGGGTATGGTGTAATATGGGAGTATTATCTCTATACTGCGTGTTATGGTGTAATATGGGAGTATTATCTCTATACTGCGTGTTATGGTGTAATATGGGGAGTATTATCTCTATACTGCGGGGTATGGTGGTAGTATTATCTCTATAGTGTAATACGGGGTGCCTTTCATGGCTGGGATTTGGGGGTCCTCGCTCCCAGTGCAGGTGAATGTTGGTACCTCTTGCTGTTGTTCCTCTGCTTGGCTGGTGTTTTGGGCGGATGGATTGGTTCCTTCAAGGCGCCTTTCAGGTGGATCATCCTTTCCTGGATCACCTCGCGGATATGTTTGATCCACTCCTGCTTCACCTCGATACTAGACGCCTGGGAGAGAGAAAACCAGGCCGGTCAGCGCTCTGCCGTGGTGCCTGTGTATGGGGCAGGCAACGCTTTGTTGCGGTTTCAGGGTATGGGGCTGTTTATCTCTCTGTCAGGGTATGGGGCTGGGTTACCTCTCTGCCGCAGTGTCTGGATATGGGTCGGGCTGCGCTTTGCCACAGTACCTGGGTGTTTGTCGGTCAGTGCTGTGCCACTGTGTCAGGGTATGGATTTGGTTACTTCTGTGCTGCGGGATATGGGTTGGGCTGTGCCGTGGTGCCTGTGTGTGTGGGACGGGCAGCGCTGTGTCGCGGTGTCAGGGTATGGAGCTGGTAACCTCTGTGCTACGGTGTCAGGGTATGGGGCCGGTTACCTCTGTACCACGGTCCCTATGGGTATGTCCCGGGCTGCGCCGCGGTGTCAGGGTAGGAGGCTAGTTACCTCTGTGCTGAGGTGCCTATAGATATGGGTCTGACTGGGCTGTGCCACAGTGCCTTTGTGTGTGGGTACGGCAGCGCTGTGCCGCGGTGTCAGGGTATGGGGCCGTTTAGCAGATCACGACGCGCTGTGTAATGTAAACTGTATACATTGTGTCTGAGCTGCAGGAATGCTCAGCGCACGGAACTGCAAATCTGCCCGGGCACAGGAATGTGGCACCACGGTTTCTCCAGCTGCCCGTGCCCCCTCCTCGTGATGAGCGGGTGGTGGTAGAGGCACACACCTGCCGCATCATGGGGATTTACAGTGATTTATTAAACCAGAGGGGCTTATGGGAAACGTAAGGCTCATTGGATGTAAATAAACACACCCTGCAGGAGTTCACGTAGCTCCGTCACGTGCTGCGGGTCGTCGAGCCCTGTTTATGGTCTCTGGTGGTTTCTATGGGAAACGGTGAGGACGATGATACTTTCTGCGCTCATCTGCAGACGCAGCGCTGCATTCTGGGGGACTGTAAACACGCTCGCCCCGGCATGCACGCCGATGGACTGACCCTTTACACATATATCAGCCCCGCATGGGGTAACGTTTGACCTGGAAAGACGCACCTTCAGCACAGTCTTGTTGTCGGATGAGGGCGTGCGGCCCGACCACAGCGCAAACTTACAGGAGTCGCCCTCCACGTGCTCCGTCACCCCCAGCTCCGAAGTCTGTGAAGACATGCAACGCACACATTACACGCGGGACGATGAATGACATTGATCCCCCGGCTCCTCACTGGGACGCGCATCAGTCTGGAGGTGCATGTGGGCACTCAGCGCGATGCGCTTGCCAGCTACAGAGGCGCAGCATTATCCCACCCCCCACCACGCTCTGACCTGTCAGATATTTCACTGGAAATCAAGAGATTCAGGAGAAAATCTATTATTATTATTTTTTTTAATAAAAGCAGCGGTGTTAGCTCAGCGTGGGATTTAGTGAATAAGCTCCCATGCAGGACACGCCTGGAGGAGCAATGGGGGCAGTGAGGGGCAGAGCTTGGAGAAGTGAGAGGAAGTGAGAGGGACCTTGAGGGTCAAAGCCTGTATGAGTGAGAGGGACCTCGAGGGGCAGAGCCTGGGAGGAGCGAGAAGAGCTGACCCTGGAGGCGTTGAGAGCAGCCACGAGTGGCTGACCCTGGACAAGTGAGAAGGGCCAACCTTGGAGAAGCAAGGGGCCGAGTCTGGAGGAGCAAGAGAGGCTGCAAGGGGCCGAGTCTGGAGGAGCAAGAGAGGCTGCAAGGGGCCGAGTCTGGAGGAGCAAGAGGATCCAAGCCTGGAGGAGCAAGAGGATCCAAGCCTGGAGGAGCAAGAGGATCCAAGCCTGGAGGAGCAAGAGGATCCAAGCCTGGAGGAGCAAGAGGATCCAAGGCTGGAGGAGCAAGAGGATCCAAGGCTGGAGGAGCAAGAGGATCCAAGCCTGGAGGAGCAAGAGGATCCAAGCCTGGAGGAGCAAGAGGATCCAAGCCTGGGGGAGCAAGAGGATCCAAGCCTGGGGGAGCAAGAGGGGCAGAGCCTGCAGGAGCAAGAGGGGCAGAGCCTGCAGGAGCAAGAGGGGCAGAGCCTGCAGGAGCAAGAGGGGCAGAGCCTGCAGGAGCAAGAGGGGCAGAGCCTGCAGGAGCAAGAGGGGCAGAGCCTGCAGGAGCAAGAAGGGTAGAGCCTGGAGGAGCGAGAAAGTCCACAAGGGTCCAAGCCTGTAGCAGCGAGAAGGTCTGAGCCTGAAGGAGCAAGAGGGGCCGAGCCTGGAGGAGAGAGAGGGGCCGAGCCTGGAGGAGAGAGAGGGGCAGAGCCTGGAGGAGAGGAGAAATAAGTCCTTTCTTTGCTGCTGGGCAGACGAGATAAGTATTACCACTGTTACTCCATTTGCTCAGCTGCCTCTAGTGTCGATTTTACTGGAACTTGAGGGCTCCGCTCGGCAGCGGGGTTTCCTCGGTTATTATATATATTTACTTGGTTTGCTCCTTGTGTTTGATCGCGGGCTCTCCGGGTATAGCGCTGCTCGTGTGAGGGTTTTTCCCATCGAGGCCGGATCTACTTCCGGCCGCAGAGGACTCTCATCACGTGTCTACGAGTGTTTCTCAGCTCACCCGGCTGTTAAGGCCTTAACGACGACTCCTCTGACCGCAGACCCGAAACCTGACTCTCAGGCCGGGAACCTTACAGCTTCTGCAGCTGATATGCCACCCACCGTGGTGCGCGGAAAGTCTGTGAGCAAAGTAAAGCATCAGACTAGAGGGGCTGGCATCCCTGGATTACTGCCAAAGCCCAAACGCAAAGGATTGCTTAAGAGGGCCCCTGTCTCCAGGGTGTCAAAGGGAGCTATCCCTAAACAAAACTGACTGAGAAGTCCCCTCCTCAGGAGGCGGATGGTGGTGAGAGTGATACCACTGTGATAAACCATGACGGTTTTGTTGTGACAGGAGACGAGGTGGTTTTGCACGCACCCATCGACGATCTCTTTGATATGGAGGAGACGATTCCTACCTCTGATTCCGGGGCTGATGGTGTCATCTGCGACCCTCAGGGGGACCCACTTTTTTTATCCCGAAGACCTTACACACCCATGGTCCCCGACTCCTCATGTTGAAAAATGGCTAGACGCCAGATTAAGACGTCCTATGGACAAAGACACACGCACAAAAATGCATACTGAATGCCCTCGCCCGATTACCCAGGGTAAGACCTGCCTTACGCCTACCGTGGACCTGTCCATTCAAAAATTTGCCACTACCCACGGCTGGTCCGCAAAATATGGCATTGATAATACCTTTAAAACATGTCAGGATAAACTCCTCGACTCTATGGGCCCTCTAACAAAATTATTTGATATAGCAGAGGACGCCAAGTCTAAAGGGGCGACCCTTAATCCAGGCATGGTCAGAGTCTGGCTCCAGAGGGCCATTTGTTTCATAAGTAATGCTAATGCCGCACTCTCAGCTGAGCGACGCTGCTCTATATATTGATGGAAATTGATACCGAATTGGCCGACTCAGATTTAGGGGCCACTGCACAGGGCCTCCTAGTCGGTGAGGGCTATGTTAAAAACATGGGGGCCTACGCCAGTAACTTCACTGCCATGGAGAAAGCCTCTACTTCATTGAAGAGAGTTTTTAGGGGCCGGGTTTTCGGCCGGGCCAGTAGAGGTAGAGGGCACTCTCCCGGCTTTGCTAGAGCTATCTTCCATGGGCCCTCCACCTCCTCGCAACCCCAAACCCCCTATCAAGGTGATAACCCCGGCTATTCAAGCTCGTTTTTCCCATCCCGAACCCGTGCATGGCAAGGACATGGCTACCGCAGCTCCCGCTATCCTTATGGCAGATGGCTTTCAGGTACGTTCTCTTTGCCCCACGCCTCCCACTCTTACCCGGGTGGGGGCACATTCAATGATTCATTCGCAATTGGGAACTTCTGACAATCGACCCTTCGGTCTTAAACACTGTACGGGGCTTCGCAATAGAGTTTGTCTCTCCCCCAATTCAATCTCACCCACCCCCCCCCCTTTCAACTCTCGGAGTCGGGAATGGGTCTGGTGGACCAGGAGATCAGAGAACTAATCTCTCCAAAGGTGCCGTAGAATCAGCTTCTTCCCCCACAGGGGGTTTTGTGAGCAACATCTTTCTGGTTCCCAAAAAGGGGGGGAGACTCTCGCCCTGTTATCAATTTAAAAGAATTAAATACATTCGTTAATTGTCGCCATTTCAAAATGGAAGGTATTCCTGGTCTCAAAGATTTAATTTGCATGGGTGACTGGTTAGGAAAAATAGATCAAAGACGCGTTGTGACGTCCTGCGCCCCCTCTGGCTTCTTTGCACCATGCAGTCTTGCTCTGGGCATTCAGATTATGGATATTCACCTGGACTCTATTGGTTCGTTACGAGCGTTATGCTACACCCTTAGAAGGGCGCGGTCTCATTCTGAATTTCAAGCTCATTTCAAGCCTGCCCTGGTCCATTTCCGTCCTGATTTTGGTATCCTGCCGGAACCTGCTTACCTGCAGGATTTCTGTGTTTAGGTTTGTGTTTTCTCTGATTCTCATGCTAATTCAGTTCCTTATAGTTCTAGTGTCATGCAGCTTTGATTTCTGGTTCCCCTGTCTGTCTGATAGTCTGCAGTTCTGTTCTCAGGTTCATTTATACATTTACCCCATGTTTAGTTCTGCCTATTTCATTGTCTGTTTATAGTTCTTGATTTCTGGACTTTGATTGTATCATCTGGTTTTATTTTTATTGTATTTCTTGCCTAGAGTTCTAAGGCTCTGATTATAGTGTTTGTTTTGTGTTTAGGTTCTGGATCCCTGCTCTGGGTTCTAGTTCAGTCTTGTTTATTTCTTAGTTCATAGAATTAAATATTTTTGTTTTCTAGTCTTGTATCCTGTCTATTCACTGCTCTTTAGGCTCACACCCCTCCTGCTCTGTCACGTCAGGTTCCCATGCCCAGTCGTAACACGTGTATCTCTCAATCCCCGTGGTGTGCGATTGCAGGGACTTCCTGCAGTTCGGGTGGAGAAGTCGCCTTTGGCGTTTCTCCAGTCTGCCGTTTGGTCGCTCGTCCGCACCATGGTGCTTCACAAAACTCCTGAAGCCGGTGGTCATTGCTTTGCGCGCCAAGGGGGTCACATTGATCATTTACCTGGACAATGTCCTGGTATGGCGCCGTCCGCAGCACACCTCGAGTTACACCTCCTTTGGGCTCTCGAATTATTCCAGAATCTGGGCTTTGTGATAAATCACGAGAAATCTATCCTGATCCCCACGCAGACCTTAGAATTCTTGGGTCTCTGGCTGGATTCGGTTTCCCTACGTTTGAGCCTAACTCCCGAGAAAGTGGCGACTATTACCAAGGAAGCCCGCGCTTTATTGCGCAAACCCAGATGCTCTCTGCGGACGCTAGCCCGCATGGTGGGCCTTCTATCAGCCACGAAACTGGCGGTCCTTCCCGCTCCCCTACATTATCGGGCCCTCCAACGCCAGAAGGCCCGTTCCCTCCGGGAGGGGAGGCGTCATCAGGACCTACTGGTGTTGTCAGAGGATGCCCGGGGGGATCTCGTTGGTGAATCACGGACCTCCGCTCCTACAACGGGAGAGATATCATTCTTCCTCCTCCATCCCTCGAGATAGACTCCGATGCCTGCCGTTCCGGTTGGGGTGCCCGTTGCGGTCCCTTGGAGTCAGGAGGTCAGTGGTCCCTAACGGAACAGTCCCTTCATATAAATTGCCTGGAACTGCTAGCAGGTTTGTTCGCCATTCAATGCTTCACAAAGTCCATGCAACCGGGGGTGATTGTTCTCAGTCTGGACAACTTCGCCACCGTGCACTGCATCAACAGCATAGTCAGCCCATGCTCCTTGATGCTTGCACGGCTGGCCTCTCTGTTTTGGGATCATTGTCTCGACCGGGGGCCTATTTGTCTAAGCGGTGTTTCTCCCCGGCCTCGCCAATGTAGTGGCGGACTGGAAGTCCAGGCATTCCCTGGACTCCGGCAATTGGCATCTGCTGTCAACGGTCTTTGCAAGGTTGTTACTTCTTTGGGGTCCGATGCCTGCCGTTCCACTTGGGTGCCTGTTGCAGTCCCTTGGAATCAGGAGGTCGGTGGTCCCTAACAGAACAGTCCCTTCATATAAATTGCCTGGAACTGCTAGCAGGTTTGTTCGCCATTCAATGCTTCACAAGGTCCATGCAAGCGGGGGTGATTGTTCTCCGTCTGGACAACTTCGCCGCCGTGCGCTGCATCAACAGCATGGGCAGCCCACGCTCCTTGATGCTCGCACGGCTGGCCTCTCGGTTTTGGGATCACTGTCTCGACCGGGGCCTATTTTTCCAAGAGGTGTTTCTCCCCGGCCTCGCCAATGTAGTGGCAGACTGGAACTCCAGGCATACCCTGGACTCCGGCGATTGGCATCTGCGGTCGACGGTCTTTGCAAGGTTGTTACCTCTTTGGGGTCCCTTGCACACAGACCTGTTCGCATCTCGCCTCAACACCCAGCTGCCAGTGTTCTACAGTTGGTGTCCCGACCCGGATGCGCAGGCAACGGACGCCTTCCTGCAGAACTGGGGAATCTCACAATTACGCGTCCCCCCCCTTTTCTCGATGATGACATGCACCCTCACTCACATCCGTACACAACAGGCTACAGTGGTACTGATCACCCACCCTGTGGCGAGGTCAGCCGTCGTTCCCGGTTCTCCTGGAATTATCTGTCACGGTTCCCGGATCCCACCACGCAGTACTTAACCCCCAACACTCCACAAAACCAGAAGCTACCAACAGTGTAGCTGTGAATGATCCCTATCTGTTTGGTCCTTAGAATTGGCCAGGTAAACTAGCTAGACAGAAAAGGGTTAACAATACGGAGAGGAGTCAGCCGAGCCAGAATCAGGAATACAGAGTTCAGAATGGTCAAATGGAATAGCCGGGTTGGTATCAGAGCAGTAGCGTAGTACAAGTAAATAGTCTAGGGCAACAGAAGGCAGAATAGTCAGAACACAAGCAGAGGTCAATAACAGGTTAAATCAATTTAGCAGTCAGGTACAAGGAGCTCAGGTATGGATAACCACGATCTGGCAACTTCTGAAACTATACTGAGGGTTTTTAAAGACCTTCACCAGACCACGCCCCCCACTCAAGCCACACCTCATGCAATCACCTCCCTGCCTGTCTCCATTTAAACCGGGCAGTGGTCAGCGAGCAGCATCAGACTTGCTGTCCTCAAGCACACAGGTAGGGCTGGAAGCCCCCAACGTTACATTATCAATGGATTGTCCACGATTACTCCCGGACCTACCGGACTTGTTGCGGAGTCCGGTTGCCGAGCCTCATCCTATCATACCATATCGCTGTCTGTTACTTGCATGGTTGGTGGCGGGGGCCCCGGCTTTGTCGCGGGCATTTCGCAACACACTAACAACTTACTCCTCCAGGCCTGGGCCCCAAGTACCAGATCCAGCTATGGGTCAGCATGGTCTGTATGGTCACACTGGTGTGGCACACGGGGATTCAATCCCTTTTCTGCCGCTGTGGCCGCTATCCTGGATTTCCTTACAAACCTCTTTGACGAAGGGAAAGCTTACCGTATGGCAAACTCTTTCCGTTCAGCGATCTCCGCAGGTCATGTAGGCTTCTTGGGTGTCCCCGCGGATCGCCACCCATTGGTTTGCCGCCTTCTCAAGGCAGCACGGGTTTCCCGGCCCCCGACGCCCTGGTTCTCTACAACCTGGGATGTGACTCGTGTTCCGATTTTTATCGGACTGGCCAATTAACCACGTACTATCCTTAAGACAACTCTCTGCAAAATTGCTTATGTTACTTTGCCTGCTTTCATGCAAGCGTGTGGGTGACGTTCGTGCCCTGGATTTTCAGGTTCGTACATTCCTGCCTGATGGGGTCCGTTTCGACGTCTCCCGTCATACAAAAACCTCTATCTCCTCTGTTTTTTACCCATTGCTGCCGGATCTTCCGCAGCTTTGCCCAGTTGCTTGTCTACGGGAGTATGAGATTCGTACTGCAGCGTACCGCCCTGACTGTGTGTCCCCGCTGTTTATATCTTATGTGACGCCACACGGACCTGTGTCTTCTACAATGCTTGCCCATTGGGTCCGCTGGTTGATGGCCTTGGCTGGGGTTGATGTGTTGCTCTTAGGTGCCCACTCAACCCGTAGTGCAATGGCATCTTCGGCCCTGGGTACGGGATGCCGTTTAGAGGACATCTTGAGGGCAGCGGACTGGTCACGTGAATCCACCTTCTGCACGTTCTACCACAAGCCGATTTCTCACTGGTTAGCGCCAGTCCTGGAGGGTCTTTGAACTTGCAAATAGGAGCCTCCGACACACTGTATTATAATTGTTGAATTTTCCTAGTGTGATGGAAAGTTTGAATTATAATAAGACTCGGAGGCGAGTATTTCCCTCCTCTACCCACCCAGGTCGAGTGCTTCAGATTTTTGTTATGTTTGGTCGCATGCCTTCCCTGGGTGCGCTCTGTTTGACCTGTGTTGTTTCGTGTCCTTTTCTCCTGCAGCTTACTGATCGTTGGTCCCAGTTTGCCTCTGGCTCAGCGTTCTCCTGGCTCCTTGATTCTGATGTTCTCTTTTGCCTCGTTGGTGGTTTCGTTCCCAAAGAAAGAGGCCTTATTTCTGAGAATCGGGGGATTTATGCCCTTGGATGGATGTTGGGATAAAGGGGCAGAGGAAGGGATGGTTTCCTGCTGTTTTTGTTCAAAATAGAGAAAAGTTTTTTCTTTGCTGCTGTTTAATAAATATTGAAAGAGATGCAAATACTCGCCTCCGAGTCTTATTATAATTCAAACTTTCCGTCACACACTAGGAAAATTCAACAATTATACTGTGCTGTATTTATTATTTTTTCGTTTCGGCCAGAACGTACAGATTTGCAGTTACCACCAGCTTTTCAAAGACGTTAAAATTATGTGCGCAAACGTCGTTTGTAAAAAGACGCGCATCGATTGTAATACCATCCACATACCAGCGCACAAACAAATTTGCGCTCACAATGTTAAGTATAGGAGGCACACAGTTCATCACGCTCGCGCAGGTTAGTCCGCGTTAAACGATAACGAGCATCGTTTGCGCGAACGTTGTAATAAGACGTTCAGCACAAAGGGTTTTGCCCCTCGTGCAAATGCGCATTTGCGCACGCAAAACCAAATTTGCGAGGAATGTAATAGGAGCCTTAAGGTTTAAACAGGACTTAACACAGAACACTCAGCAAGCGAGCAGGACGGGTATCACCAAGTGCCGCGCACCGTGAGCAGGACGGGTATCACCAAGTGCCGCGCACCGTGAGCAGGACGGGTATCACCAAGTGCCGCGCACCGTGAGCAGGACGGGTATCACCAAGTGCCGCACACCGTGAGCAGGACGGGTATCACCAAGTGCTGCGCACCGTGAGCAGGACGGGTATCACCAAGTGCCGCGCACCGTGAGCAGGACGGGTATCGCCAAGGGCCGCACACCGTGAGCAGGACGGGTATCACCAAGTGCCGCACACCGTGAGCAGGACGGGTATCACCAAGTGCCGCGCACCGTGAGCAAGACGGGTATCACCAAGTGCCGCGCACCGTGAGCAGGACGGGTATCACCAAGTGCCGCACACCGTGAGCAGGACGGGTATCACCAAGTGCCGCGCACCGTGAGCAGGACGGGTATCGCCAAGGGCCGCACACCGTGAGCAGGACGGGTATCACCAAGTGCCGCACACAGTGAGCAGGACGGGTATCACCAAGTGCCG
Organism: Leptobrachium leishanense; assembly: GCA_009667805.1. NCBI lineage: Eukaryota > Metazoa > Chordata > Amphibia > Anura > Megophryidae > Leptobrachium > Leptobrachium leishanense. Next base: position 3,951,471 of record CM019069.1, on the reverse strand, counting down.
CGCACCGTGAGCAGGACGGGTATCACCAAGTGCCGCACACCGTGAGCAGGACGGGTATCACCAAGTGCTGCGCACCGTGAGCAGGACGGGTATCGCCAAGGGCCGCACACCGTGAGCAGGACGGGTATCGCCAAGGGCCGCACACCGTGAGCAGGACTGGTACCCTGTACCTACATATGCCCCGACTCTGATATTAACCCTGTACCTCCTTATACCCAGACCCTGATATTAACCCTGTACATCCTTATACCCCAACCCTGATATTAACCCTGTACCTCCTTATACCCAGAGCTTGATATTAACCCGTGCCACCTCATACCCAGACCCTTATTAACCACATGCCTCCCTAATAACACTGTACAGCGCTACAGAATGTGTTGGCTTTAAATTTGGTTGACTCAAGTCCTGCAGTGCTTCTGCATGTAGAGGCCTCTGACACCCAGCACTTTAATAATGAGAGATTACGTGTGGCCTTCGCTCTGTCGCATTGTGCACCCTCACTCCTGACCATAACAGATGGGGTTCACCTTTTTCTGGGCATTTGTCCCTGCAATACTCACCAGCAGCTTGTTTTTGTAAACATATTTTGTATGCCCTGTTGAGTCTTTGATTTCTTTGCTGAAAACCAGTGAGATTTCAAAGAGGAAGAGGTGCCGGTCCCTCCCCTTGCGGATCAGAGATTTGGGGTCCCAAACTTGGAAGGAATCCTGCAGGATGAGTTCTCCCTGGACATCCATGTTTTCATCAAACCCTAAAGAGGAGAGAGGATTAGGTGGCGCACACAGTGTGGACGGGGCGGTGTGACAGCAGCGTGAGGATCGACGCGTACCTTCCATCATGCTGACGTGCATTGCATCATTTGCTCTCTTGGGGACGCTTAACATGACCTCCAGCCCATCCTTGATCTCACCTTTCCCCTCCTCGCAGCAGGTCAGGAGCTCCTGTAAGAGAGAGCAGCGCCAATGGCTTTATCAGAGCAGGACTCCTCTCCTCTTAGAGTGTAAGCTCTTGAGCCATATTAACAATCCCGTTAGACATAGTTGAGGGGATTGTTGATATGGCACTACGGAATTTGTTGGCTTTGAATTTGGTTGAGTCGTAAAGCCCCGTAATGCTTCTGCATGTACAGGCCTCTGACACCCAGCACTTTAATGAAAGATTACTTGTGTCATTCGCTCTAATGAGGAGCTGTCACATTCTCCACCCTCACTCCTGACCATAACAGGCTGGCGCGCCGGCGTTATTGCCGCTTGGCGTCGCCACGTACCTGAGCTGGGATGTTTAGTAATGGTGTCGTTGGTTGAACACGTTCTTACTCTCAGACTGAGGATTCTTGGTGTTATTTCACTTTTTTTTTCCCTGAAATCAATCCATTTGTTACTAGGGTTTCTGACGCACTGTGCAGACACAATGGAGCGCGGCTGGTTTGGGTATCTCAGAGTCATTTTGTGGCGTTACGGGTGCAGATCGCATGGCAGCCTCCAGTTTGTACCTTGAGCAGCAGCTGGTACTTCGTGATCCTCTGGACGGGTTTGATAAGATAGGAGGAGATGGAGTTGGCTAGACCATGTCTCTGCTGGATCTCCTGTGGGTCAAATGAATGGCGATCAGAGGCAGAGCTCACAATTTGCCCCTCAACCACCCACCCACTGCGAGGTACCGGGAAGCGCCGTGAGGTACCGGGGGCACTATGAGGTACTGGGGGGGCACTTACGTCAAAGAAGCTCCCTGCGTGCTCCAGGATGAGCTGACTTGAGTCCGGCTTGTTCTTACAGTACGTCACGTACATCTGGAACTTGTCGGCCTGAAGAAAGATCGGATGCTGTAAGGGGTCATATTACACACACGCGTGTACATTGCCGTCTGGTCATCAAGCAGCTGGTAGTGGCACTCGACAAAAAACCCAATACACCTGGCAGTATTGTAGAGATCTCACACAGAACAGGGTAACTGGGATAATATAGTATAAGGGAACATGTAGTATATGGGATAATCTAGTATAAGGATATAGTACAAGTTATTCTTGACTTTCTCTCATTCTGTGACTAGATGTAGTATGCTGTGTGTGGTGCTCGGAGCCTGTCCATTGTATGTCGCTGACTGGGACATCTGTCTGTGCTACACATCGGTTTTTATCATTACTAGTAAAAGTTACGTTTTAATTTCTAAGCAGATACTCTGTATTCTCTGGTATAGCTTTGTCACATGTAGTATATGGGATAATATACAGTTGTGTTCAAAATTATTCAACCCCCACTGAAATTGAGTGTTTTGGCCAGTTTGACATTGATTTTGATCATTCAGTCATCTTGCTTACAATTAAATCAAAGAGGCACGTGTAGGTCAGACAAATATAACATAACATTTATAATGAAATAACCACAAATGTCTTTTCTGTGCTCACATCATTATCAGTTTTATTCAACCCCCAAGTGACATTCAATCTTAGTACTTAGTACAACATCCTTTTACAGTTATAACAGCTTTTAAACGTGAAGCATAGCTTGACACAAGTGTCTTGCAGTGATCTATGGGTATCTTCGCCCATTCGTCATGGGCAAAAGCCTCCAGTTCAGTCACATTCTTAGGCTTGCGCACTGCAACTGCTTTCTTTAAGTCCCACCAGAGGTTCTCAATCGGATTTAAGTCAGGTGACTGCGATGGCCACTCCAAAATGTTCCAGCCTTTAATCTGCAACCATGCTCTAGTGGACTTGGAGGTATGCTTGGGATCATTGTCCTGTTGAAAGGTCCAACGTCTCCCAAGCCTCAGGTTTGTGACGGACTGCATCACATTGTCATCCAATACTGAAGAGAATTCATGGTACCTTGCACACGCTGAAGCTTCCCTGTACCTGCAGAAGCAAAACAGCCCCAAAGCATGATTGACCCCCCCCCCGCCATGCTTCACAGTAGGCAAGGTGTTCTTTTCTTCATAGGCCTTGTTCTTCCTCCTCCAAACATAGCGTTGATCCATGGGCCCAAACAGTTCTAATTTTGTTTCATCAGTCCACAGAACACTATCCCAAAACTTCTGTGGTTTGTCCACATGACTTTTGGCATACTGCAGTCGACTCTTCTTATTCTTTGGAGACAGCAAGGAGGTGCGCCTGGGAGTTCTGGCATGGAGGCCTTCATTACGCAGTGTGCGCCGTATTGTCTGAGCTGAAACTTCAGTACCCACATCTGACAAATCTTTTCTCAGTTCCTCAGCAGTCACACGGGGACGTTTCTCCACTCTACGCTTCAGGTAGCGCACAGCAGTCAAAGTCAGCATCTTCTTTCTGTCCAGGTAGCGTTTCAACAGTGCCCTTTGCCTTGAATTTGCGAATGATGCTTCCTATGGTCTCTCTTGGTATGTTTAACATCTTTGCAATCTTCTTATAGCCATTGCCCTTCCTGTGAAGAGTAATCACCTCTTCTCTTGTCTTCCTGGACCATTCTCTTGACTTCACCATGTTTGTAACCACACCAGTAAATGTCTAGAAGGAGCTGAGTATCACAGTCATTTTAAAGCTGCCTAATTGGTGCTTATTATGCTTTATTGCTGCTCCGTGACATCCACAGGTGTTTTCAATACCTGATTGAAAACACTTGAATGAACCTCTGTTCTTCAGAGTGGTAGTCTTTAAGGGGTTGAATAATTGTGTCAATGAAGAATTCACAAAAGAAACATTTACTACTGTATTACAAAACCAATTGATGTCATTTTAGTTGCATATGGTTCTTTAAAAAGTCCTTGTAGGATTTCATTCTGAATACAATTACAAATGTCACTAAATTCCCTAAAACCCTTTACAGCATTGGGGGTTGAATAATTTTGAACGCAACTGTAGAATAAAGACACATGTACAGCGCTATACAACTTGTTAGCGCTTAATAAAAAGTTGTAACCGTACAAAAGCCTGTAGATAATGTGTTTGTCCGTTAAGGGTATGCTGCTCTCCCAGGGCCGGATTAACATGGGGCTGATGGAGCAGCAGCTTCAGGCCCATGCCTCAGAATAGGCCCAGAGAAAAGATAACTATGTCTGCATTTGGACCCCTGTATCTCTGACTCCATAGCAGCGTACAGGGTCAAGTGAGCTATCACTGGAAAGGCCAGAGCCTGGCCTTTCCAAGGATACCAAACATGACCATAACCAGTTTTTAAGTAACATAAGTAAAATAATAAATATTTACTTTTTCTTTCCAACAGTAATATTTTTCACTTTTCAATTATAAAGTAAACAATGATGCTGCACTAACTAACCATCACATTTCTCATGTCACCCTCAAGTGTGGAGGTGATGGTACAATCCATTGTTACAAATTGCTACATCGAAAACCTAAACCGCCGCACTGCAGCGAAGCGCACTGAGGTGAACTTTGGACCCCTGCGTCACTAATCTTTACACCTCACAAGGTCAAGTGAGGCGTCATTGGACAGGTCAGAGTCTGGCCTTTGCATTAATACCAAACCTGATCATGTAAAATCTAAAAGTAAATGGTTAAAACTAGGATGGGGGAATTAAGGTCCCTTGATGCCATGGCCAGGTCATTGATGGGATTGAAAGGGGTAGGCAAGGATCACTGGACTATTTGGGATACTTATACCGTCGCACTTTAGGGTCTTGTTGGGGCTATCTCAATGACTTATATATGTTGACGTCATATAGTTCGGTGAAGCTTTATGTCTTGTTATAATATGTTTTATATTGTGGTGCATATCTTTATTTCCCTGTTCCCCCCCTTTTTTTTTTTTTTTTTGATTTTTGTACCCCCTTTTCTTTTCTCTTTTCTTAAAAATTCAATAAACTTTATATTTCAAAAAATCTAAAAGTAAAGAAAACTATTTTTATTTACCTTTAGTTCCAAAGCGATGGCATTGTCCATTTGTCACGCATAAAATGAGCAATACCACTGCCATTACTAACCTTCTCATTTCCCACGCTGGGAGCAAGGTCAGTGTTTTATACTTTCAGGGTTATTCAGAAAGAGGTGAAAACCTTGAGAATGACTGGAGAAGTGAAAATTCTAGGTCAAAATAGCCAAACCAGAAAAATTCTCCCATTTATCTCACTTTCCAAATTGGCTATTTGGTCTAGCTTGTTCATTCTCCTGGCAATTCTCAAGGTTTTCACCTCTCTCTGAATAGCCGTGATAGTCATATTATTATTATTATTCGTAAAAAAAAACATGTTCCAAAACACAAGGGAAATATTTCATTTTTTTTTCAATTTTGTTTTTGTAAAAATTGTATATTTTCTCAGAAGTAACATCTTCCCATTTCACATTTTTTTTTAACTAGAATGCCCTATAGAATATATAACCACAAAGGTTTAGATGATAAAGTGGGGAAAATTTTTTCATTAAATGATTGAAATCTGAATGAAAAATTAATCACACGGCATCTGTCTGGTTAGATATAGCCGTATCTGTCTGGTTAGATATAGCCGTATCTGTCTGGTTAGATATAGCCGTATCTGTCTGGTTAGATATACCCGTATCTGTCTGGTTAGATATACCCGTATCTGTCTGGTTAGATATAGCCGTATCTGTCTGGTTACATATACCCGTATCTGTCTAGTTAGATATAGCCATATCTGCCAGGTTAGATATAGCCGTATCTGCCTGGTTACATATATCCGTATCTGTCTGGTTAGATATAGCCGTATCTGTCTGGTTAGATATACCCGTATCTGTCTGGTTAGATATACCCGTATCTGTCTGGTTAGATATAGCCGTATCTGCCTGGTTACATATAGCCGTATCTGTCTGGTTAGATATAGCCGTATCTGCCTGGTTACATATAGCCTTATCTGCCTGGTTACATATAGCCGTATCTGTCTGGTTACATATAGCCGTATCTGTCAGGTTACATATAGCCGTATCTGTCTGGTTACATATAGCCGTATCTGTCTGGTTAGATATAGCCGTATCTGTCTGGTTAGATATAGCCGTATCTGTCTGGTTAGATATAGCCGTATCTGCCTGGTTAGATATAGCCGTATCTGCCTGGTTACATATAGCCGTATCTGCCTGGTTACATATAGCCGTATCTGTCTGGTTACATATAGCCGTATCTGTCTGGTTACATATAGCCGTATCTGTCTGGTTACATATAGCCGTATCTGTCTGGTTAGATATAGCCGTATCTGTCTGGTTAGATATAGCCGTATCTGCCTGGTTAGATATAGCCGTATCTGTCTGGTTAGATATAGCCGTATCTGTCTGGTTAGATATAGCCGTATCTGTCTGGTTAGATATACCCATAACGTATCCAAGCAGGAGAAGGATTTGGGAATAATCATAGACTTCAAACTAAGTAACAATGTGCAATGTCAAACAGCAGCCGCCAAGGCCAGCAAAGTATTGGCATGCATTAAAAGGGGAGTTCACTCACGGGATGAAAACATAATTTTGCCTCTGTATAAATCAATGGTCAGGCCGCACCTAGAATATGCCGTGCAATTTTGGGCACCGGTCTTAAAAAAAGATATTATATCGCTAGAAAAAGTGCAGAGACGGGCAACTAAATTAATAAGGGGAATGGAAGGGTTAAGTTATGAGGAAAGACTAACAAGCTTAAACCTGTTTAGTTTAGAGAAACGGCGCCTTAGAGGGATCTGATAACCTTATATAAATATATACAGGGCCATTATCAACCATTGTCTGATAACCTATTCATTAACAGGACTATACATAGGACAAGGGGTCATCCATTTAGACTGGAAGAAAGAAAATTTAGCATAAAGCATAGGAAGGGTTATTTTACGGTGAGAACAATAAAGCTGTGGAATTCTCTGCCTGTTGAGGTGGTTGGGTCAGAGTCTGTACAGACTTTTAAAAAACGACTGGATGACTTCCTGCAGACACAGAATATTAAGGGTTATAATATTTAATATGTGGGTAAAAGCTTCTTGATCCAAGGAGAAATCTGACGCCATCTGGGGTCAAGAAGGAATCTTTTCCCGGTATGTTGCATATTTCAGACTGTTTTTTTTTGCCTTCTTTTGGATCAACAGCAGTAGGTTATGTGGGAGAGGCTGAACCCGATGGACGCATGTCTTTTTTCAGCCTATATAACTATGTAACTATGTATCCGCACTATTAAATAACCTAAAATATGTTTTCATTTCACTAAAATACAAAAAAAGCCCCCAAAATATCCAGCTCCCGCCCCATAGAGATCTTAATCCGGGCCTGTGCTCTCCACGTTTTCTCCATGTGGGTCCCATGTATCATATACTATAGAATAATCCAGTTTTACCCAAGTCACAAAACAGTGTCCCACATCTTCAGGCAACTGCTCATACTTCTCCAGCTCCTTCAGAAAGATGCTGCGGGAGGAAGAGCGGGTGGTTAGGGGATGATCAGAGTACAGTAATGTGTACAGAGTATAATGACGGCACACTCAGCGATTCAGTATATATACATTTTGACTGACGAACATCACTCTGTGTGTGTGACACTGGGGTAAAACTGCAATGCGTGTGAACCTCGAATGACACCGATTGACAAGAATTTACAATCCATGACACTGAATGACATGGACGGACACCGTAACATTCTCCGACACTGACACTCCCTGACCCCGACCAACATACACTGACACTGACCCATACTGACATCCACTGACACCGACTGACACTCCCTGACTCCGACTGACATCCACTGACATCCCCTGACACTCCCTGACACTGACTGACATCCACTGACCCCGACTGACATCCACTGACATCCATTGACCCCGACTGACACTCCCTGACTCCGACTGACATCCATTGACCCCGACTGACACTCCCTGACTCCGACTGACATCCATTGACCCTGACTGACACTCCCTGACTCCAAGTGACATCCACTGACCCCGACTGACATCCACTGACATCCCCTGACACTCCCGGACTCCAACTGACATACACTGACCCCGACTGACATACACTGACATCCCCTGACACTCCCGGCCTCCAACTGACATACACTGACCCCGACTGACATCCACTGACATCCCCTGACACTCCCGGACTCCAACTGACATACACTGACCCCGACTGACATACACTGACATCCCCTGACACTCCCGGACCCCGACTGACATCCACTGACCCCGACTGACATCCACTGACCCCGACTGACATCCACTGACCCCGACTGACATCCACTGACCCCGACTGACATCCACTGACCCCGACTGACACTCCCTGACCCCGACTGACATCCACTGACCCCGACTGACATCCACTGACATCCACTGACCCCGACTGACATCCACTGACCCGACTGACATCCACTGACATCCATTGACCCCGACTGACACTCCCTGACTCCAAGTGACATCCACTGACCCCGACTGACATACACTGACCCCGACTGACATACACTGACCCCGACTGACATACACTGACCCCGACTGACACTCCCTGACACCGACTGACACTCCCTGACACCGACTGACACTCCCTGACACCGACTGACACTCACTGACACTCCCTGACACCGACTGACATCCATTGACCCCAATTTAAGATCCACTGACCCCGGCTGACACTCCCTGACACCGACTGACTTTGAGTCACATTCCCTCACTTTTCCTGACATTGACTGACACTCCCTCACATTCTCTCAGTCCAGACACTGCATGGATGGATAAATAGTGGGAGATATACTGCACTGCTTGTCTGCAAATACCAAAGTGAATCCAGTACCTGGAGCGTGAAAAGGACAGACAGACGGACGGACAAAGGACAGACACAGAGCGAGATGACCAGGACACACACAACTCACTTGTTATGAAAATCATAGATTTCCTGGATGTTTCCAAAAATGATGAGCTCTTTATTCAGGATCCCTGGGGGAATCTCCTCCACGCCGCTTGTCATCTCCCACAGGTACGTCTGGGGGAAAGGGAGGCCGTGACGTCACTCACATTTGTGAGAGCACACTCAATCATGCTCAGTGGGGGCGCAGTCACTCAGGCTAAGTGGGGGCGCAGTCACTCAGGCTAAGTGGGGGCACAGTCACTCAGGCTAAGTGGGGGCGCAGTCACTCAGGCTAAGTGGGGGCGCAGGCACTCAGGCTAAGTGGGGGCGCAGGCACTCAGGCTAAGTGGGGGCGCAGGCACTCCGGCTCAGTGGGAGCGCAGGCACTCCGGCTCAGTGGGAGCGCAGGCACTCCGGCTCAGTGGGAGCGCAGGCACTCCGGCTCAGTGGGAGCGCAGGCACTCAGGCTCAGTGGGAGCGCAGGCACTCAGGCTCAGTGGGAGCGCAGGCACTCAGGCTCAGTGGGAGCGCAGGCACTCAGGCTCAGTGGGAGCGCAGGCACTCAGGCTCAGTGGGAGCGCAGGCACTCAGGTTCAGTGGGAGCGCAGGCACTCAGGCTCAGTGGGAGCACACTCAGGCTCAGTGGGGGTGCATTCACTCAGGCTCAGTGGGAGCGCATTCACTCAGGCTCAGTGGGAGCGCATTCACTCAGGCTCAGTGGGAGCGCATTCACTCAGGCTCAGTGGGAGCGCATTCACTCAGGCTCAGTGGGAGCGCATTCACTCAGGCTCAGTGGGAGCGCAGTCACTCAGGCTCAGTGGGAGCGCAGTCACTCAGGCTCAGTGGGAGCGCAGGCACTCAGGCTCAGTGGGAGCGCAGGCACTCAGGCTCAGTGGGAGCGCAGGCACTCAGGCTCAGTGGGAGCGCAGGCACTCAGGCTCAGTGGGAGCGCAGGCACTCAGGCTCAGTGGGAGCGCAGGCACTCAGGCTCAGTGGGAGCGCAGGCACTCAGGCTCAGTGGAGCGCAGGCACTCAGGCTCAGTGGGAGCGCAGGCACTCAGGCTCAGTGGGAGCGCAGGCACTCAGGCTCAGTGGGAGCGCAGGCACTCAGGCTCAGTGGGAGCGCAGGCACTCAGGCTCAGTGGGAGCGCAGGCACTCAGGCTCAGTGGGGGCGCATTCACTCAGGCTCAGTGGGGGCGCATTCACTCAGGCTCAGTGGGGGCGCATTCACTCAGGCTCAGTGGGAGCGCATTCACTCAGGCTCAGTGGGAGCGCATTCACTCAGGCTCAGTGGGAGCGCATTCACTCAGGCTCAGTGGGAGCGCATTCACTCAGGCTCAGTGGGAGCGCAGTCACTCAGGCTCAGTGGGAGCGCAGTCACTCAGGCTCAGTGGGAGCGCAGTCACTCAGGCTCAGTGGGAGCGCAGTCACTCAGGCTCAGTGGGAGCGCAGTCACTCAGGCTCAGTGGGAGCGCAGTCACTCAGGCTCAGTGGGAGCGCAGTCACTCAGGCTCAGTGGGAGCGCAGTCACTCAGGCTCAGTGGGAGCGCAGTCACTCAGGCTCAGTGGGAGCGCAGTCACTCAGGCTCAGTGGGAGCGCACTCACTCAGGCTCAGTGGGGGCGCAGTCACTCAGGCTCAGTGGGAGCACAGTCACTCAGGCTCAGTGGGAGCACAGTCACTCAGGCTCAGTGGGAGCACAGTCACTCAGGCTCAGTGGGAGCACAGTCACTCAGGCTCAGTGGGAGCACAGTCACTCAGGCTCAGTGGGAGCACAGTCACTCAGGCTCAGTGGGAGCACACTCACTCACACTAGGAACCACTACAGTAGGCTCCTAGGTGCACAGAGACTCACCTCCAAACACTCGTGGAGGTCGCGGACGTACGCCTTCTCTGTCTGCAGGAGCTCGGCCATGATAAACCTGCCGGGAACAGAGGAAGACACTATCTCCTCTATCCTGCATCTAGCAGCGCACTTTATTCTTATTAATGACAATTATTATATGATAATTATCCAGCCCAGTGATTGGCGCACGCGCTCCATCTTTACTCCACGCACTCTTTTTTCCTGGCAGACTTCCTCTTGTCCTCGTTGATCTCGTGGCCGGTGTCCCTCAGCTTGACCTCTGGGTCGGTCAGGATGGCCGGGGAAATGTCCAGCTCTAGGTCTTTATTTTCCTGGAAACGAGCAGAAAGTGAGGAAGCGCACAGGGATCTGCCTCCCAACAGAGGCTTTTATAGCCTGACAGTATTTAGGTCTCATTCACACACAACGCAAGAGCAAAATTTAATATTGCGTATACACACGTATATGCGTTTGGAGTGTTTATAATCCCAGAATGCATAATTTTTGGCGTCCTGTTGTTGCTAGAGAGTGTTCTCTGCCACATGTAGTAGCTGCTATTAGCTAGTGGTGTGACAGCAAAGATGGATCAACCATTTAACGTTGCTTGTGTTGTTGAGGAAGCAGGGACGCTTGAGAAAATCTGAAAGGCGATCCAAGCGTCGATTCTGGACCCATCCCATGATGTCACAGAGGTTCTCAGGATATCCAGAAAAAAATATTTTTTTTTAAAACTGAAAACTTTAATGTACGCGCGTATACACGTGTAAAAATGCTGCCAGGACGCAGCTCAGTTCCATGCTGTTTTTACGAGTGTTTACGCGATCCACCTATACGGCTCCATAAGCGGCTGTGTGTATGGAGCCATTTATTTGCATATGTTGCATATAGTACAATACGCACGTATGCGCATCAGTGTGAATGAGGCCTAAGGGAAGATTGTGAAGGCGCTCAGGCCACACAGAAAAAGATTATCACCAAATTTGCACGCTGGAAATCCCCGATTCATCTCAGTCAGGTGCTTTTTCCCGTTTCTTGTTATCGAGTGTTTTCGCTCACAGGCAGTGGTGCTGTATCACATACAGGGACCCGGTGCACAGTGCAGGACATCCCCCCCCCCGGTGATACCTTTTCTCTGATCCTCAGGGCATGGTGCAATACATACATATCCCCCTGATGTCTCGTCGCTGATCCCCAGGCCCAGTGCAGGACACACATAGTAGGGATATACCGATACTGCCGTGTGCACGAGTACTTGGTACTCGTGCAAATGGGCCGATACACCCCCCCCCCGATACCGGAAGCCAGCGCTGGGCCTGCTTGCCAGTATCTGCGGGGCTGGGAAAGCTGGCCGCATGCATGAAAATCATTTGGCTAGCGTTCCCCTCCGGCGGGTCGCAATACTCACCCAGCGGTGGGTCCAGTCGCAGGGCTGTGACGTGGCCGCCGGGCAGTGGAGGCTGTGACGCTGCCTCCAGCCGAGATCTCGCGGGAGCCTCCCGCGAAATCTCGGCTGGAGGCAGAGTCAACGCCTCCACGGCCCGGCGGCCGCGTCACAGCCCTAAGACCGGATCCACCGGCCGGCATCCATGGGGCAGACGTTCCCTCTGAGCGCTCTTCCTCCTTCAGTGTCCGCCGGCAAAGCCGGACTGCAACCCGTTGCCGGCGGACACTGAAAGAGGAAGAGCGCTCGGAGCCTGGCAATCGCCGTGTGAGCTGGGGGCAATCTCCGTGTGAGCTGGGGGCAATCTCCGTGTGAGCTGGGGGCAATCTCCGTGTGAGCTGGGGGCAATCTCCGTGTGAGCTGGGGGCAATCTACATATCCATGTGAGCTGAGTGTAATCTACATATCCATGTGAGCTGGGGGCATTCTGCATATATATCTCTTGGGGGGATATATATCCATGTGAGCTGGGACAATCTCCATATCCATGTGAGCTGGGGGCAATCTACATATCCATGTGAGCTGGGGGCAATCTACATATCCATGTGAGCTGGGGGCATTCTGTATATATATAACTCGGGGGATATATACATGTGAGCTGGGAGCATTTTTATAGGAGGTCTGTTCTCATTGAAAAGCGGTCACATAACATAAAATAAAAGTATCGGTACTCGGTGAGTATTTTTAAAAAGTATCGGTGCATCCCTAACACATAGGATATATAAAGCTGTATCCCCCTTCCCAGCCACAGTGATACCTCATCGCTGATCCCTAGGACATGGTGCAATACACACATTTCCCCCTCCCCAGCCATGGTGATACCTCGTCGCTAATCCCCAGGGCTCGGTGCAAGCTGTTCTGGTATTTTCCCATCCTCAGGGAGAAGTCCCGGTAATGTTTGTTCACGGTGGTCACCCATTTCTTTAGCTCGGTGGCGTGGACGTGGCCCTTTTCTACAAAGCTGTCGGCCAGTTGGATCAGGAGCCGCACCTTCTCCTTGGTTTGCTGCAAACAGAAATATGGCTAACATTGGGGTCTCAGGTGAGGGGGGGTACTTGACCTGAAAAACACCATGTCACATATCATTCTCGGATACAGGGTTCACTATGGGAAAGTCACCATTATGTAGACACTGGTAGAATTACCCTAGTAAACCTAATAATAAACTTAACCCCAACAATAACCCAAACACTATCCCGAATACCAACCTTAACACTAACCCAAATACTAACCTTAATCTTAACCCTAATACCAACCATAACCTTAACACTAACCCAAATACTAAACTTAATCTTAACCCTAACCCTAATACCAACCATAACCTTAACACTAACCCAAATACTAAACTTAATCTTAACCCTAACTCTAATACCAACCATAACCTTAACACTAACCCAAATACTAACCTTAATCTTAACCCTAATCCTAATACCAATTTTAACCTTAACCAAAATACTAACCTTAATCTTAACACTAATACCAACCATAACCTTAACACTAACCCAAATACTAACCTTAATCTTAACCCTAATACCAACTCTAACCTTAACAATAACACGAATACCAACCATAACCTTAACACTAACCCAAATACTAACGGTGACGGATCGGCCGCTACAGGATTTATTTAGTTTAATTTCATTCTTATTTTGTTACATTTCGTTTACCCTTTATTTATATGATTGAATTCCCCTGTTAGATTTATTGTAAAAATTTTCCTAGACTTCTATTTAATCATGTTTTTCCCTGCACTGATCCTGCCAGTAACCACAGAGTACATACTTGCTACAATGGATCAGTCACTGAAACAGCCGGGCTGCTAGTTTGTCTGTATATCTCCTGTGCTGATTAATAACTCGTTCCCCTTTGTGTCCAGCTTGTACCAGTGCCAATTATACAAACAAAATATGTTATTAGTGTTCCTGCAAAGTGTACCCCTGCTTGCCTAAAATTGTGTAAGGCAGGAGGCTACCCAGGAGATCGCGAATACCGCTGGCAAGCTGCCGAAACCCTACTCCTGTTCAACCGCCTGCCCTGGAGCCCCCTTTGCCCCCACCAGTGTGCTTTTTGGACATTAGGTTCCCCAGGGAGGGTTGCCTGGAGTGGGGTGAGTTTGAAGAGGAAGCACCATTGGGAAACTCTCCGATATACGGTCCCGAAACAGAGCGGCTACGGCTATGGAGCTCAAAGGAGAATACACATCATCAGCTGCTGGGCAGTTTGTTATCGCTGCCGCTCGGTCCCCCATTCCTGGATCAGGGCGCTCTTTTGGCAGGAGTAACCAGGGGACCAGAGCTAGCCAGCAGAACCCAGAACGTGTTGCTGCTCCAGCGGAATTAACCCCTACAGTCCTGCAATGCTAAGAAGAGCCCATTTTAAATATACTAAAGGGTTATGGCTGGAGACAGTGTTAAAACTGGCGCCAGGATGTCTGGAGGGGCCGGGTAAAGAACAATGGCCAGCCGGGTTATCAAGATCTTGTGAATGTATATAAACATTGTGGGCTCTATTACAGTCTTAACGCAAACGTTATCGCTCACATGCGTGAGCAATAACGTTAGCTGCGGTGTTTACCGCATATTACAATCCAAACACAAACGGGTTAAGAAACCCGTTTGCGTTTGGTACCTTGCGCTCCTCTGCGTGCGGTTACTGCAGTTTGCGCTCCCTATTCTTAACATGGGGAGCACAAAGTGTTAATCAGCGCTGGATTACAAAGTCCCAGCGCTGATTAACGTCTGGCTCTGGTTAGTGAAAAGTTAACCAGAGCCAGAACCTGGTGTAAACGAATTCTGCTTCTGCAGAATCCGTTAACACCAGCCAAAAAAATAAATCAGATACTCACCCTCTGTCCCGCGGCGAGGACCGCAGCTCCGATCACCTCCTCCGACCAGCGGGAGCAGGGAAAGACTGGGGGATAAAGTTCCCCCAGTCTCTCCCTGTGTATCCCTACGCTGACAGGCCGGATCTCACGAGGCGAGATCCGGCTGGTCATGTGACCGCCGGTGTCTGCTTCAATGGAATCCTGGATGCCACGCGCATCCCGGGACATAGTGGGGCGCAAACAATGCAGGCAGCTTTTTTTTTGCGCCTGCATTGTAATACCCCGTTGAAACGGGGGTGGTAGGGGGAAAACTGCGGGTGCAGTTTTTTCTCCCTACTGCCCCCGTTTTAGCGTGGGGATTGTAATAGGGCCCAGTATGTTCCCATCCTGAATACATTCTGATTTTCCTTCAACCTACACTTTTGTCTCGACTAAGTGATTGGGGAGGGATACAGGGCTATTCTCACAGAGCCTCTGTATTCTTGGATCCAGGCAGAGACAAGCCGCGGATTGATGTCCTCTTAATAGCGGCATTACAGGCTCCATTCAGCAGATTGGCTGATTCTGAGAAGCCACCTTCACTGAATCCAGGGCAGACACCTCAGCTGGCATGCTACCTCCCAGTGCTCCAAGGCAAGGACGGAGTTAACGGCAAATCTACTCAGGCTGAAACTAATTTTTTTTGGGGGGGGGATTACGTGATTTTTAGCAAACATACC
Source organism: Leptobrachium leishanense (assembly GCA_009667805.1). Classification (NCBI taxonomy): domain Eukaryota; kingdom Metazoa; phylum Chordata; class Amphibia; order Anura; family Megophryidae; genus Leptobrachium; species Leptobrachium leishanense. The sequence goes on along the minus strand of CM019069.1, from coordinate 3,935,899 downwards.
CCATAGAAAAAAATCATTAGTGCAGCATCATTGCTCACATTATAATTGAAATGTGAACAATATTGCTGCATTAACAAAAACAACACACAAAAAAACAGGTTTTATTTTTTTATTTTACTTTGTACCTGGTCATGTTGGGTATCATTCAAAAGGCCATGCTCAGGCCTTTCGAATGACACCCTGCATGACTCCCTAGCTGCTGGAGATATCGGGGCTCAAAGTAACCCCCTATCTCCACCAGGGGATTTCCTTGGGAAGATGGCGACCCCCACCGGTGCGGCGCCGAAGTGCGATCCGGTGCTTGAGGGGTTAAAGCCAGGCACCGCTTAAAAGGGGAGACTCTCCCCTTTTAAGTGGTGCCTGGCTTTTGGCGCTGTTCCTTCCCTATCGGGAGGGAGAGGGATCCGAACGGATACCCCCCTCCCTTCCATTTTTAGAATATTTTTACGCTCTTTTATATTCATGTCAATCTCTGCAATACACAATTTTATTTACATTGATTGATTCAATCACCTACCATTATATGACCACACTATACAGTCTGTCATCTACAAGTTTGTAGTATACAGGGGTGTGCGAATTATATTGCCCGACGCCCGGGACATGAAGATCCGGGCGCCGGGCGAGTAGTTTTTTTTGAGATGCAGTCCGGCAGGCTAGAAGCCTGCAGGACTGCGGACTAATTCCAAGGACACCCCCGATACCGGAAGCCGGCATTGAGCCGGCTTGCCGGCATCCGAGGGGCTTGGGCGGCTGTTCGAATGCTCTATCGGCATTCGGACAGCCGCCCCTGGAGCTCTCCGGCATACTTACCTTCCTGAGCGGCGCCGGGAAAGTTTCCGCGCTTCCGCTCGTTGCAGGACCCAAGCCGCGATCACGTGGGAGTGCCACATGATCGTGGCTAGGGTCCTTCAACGAGCGCACGCGCAAAGACTTAGCCGGTGTCGCTCAGGAAGGTAAGTATGCCGGAGAGCTCCAGGGGCGGCTGTCCGAATGCCGATAGAGCATTCAAACAGCCGCCCCATGTCTGGTCTGGGGTCTGAGCTGGAGAGCAAATATCCATGAGCTGGGGCATATATCCATGAGAGTTTGGGGGCAGTATATCCATGAGCTGGGGCAGTATATCCATGAGCTGGGGCAGTATATCCATGAGCTGGGGGCAATATCTCCATGAGCTGGGGGCAATATCTCCATGAGCTGGGGCAGCATCTCCATGAGCTGGGGCAGCATCTCCATGAGCTGGGGCAGCATCTCCATGAGCTGGGGCAGCATCTCCATGAGCTGGGGCAGCATCTCCATGAGCTGGGGGCAGTATCCATGAGCTGGGGGCAGTATCCACGAGGCGGGGGCATTATCCATGAGCTGGGGGCATTATCCATGAGCTGGGGGCAATATCCATGAGCTGGGGCAGTATCCATGAGCTGGGGGCAATATCCATGAGCTGGGGGCAGTATATCCATGAGCTGGGGGCAGTATATCCATGAGCTGGGGCATATCCATGTGCTGGGGCATATATCCATGAGCTGGGGCAGTATCCATGAGCTGGGGGCAGTATTCCATGAGCTGGGGGCAATATCCATATATCTCGGGGGGGGATATATACATGTGAGCTGGGGGCATTTTTATGAAGTCTGTTCTTATTGGAAAGTGGTCACATGACATAAAATAAAAGTATCAGTACTCTGTATCGGTGAGTACTTGAAAAAAGTATCGGTACTTGTACTCGGTCTTAAAAAAGTGGTATCGGTGCATCCCTAAAATATACATACACACAACAAAATAGTGTTTAAATAAAGGTCTTTATTCATCACATGTATCTGACGCTGCCTCTATAGGCTGTTATGAATAAAGACCTCTATTTAAACACTATTTTGTTGAAATTATCAGGACAAGTTGATCGTCCTGAGGGACAAGTAGATTGGACTACTACTTAGTCCATTGGACAAGTAGATTTTTTACAATTTCCGCACCCCTATCTGCTACTTTATTATCCATCAGTTTGGATGTTTACACCTTAATCAATTGTTAGCATTCACAGTGTTACCTTATTTGTTTATGCTATTTTTTTAACACTATCACCAAGTCCCTGCACTTGACAATAGAGCCATCTAGTGGCGCCACACAGAAACTACACCTTTCTCTAGTTTTATAGCGCAAGCTTACGGTCGCATCCTATACTTAACATGAGGAGTGCTAAAGATCTTTAGCTTTGTTAACAGATCACTTGGTGCCTGCGCTAATTACCGGAGTTCAGTGAACACGCAAAGTTTTAGCTACTGCTCAAACCAGGTGCTAACTCCAAAAAAAGACAAACCGGTCCAAGCCCAAAATCAGCAGCCTATTTAAAGGAATGCTGCGCTGGGGTTCTTTTGGATGAATCGCGTAAAAAATGACTGTATCTTATTACAGGCTCATTATTTCAATTGAAAAATGTGTATTTTGCGCCAATTGTAATAAAGCATGATTTTCCATTTAATAAACGTCGGGTAGCTGCACATGCTGATATAACGGGCTGCGCACGCCAGTGTACCCACACAGTACCCAATCAAGCTGTAAATGCAGATATTGATTTAGGCTAGGGTCAAATGAAAGCATTTTTCCCCGCGAACGTAAAAAAGTGCGTCCGAACGAATTGACGTATTTTTTCACGGAGTGCGCGAAAACGGTCATACGATGCGCATTTTTCGTGCGTGATGTTTTCGGATCGTCAATAAAACTCTTTTTGCATCTGGACGTTATGTAGGCTGGACATTAGCAGTGTCTGACATCTCCTAATCACGCAAATATGCCGCAGCTGCGCACTCTGTACGTCAGTACTAGCGGTTCGGCGTTCTCGAAAAAATGCGTTCGTTTTCCACTTGCGTTGCGCGGCCGGACTTTCGTGCGACCGTATTTCGTATATTGGCCGTCATTGCCCGTCATCTACTGCTAGTGCGGCCGTAATTATGTGCGCCAGAACGCACGTTAAAAGTGCGCTGGTCTGACCCCAGCCTCAATGTGTCTGTGAGATGTTTGAGGATCCCCTGCTGAGCCATTTACATGTAGCACCTCAATAACGCTTCCAACATGTGTCCCGTATCACTAGGGTGAACCTATCATGTTCCAAGGGACGCCTATTGCTATTCCAATCACATGGGAACTCAGGGAAAAGTGCGCTAATCCAGTGTGTCCACAAACCTATGCAAGGTGATCTACTAATAGGAAGGCAGGCGCTAGGCTTTAGTGACTCACGCTAATTTTTTTCATTAGCAATGGCATTTTAGCATTTACCAGGTAATGGGGCCCTACAAGTGCTGTTACATTGTCTGCCCTGGGACGGGAATCATTCCATCCATACAGATAAAGACCATGAATGTGCTGCAATCTCTGCAAAGCGGCCAATGGGACGAGCGCCAAAAAGCACCAGCTCCAAACAGGGAAACATTAGGGTCCCACCGTGGCATGATGGTTAATAATGCTGCAGAAGGTGGGCAGCCGGTGCCCAGACAATGAGGTGAAGATTAATCAGTATTCATTGCTTATTCCTGCCTGCAGCAGAAGGGTTTGCAATGTTAAGAGATGACCGGGTAGAGGAGGAGGCAGCAGGGCATCAGCTGACACAGCGGGATTTGAGGTTTTTGACCAAGAATCATTCCCTAAACCGTATTGTTTGCCAACGCTGGTCTCCGGGGGGAGGCAGGGCTGGAGGAATCGAGCCAAGAGGTGACAAGATCAGGGAGAATTTTGGATAGACATTCCCAGGACCCCGTCTCCTCGGCGATATACCTTGGCAGGGATCTGGAACTCCTGGTATTGCCTCAGCAGCTCCTGGGTCTTTTCTGTGCATTCGCCAGGAGATGTGTGCGTGGACAGGTAATGTTCCCCAGCCTCCATGATCCAATCCAGAGCCTGCAAGGAAAGGAGAAAGGCGTACAGATGCTAACCAGAGTAAGGAGCACCACCTGCAGCTCTTCCATGAGGGGCGCCATCAAGCCTCCAAGTCACAGAATCAAATCTGATCTCAAATGACGTGGAGTCACGTCTGGGGATCTGTAGGATGGGCCAACCAGCGGAATCGTCAATGTGTGCGGAGGGGCGTGTGAAGGATTGCTGGATTGAAGGAAGGGAAAGGATTTTATTCACCGAGGCCTCATTTATGCAAAATTCATCCAAAAAGTGGAAAGTTTAGCCACACGGCTACCAGTCACTCATCGTAACGTTTCCCATGCCAGTTCAGCGCAGGCAGACTTCATGGCGGCCTGTATATAAAGTACTTGTGGTGAGGCCCACACCTCCCTGTGCCACGTCCCGGCCTGCAATGAGCTCTGGACTGGCCTGTATTTATTGCGATGCCATTAGTACGTGTTACAGAAGCAGAGGGATGAGAGCATAGAATGTGCTCCCAGGGAACTTCTTTCACAAATCTTAGGCTTTTGTTTTTTGCCATTTTCTCACAGTATTTAACGCACCTGTTTGGCGCTCCTCTCAAACACCACAAATTGTTGGCACTGGTCAAGTCGTCGCTTCTTCAGCGTCCAGAAATGTAAAACGCGGTTTTCCCTCTGCAGCAGCTCGCTCAGGATGGCTGCCGGGACAGACGCACAGACTCAGTATAGGAAAGACACAGGCAGCGGCACACACAGTCACCACCTCATATATAGTCTAAACTGTGCATGTGTTATATAGTGTATCCTATACTGTGTGTGTTACATAGTGTATCCTATACTGTGTGTGTTACATAGTGTATCCTATACTGTGTGTGTTACATAGTGTATCCTATACTGTGTGTGTTACATAGTGTATCTATTCTATACTGTGTGTGTTATATAGTGTATCCTATACTGTGTATGTTATATAGTGTATTCTATACTGTGTGTGTTATATAGTGTATCATATACTGTGTATGTTATATAGTGTATCCTATACTGTGTGTGTTACATAGTGTATCCTATACTGTGTGTGTTATATAGTGTATTCTATACTGTGCGTGTTACATAGTGTATCCTATACTGTGTGTGTTATATAGTGTATCATATACTGTGGGTGTTATATAGTGTATATATTCTAAACTGTGTGTGTTATATAGTGTATCCTATACTGTGTATGTTATATAGTGTATTCTATACTGTGTGTGTTATATAGTGTATCATATACTGTGTATGTTATATAGTGTATCCTATACTGTGTGTGTTACATAGTGTATCCTATACTGTGTGTGTTATATAGTGTATTCTATACTGTGTGTGTTACATAGTGTATCCTATACTGTGTGTGTTATATAGTGTATCATATACTGTGGGTGTTATATAGTGTATATATTCTATACTGTGTGTGTTATATAGTGTATCCTATACTGTGTATGTTATATAGTGTATCCTATACGGTGTATGTTATATAGTGTATCCTATACTGTGTGTGTTATATAGTGTATCATATACTGTGGGTGTTATATAGTGTATATATTCTATACTGTGTGTGTTATATAGTGTATCCTATACTGTGTGTGTTACATAGTGTATCCTATACTGTGTGTGTGTTATATAGTGTATCATATACTGTGGGTGTTATATAGTGTATATATTCTATACTGTGTGTGTTATATAGTGTATCCTATACTGTGTATGTTATATAGTGTATCCTATACGGTGTATGTTATATAGTGTATCCTATACTGTGTATGTTATATAGTGTATCCTATACTGTGTGTGTTATATAGTGTATCATATACTGTGGGTGTTATATAGTGTATATATTCTATACTGTGTGTGTTATATAGTGTATCATATACTGTGCATGTGTTATACAGTGTATCTATCCTATACTGTGTGTGTTATACAGTGTATCTATCCTATACTGTGTGTGTTATATAGTGCAGGCCTCAAAATTTCCACTTGCCTGCTCGCATTTGACAAGTGGAAATTACATGAGGGCGAGTGGGAATGCAGAGGCAGGGCAGGATAAGGGGTTAGGTTGGGCAACTAGTGGCGAGTAACTCTTAAGGCCTGGCTAGTAGCTTGGGACTTGAAATTTTGAGCCCTGATATAGTGTATATATTCTATACGGTGTGTGTCTGTGTTATATAGTGTATCCTATACCATGTGTTATACAGTTACCCTATACTGTGTGTTATATAGTGTATCCTATACGTGTATGTGTTATATAGTGTTTCCTATACTGTGCTATATAGTGTATCGTCTGTGTGTGTGCTATATAGTGTATCCTATAGGGGGTGTGTGTTATACTGTGTCTATTCTATACTGTGTGTGTTATATTGTGTATCCTATATTATATATTATATTGTGTATCATATACTGTGCTATATAGTGTATCTATTCTATACTGTATATACAGTCATGGCCGAAATTGTTGGCACCCCAGACATTTTTCCAGAAAATCAAGTATTTCTCACAGTTGCAGTATTGCAGTAACACATGTTTTGCTATACACATGTTTATTCCCTTTGTGTGTATTGGAACAAAACAAAAACAGGGAGGAAAAAAAAGCAAATTGGACATAATGTCACAAAACTCCAAAATGGGCTGGACAAAATTCTTGGCACCTTAACTTAATATTTGGTTGCACACCCTTTGGAAAAAACAACTGAAATTTGTGGCTTCCTATAACCATCAATAAGCTTCTTACACCTCTCACCTGGAATTTTGGACCACTCTTCCTTTGCAAACTGCTCCAGGTCTCTCTTATTGGAAGGGTGCCTTTTCCCAACAGCAATTTTAAGATCTCTCCACAGGTGTTCACTGGGATTTAGATCTAGACTCCTTGCTGGCCACTTCAGAACTCTCCAGCGCTTTGTTGTCATCCATTTCTGGGTGCTTTTTGATGTATGTTTGGGATCATTGTCCTGCTGGAAGACCCAAGATCTCGGACGCAAACCCAGCTCTCTGACACTGGGCTCTACAGTGCGACCCAAAATCCTTTGGTAATCCTCAGATTTCATGATGCCTTGCACACATTCAAGGCACCCAGTGCCAGAGGCAGCAAAACAACCACAAAACATCATTGAACCTCCACCATATTTCACTGTAGGTACTGTGGTCTTTTCTTTGTAGGCCTCATTCCAATTTCGGTAAACAGTAGAATGATGTGCTTTACCAAAAAGCTCTATCTTGGTCTCATCTATCCAAAAGATGTTTTCCCAGAAGGATTTTGGCTTACTCAAGTACATTTTGGCAAACTGTAGTCTTGCTTTTTTAGGTCTCTGTGTCAGCAGTGGGGTCCTCCTGGGTCTCCTGCTATAGCGTTTCATTTCATTTAAATTTCAACGGATAGTTCGCGTTGACACTTATGCTCCCTGAGCCTGCAGGACAGCTTGAATTTCTTTGGAACTTGTTTGGGGCTGCTTATCCACCATCCGGACTATCCTGCGTTGCAACCTTTCATCAATTTTTCTCTTCCGTCCACCCACAGAGAGATTAGCTACAGTGCCATGGGTTGCAAACTTCTTGATAATGTTGCACACTGTGGACAAAGGCAAATCTAGATCTCTGGAGATGGACTTGTAACCTTGAGATTGTTGATATTTTCCCGCAATTTTGGTTCTCAAGTCCTCTGACAGTTCTCTTCTCCTCTTTCTGTTGTCCATGCTTAGTGTGGCACACACAGACACACAATGCAAAGACTAAGTGAACTTCTCTCCTTTTTATCTGCTTTCAGGTGTGATTTTTATATTGCCCACACCTGTTACTTGCCCCAGGTGAGTTTACAGGAGCATCACATGCTTGAAACAATCTTATTTATCCACAATTTTGAAAGGGTGCCAAGAATTTTGTCCAGACCATTTTTGGAGTTTTGTGTGACATTATGTCCAATTTGCTTTTTTTTCCTCCCTTTTTTTGTTTTGTTCCAATACACACAAAGGGAATAAACCTGTGTATAGCAAAACATGTCTTACTGCAATACTTTTCTGTGAGAAATACTTGATTTTCTGGAAAAATGTCTGGGGTGCCAACAATTTCGGCCATGACTGTATGTTATATTGTGTATCATATACGGTTCTATATAGTGTATCTATTCTATACTGCATATATGTTATATTGTGTATCTTTTAATGCATATGTTATATAGTGTATCTATTCTATACTGTGTGTTATATAGTCTATCATGTAGTGTGTGTCATATAGTTTATCCTATACCGTGTATGTGTTATATAGTGTATCTATCCTATACCGTGTGTTATATAGTGTATATATCCTATACTGTGTGTGTGTTATACAGTGTATCTATTATATACTGTGTGTGTTATACAGTGTATCCTATACTGTGTGTGTTATATAGTGTATCTATCCTATACCGTGTGTGTGTTATATAGTGTATCTATCCTATGCCGTGTGCATGTTATCTAGTGTATCTATCCTATACTGTGTGTGTGTGTGTGTTATCTAGTGTATCTATCCTATACTGTGTGTGTGTGTGTTATATAGTGTATCTATCCTATACTGTGTGTGTTATATAGTGTATCTATCCTTTACCGTGTGTTATATAGTGTATCTATCCTATACCGTGTGTTTGTTCTATAGTGTATCTCTCCTATACCGTGTGTGTGTGTGTGTGTGTTATATAGTGTATATATCCTATACCATGTGTGTGTTCTATAGTGTATCTATCCTATACCGTGTGTGTGTGTGTTCTATAGTGTATCTATCCTATACCGTGTGTGTTATATAGTGTATCTATCCTATACCATGTGTGTGTTATATAGTATATCTATCCTATACTGTGTGTGTGTTATATAGTGTATCCGATACGGTGTGTGTGTTATATAGTGTATCCTATCCTGTGTGTGTTATATAGTGTATCCTATACGGTGTGTGTTATATAGTGTATCCTATCCTGTGTGTGTGTTATATAGTGTATCATATACTGTGTGCGTTATATAGTGTATCCTATACTGTGTGTGGGTGTGTGTGTTATATAGTGTATCCTATCCTGTGTGTGTTATATAGTGTATGATATACTGGGTGTGTTATATAATGTATCATATACTGTGTGTGTTATACAGTGTATCCTATCCTGTGTGTGTGTTATATAGTGTATCCTATACTGTGTGTGTTATATAGTGTATCCTATCCTGTGTGTGTTATATAGTGTATCCAATCCTGTGTGTGTTATATAGTGTATCCTATCCTGTGTGTGTTCTATAGTGTATCCTATCCTGTGTGTGTTTTATATAGTGTATCCTATACTGTGTGTGTTATATAGTGTATCCTATACTGTGTGTGTGTTATATAGTGTATCATATACTGGGTACGTTATATAGTGTATCCTATCCTGTGTGTGTTATATAGTGTATCCTATCCTGTGTGTGTTATATAGTGTATCCTATCCTGTGTGAGTTATATAGTGTATCCTATCCTGTGTGAGTTATATAGTGTATCCTATCCTGTGTGAGTTATATAGTGTATCCTATACTGTGTGTGTTATATACTGTATCCTATCCTGTGTGTGTTATATAGTGTATATATCCTATACTGTGTGTGTTATATACTGTATCCTATCCTGTGTGTGTTATATAGTGTATATATCCTATACTGTGTGTGTGTGTTATATAGTGTATCCTATCCTGTGTGAGTTATATAGTGTATCCTATCCTGTGTGTGTTATATAGTGTATATATCCTATACTGTGTGTGTGTGTTATATAGTGTATCCTATCCTGTGTGTGTTATATAGTGTATCCTATCCTGTGTGAGTTATATAGTGTATCCTATCCTGTGCGAGTTATATAGTGTATCCTATACTGGGTGTGTTATATAGTGTATCCTATACTGGGTGTGTGTTATATAGTGTATCCTATACTGGGTGTGTGTTATATAGTGTATCCTATACTGGGTGTGTTATATAGTGTATCCTATACTGGGTGTGTGTTATATAGTGTATCCTATACTGGGTGTGTTATATAGTGTCTCCTATACTGGGTGTGTGTTATATAGTGTATCCTATACTGTGTATGTTATATAGTGTATCCTATACTGTGTATGTTATATAGTGTATCCTATACTGGGTGTGTGTTATAGCCATACGGTATCTATATGACATAGCACATGACTGGTCTGCTTCTCACTGCTCACCTTTGACTTGCTGTTCGGGGCCCCGTGTGTGTGGGGCCACTCCCGGCATACTGACGTTGTTGCGGTGGATGTATTTGAGAAACACCTCTGCGTTTCGCCGCGCCAGTGTGCAGGCCTGGAAAATAGGGGTGTGTATGCAGAGGAATGTGCACCGGGGGGGGGGGGGAGCAGAGAGCCCCAATCAGAGACCATGCAATTTTGAAATATGGCAACAAAGTGTTTAACCCTTTCACTGCCTCAAACAGCCAAGACCTCATCCTGACCTTGAGAAACGCCTCCTTCTGCTCCAGGTGTTTGCTGATGAGTGGTAGCACGTGGTCCGTCTCAGCGGCTGGTCCCAGTTTATCATGGCCCCGGCACCAGTCCTCGTCCCTGCGGTACTCCTGCTCCAGGCTCTCCAGGACACTGCACACCTGCAGCACACAAGGGGTTAATATCACTACAACACTAGATTGTTTTCTAACTCCTGGCTGTCTCTGGTACAGATGTGGCGGCCAAATCTAAACGCTAACCGCTCCCACTTACCTGTCACCACCTGGTATAACGCACATCATCTTAGCTTGGTATTTCCCACCTCATCTAATCGTGGTATGACCCACCTCATCTTATCATGGTATGTCCCAACTCATCTAATCGTGGTATATCACAACTCTTCTTAGCATGGCATATTACGCCTTGTTTTATCGTGGTATGTCCCTCCTCCTCTTATGTTATGTCATACCTCATCTTAGCATGGTATGTTCCGCCTGATCTAATGGTGGTATATGTCACATCTCATCTAATCATGGTATGTCACACCTGATCTAAGCATGGTGCATCACACCTCCTCTTATTGTGGTACGTTCCGCCTGATGTGTCTGTTCTAATTATTGTATATCACACCTCATCTAATCGTGGTATGTTGCGTCTGTTCTAATTATTGTACATCACACCTCACCTCATATAATCGTGGTATGTTGCGTCTGTTCTAATTATTGTACATCACACCTCACCTCATATAATTGTGGTATGTTGCGTCTGTTCTAATTATTGTATATCACACCTCACCTCATATAATCGTGATATGTTGCGTCTGTTCTAATTATTGTACATCACACCTCACCTCATATAATTGTGGTCCGTCCCACCTGTTCTAATAGTAGTATGTCATGCTTGATCTAATAGTGGTATATCACGCCTCATCTAATCATGGTATGTCCCACTTGATCTAATAGTGGTATATCACACCTCATCTAATCATGGTATGTCCCGCTTGATCTAATAGTGGTATATCACACCTCATCTAATCATGGTATGACCCACCTCATCTTATCATGGTAGGTCCCACTTGATCTAATAGTGGTATATCACACCTCATCTAATCATGGTATGTCCCGCTTGATCTAATAGTGGTATATCACACCTCACCTCATATAATCGTGGTATGTTGCGTCTGTTCTAATTATTGTATATCACACCTCATCTAAATCGTGATATATCATGTGCCTGGTATGTGTTATTCTATGTGTGCACCGCTGACTTTCACGGCACCTCCGGGGGGATATTTTAGCTTTCTCTCTGTATAGGAGGGGTTATCTGCACGCTCTCTGCAGGTTTGGGTTTGATGATTGTCGGGTATATTACAGAAAGGAAAAATTAAAATGGATGCCTGTAGCCATTTTGTTTTTAAAGACCGTTTTTCTTTCAATTTTCTCTAGGTTTAGAAATGAACGAGATTTTTTTTTTATAGAGTTCATTCCTGGGTGAAGTCTTTTATATTTTTTTAAGAAGTGCCAGACATGAAGGAATCTAGAATGTTTTTGTGTGATAATGCTAGAGTTAAGTGCTAAGACGTGTCATAATTAAATTTATTGGTCTGTCTTAAGTTTTTAAAACAAAAGATATTTTGTCTTTTGGGTATAGGAATAAGAGTTAATATCTCTGTAATATAGATTTATATTCACAAAATATATGTTTATAATCAAGGTATATTTTATTATATTTACAGTAGGAAATATATACTCCAATAAATATTGTAGAAAGTATATAATTGGTAAATAATAAAAATTACTAAAGAATAGATTCTGTTGAGTTAACCAGAAAAGAATTCAGCTGACAGTAAGTAATTTTAATAGGGAGTAGGGATATAAATTAGGTATGACAGATAGAGACACAGTGTCTAGTGACTGGGAGAAGAGAAGGTCTTTGTGTAGATTGACCTTTTGACCCGAGATAAGAATATTAAAAAGAAATGGTGGAATTAATTAAGAAGTGCAATACTGCCCTCTAGAGGATAGTAAATATTAGATTTGATGTATTAATAATATTGCCACTGACGTCAAATTTACTATAATTGAAGTGGCAGTGTTGGTTGCAAATCAGCCGGAGATTCCAGCATTCAGACTCACACCGCAATGCATTCAGATGTCCAGTACACATAGCAGATCCCAGGACATGAGGCAATCAAGATTCTCACCAAATTTCTGACTCTCACCAAATCTCTAACTCACATGCATTCATTATCTGATATCGATAATCTTCACATATTCCAAAACAAAGCATCACATAGAAAATTCCAAGATTTATCAACATCCAAATTGGACAGGTAATGTATGAAATTAAGGAATTAATGTAATTATATATATTTGTAGATATTCTTGCAACGTAGACTGAGATTTCTCAGATACTGGCTAACTCCAAAAATTCTAAGTATTTCTATTCTGCAGATAGAAATATGAAGAAGTGGACATAAGGATTTATTCCTAAAAAGAAATGTTGTAAGATTGATACCAATATATATATTGAATTTGGAAATTACTGTGATTAAAATTAATAAGCAAGGAATTATAGAACTACAAAATAAAAAGCAAAAGATTAGAAGTTTAATTCTCGAGATTAGGGGATGATTCACTAAATAAGTTTTTATTACTTATTAATTTAGCTCATCTTTTGTTGATCCATGTAGCTTAGAGATATATATATATATATCTATAAGAGCTGGCTGGTTAAACATTGTTTGCTGGGAAATGCATGTTGTATTAATCAGAAATGTTTATTAACCATTTGTGTATTAGTTACTAACTGATAAGGTAAATGATATTAATCATATATGCAGTTACTAACCGGAGATACATATATTGTGAAGCTAGTTTTTATATGCTGATGGATTGTGGTTTATAAATTTTTGTTTATGATATGAGATTTGAAACTTTTTTGTATACGTAATAAACATATATATTTTTATCCGATTATTGATTATTGTATTTTTCAAAGCAAAACACAGACAATTAAAAGAATTCAGGAGAATTTATAGGAAATATAAACGATTGATATTTGTGTCTCGTGTAAGTTTCTTATGAAATAATAGTCCCTGATATATTGGAGGCTTGGCTGATAAGTCCAATATATATAACGTGTTGTATTCACATGCAGAGATTATATCCGACATGATCACACTGACCTGCTCAGATGTTTTATAAAAAGCCACAGATGCGTTGACCAGCTTGAGTCGGTCCTCCATCTTCAGCATGAGTTGCTGCCAGTGTAACGCCACCTTCTCTGCACACTCCCTGATGGCGTCACCATCGTAATGCCCAGCCTGCAGCAGAGCCTCTGCCTTCTGCTGGACCTGCAGGGCGCTTTGGTGGGTTTTCTGCAGCGAGCTGGCATGGAAGAGCGACTGTAAGGAGGGGACAGGAGAGAAGGCAGAATAAAGAGGAAAAAGTGTCCATCACGATCACACACATAAACCAGATATGTATCATCTCCAAACTGAGCTCTGTGCCTGCTGTTTCATCTCCAAACTGAGCTCTGTGCCCCTGTATCATCTCCTAACGGAGCTCTGTGCCTGCTGTATCATCTCCAAACTGAGCTCTGTGCCTGCTGTATCATCTCCAAAAGGAGCTCTGTGCCTGCTGTATCATCTCCAAACGGAGCTCTGTGCCTGCTGTATCATCTCCAAACGGAGCTCTGTGCTTGCTGTATTATCTCCAAACGGAGCTCTGCCTGCTGTATCATATCCAAACGGAGCTCTGTGCCCGCTGTATCATCTCCAAACGGAGCTCTGTGCCCCTGTATCATCTCCTAACGGAGCTCTGTGCCTGCTGTATCATCTCCAAACGGAGCTCTGTGCCTGCTGTATCATCTCCAAACGGAGCTCTGTGCCTGCTGTATCATCTCCAAACGGAGCTCTGTGCTTGCTGTATTATCTCCAAACGGAGCTCTGCCTGCTGTATCATATCCAAACGGAGCTCTGTGCCCGCTGTATCATCTCCAAACGGAGCTCTGTGCCCCTGTATCATCTCCTAACGGAGCTCTGTGCCTGCTGTATCATCTCCAAACTGAGCTCTGTGCCTGCTGTATCATCTCCAAACGGAGCTCTGTGCCTGCTGTATCATCTCCAAACGGAGCTCTGCCTGCTGTATCATCTCCAAACTGAGCTCTGTGCCTGCTGTATCATCTCCAAACGGAGCTCTGTGCCCCTGAATCACCCACAAATAGAGATCATTATTGTCATCATTTATATAGTGCCAACATTTTCCGGAGCGCTTTACAATAACCAAAGGGAGCGAGATACAGATAAATGGACACAGGATGGACCCACTAGGTATAGCAGGCCCTGCTCATAGGAGCTTACAGTCTAGAGGGATTGGGGTTGAGGAAGACAAAGTGTCACGTTTCCTCCAGCCTCTACCAAGCCCCCTGGTGGTGAGAGCATATTAGCAACCCTTATGGTTTTTAGGGTAAATCTCTTCAGGCTCTCCATCCCTTGAATCTGTGACTGATCTGGCCTATGATCACATGACGTGTGCTGCCCTATTTATATGGCCAGCAGTGCACTTGTTCTCTGGTTCAGTATAGAGTCATGAAACCAGAATAGAACATGCAGTAGATACAACCTTTAAAAGGTCAATGTTCCTGGATCAGAAGCCAGAACGTCATGGAGATACAGTAGCTAAAATAGCAAAAACATACAGGCATATATATCATAGCATAACACTGTAGTAATTTTAATACATTTAAAATACAGCAAAGGAACCACTCACAATGGAAGTGGCACACAATAAGTAAAAAGTGTGCAAAACAGCGTATTAAAACATCGTCCAGATAGTCACCGCAACTGGAAGGCATTGTCCACGGATGTGGTCTCGATGGAGGAACTTGGCCAGGATATACTCCGTATTGAAAGGTCGGGCAGACGTAATCTCACGAACCAGCAAATGAAGGACTAAAAGTTTTTTCACATCCACGGTGGACAATGCATGACCCGGCGGGCGTACGGAAAACAACCACAGGCAAGTCTGCTCGACGCGTTTCGTCCTCTGACTTATTCATGAACGGACTTGCTTGCTTAAAAGTCTCTCTTTTATAATACATACTCGCTTTCATCAAGGAAAGAAACCTTATTCACATGTGGGTGCCGGAAGCGGACAGCGTTCCCGGCAGCCTCCAGAAAGCGCTCCAGAAACACCGCCCCCTCACTCAATCCCCCATTTTGGAAAAGGGCATAAACATCCTAAGCAGTATGGACAATATGGGCAAAAACATAAAAACAGCCGTGTATATGGCCTGACTAACAAATTTATAAAACTATACAAATAGGAACTAAAAATGCAGCAAGTGGCAATGGAGGAACCTGTAAAAAACAAAACGAAATGCCAGTATATATGTACTATACAAAAGCAACAGTCTAAAAATTATATAAATTATTGTCTTGAAGTGCACAATCAAACATCGAATGAACCCACTCACTGCATACATTTTTTATTTTTATAGAAAAGAGATAAAAAAGTAAGTAGTGCGGAAAACCTAAGACAAAATATACCAGATATCCAGAATAATAGTATTAGCATATATAGAAGATGGCTTATAGGAAGGATTGAAGGTTCTATATCTATATTGAGGCCCGGAGGTTTCATGGTGTCCATATAAAAAATCCACTTTGTTTCAGCTTGAGAAAGGGCCTTAGCATCATCACCTCCCCTCCAATTTTGTTTAACCCTTTCTATACCCAACCAAACAAACGTAGAAAAGCTAAACATAGGGCACTTGCAACATTGTCTAGGAACACTGTGCTTGTCACTGCATTTCCTAATGTTATAGAAATGATCATAAATACGTTCTTTTAGTTTCCTCTTAGTTTTCCCAATATATTGGGCCCCACACCCGCATTGTAGGAGATAGATAACATTGGTGGTGTTGCAATTAATAAATTCCCTAATAAGGTATTCTTTTCCGGTTCTAGTACGTCTAAACAGATCCACCTTAACTTTTAACTCTCTGCACACTGAGCACACTCTACACTTAAAAAAAACTTTTGGCTTATTAAAAACCCATTGCTTAATAAGCCAAAAGTTTTTTTTAAGTGTAGAGTGTGCTCAGTGTGCAGAGAGTTAAAAGTTAAGGTGGATCTGTTTAGACGTACTAGAACCGGAAAAGAATACCTTATTAGGGAATTTATTAATTGCAACACCACCAATGTTATCTATCTCCTACAATGCGGGTGTGGGGCCCAATATATTGGGAAAACTAAGAGGAAACTAAAAGAACGTATTTATGATCGTTTCTATAACATTAGGAAATGCAGTGACAAGCACAGTGTTCCTAGACACTGTTGCAAGTGCCCTATGTTTAGCTTTTCTACGTTTGTTTGGTTGGGTATAGAAAGGGTTAAACAAAATTGGGGAGGTGATGATGCTAAGGCCCTTTCTCAAGCTGAAACAAAGTGGATTTTTTATATGGACACCATGAAACCTCCGGGCCTCAATATAGATATAGAACCTTCAATCCTTCCTATAAGCCATCTTCTATATATGCTAATACCAGGGCTCAAAATTTCCACTCGCCTACTCGCATTTGGCGAGTGGAAATTAAGGGAAATGCATACACAGGCAGCACAAAAAATGATTTCATGCTGTGTATTCCAGCGGTGCCACCGTGCAGCCCCTCCTTCCCCAGGCTGCACAGTGGCAGGGATCAGCTGCCTAACCTGACCCAGCTCGCCTCTGTCACTGGCAGGGGAGTGGAGAGGAGCTTCCCTGCCTCCTTGCTCTGCTCACACTGGGGTCTGATCTCTGGGTATACATGTATCTGGGGTTTGATGTCTGGGTATACATGTATCTGGGGTCTGATGTCTGGGTATACATGTATCTGGGGTCTGATGTCTGGGTATACATGTACCTGGGGTCTGATGTCTGGGTATACATGTATCTGGGGTTTGATGTCTGGGTATACATGTATCTGGGGTCTGATGTCTGGGTATACATGTATCTGGGGTCTGATGTCTGGGTATACATGTATCTGGGGTCTGATGTCTGGGTATACATGTATCTGGGGTTTGATGTCTGGGTATACATGTATCTGGGGTTTGATGTCTGGGTATACATGTATCTGGGGTCTGATGTCTGGGTATACATGTATCTGGGGTCTGATGTCTGGGTATACATGTATCTGGGGTTTGATGTCTGGGTATACATGTATCTGGGGTCTGATGTCTGGGTATACATGTATCTGGGGTTTGATGTCTGGGTATACATGTATCTGGGGTTTGATGTCTGGGTATACATGTATCTGGGGTTTGATGTCTGGGTATACATGTATCTGGGGTCTGATGTCTGGGTATACATGTATCTGGGGTCTGATGTCTGGGTATACATGTATCTGGGGTTTGATGTCTGGGTATACATGTATCTGGGGTTTGATGTCTGGGTATACATGTATCTGGGGTCTGATGTCTGGGTATACATGTATCTGGGGTCTGATGTCTGGGTATACATGTATCTGGGGTCTGATGTCTGGGTATACATGTATCTGGGGTCTGATGTCTGGGTATACATGTATCTGGGGTCTGATGTCTGGGTATACATGTATCTGGACATGATGTCTGGGTATTAATGTTATTATTGTAACTTTATTCTAAATAAAACCTTTAACAGTGCAATTTCATAAGCTAATTTAAGGGGGTGTATTTAGAGGCAGAGTTAAGGGCCGGGTAGGGGTTAGGTGGAGCAACTGGTGGCCAGTAACTCTTATGGCCTGGTTAGTAGCCTGGGACTTGAAATTTTGAGCCCTGCTAATACTATTATTCTGGATATCTGGTATATTTTGTCTTAGGTTTTCCGCACTACTTACTTTTTTATCTCTTTTCTATAAAAATAAAAAATGTATGCAGTGAGTGGGTTCATTCGATGTTTGATTGTGCACTTCAAGACAATAATTATATAATTTTTAGACTGTTGCTTTTGTATAGTACATATATACTGGCATTTCGTTTTGTTTTTTACAGGTTCCTCCATTGCCACTTGCTGCATTTTTAGTTCCTATTTGTATAGTTTTATAAATTTGTTAGTCAGGCCATATACACGGCTGTTTTTATGTTTTTGCCCATATTGTCCATACTGCTTAGGATGTTTATGCCCTTTTCCAAAATGGGGGATTGAGTGAGGGGGCGGTGTTTCCGGAGCGCTTTCTGGAGGCTGCCGGGAACGCTGACCGCTTCCGGCACCCACATGTGAATAAGGTTTCTTTCCTTGATGAAAGCGAGTATGTATTATAAAAGAGAGACTTTTAAGCAAGCAAGTCCGTTCATGAATAAGTCAGAGGACGAAACGCGTCGAGCTGACTTGCCTGTGGTTGTTTTCCGTACGCCCGCCGGGTCATGCATTGTCCACCGTGGATGTGAAAAAACTTTTAGTCCTTCATTTGCTGGTTCGTGAGATTACGTCTGCCCGACCTTTCAATACGGAGTATATCCTGGAAAAGTTCCTCCAGCGAGACCACATCCGTGGACAACGCCTTCCAGTTGCGGTGACTATCTGGACGATGTTTTAATACGCTGTTTTGCACACTTTTTACTTATTGTGTGCCACTTCCATTGTGAGTGGTTCCTTTGCTGTATTTTAAATGTATTAAAATTACTACAGTGTTATGCTATGATATATATGCCTGTATGTTTTTGCTATTTTAGCTACTGTATCTCCATGACGTTCTGGATTCTGATCCAGGAACATTGACCTTTTAAAGGTTGTATCTACTGCATGTTCTATTCTGGTTTCATTTGTCTTAGTATTACGTTCGTGGTGGAGAGTGCTGTGAACTGCAGTTTTTAGTCCCTTGGGTTATACACTTTCACCTTCCCTATTGTCAGTATAGAGTCAGAAGACCACGTAAGGATCTTTACCCACTGCAGGTCCTTCTATGTGTCTGTGTTCCTATTCCGTTTTTGTTTATGCTGGACATTCTTGTATTAAGGTCTTTTGCATACTCCTGTCATTTATTGTGGTGTTTACCCTCAGCCCTGTAATCTGTATTTAGATCAGAAATCTTACCCAGTGCAGGGCTCCCTCTTGTGTGTGTATTCTGTACTATCACCTCGTTCTGTCTCTGTGTGTGCTGGATTCTGCAATATGCAGCAGACCGCAAACCTGCCTAAAGGGCTTGAACACAATATATATAAGGGGCGTTCCTTGGCATCTGCCGGGGACCCCGCCCGTGACACAAGGGGAGTGTTACTGGACAGCAGGATCCTTACCGCCAGTGGTTTGGGAATGGTGGAGCCATAGAAGCAGCTTCAATCATTTGTGAGTAGGTGTGCAGAGGGTTGAGTTGCATCAGTGATGTGGTACAATAATCTGAAGATATGGGTTTTGAGGGATTTCTTGAAGGCCTGAAGGTCAGGGGAGAGTTTAATAGGACGAGGTAAGTCATTTCACAGGACCGGTGCAGCCCTTGAGAAGTCTTGGAGGCGAGAGCTGGCCATGTGGGTATAGGCAGATGACAGGTGGCGATCGCCTGCTGAACGGAGTTGTGTAGACAGGACGTGCTTGTGGAGTAACAAAGACATGTGGGGAGGAGTTGTATGAACCACAAACAGATCTGTGCTCCTGTATCACCCACAAATCGAGATCTGTGCTCCTGTATCACCCACAAATCGAGATCTGTGCTCCTGTATCACCCACATACCGAGATCTGTGCTCCTATATCACCCACATACCGAGATCTGTGCTCCTGTATCACCCACAAATCGAGATCTGTGCTCCTGTATCACCCACAAATCGAGATCTGTGCTCCTGTATCACCCACAAATCGAGATCTGTGCTCCTGTATCACCCACAACACAAGCTCTGTGCACATTGTGTCCCCCACAACACAAGCTCTGTGCACATTGTGTCCCCCACAACACAAGCTCTGCGTTCGCTGTGTCCCCATAACACGTGCTCTGTGCACGTTGAAGGGGCTGGTCACCCTGAGACACGGCCTGGCTGTTCCCGCATCTCATGATAGATTGCATGCCATGCACGTTGAGGAAGAATCAGATCGTCACACTCACCTCAATCGCCATCTGGAACTGCTCGTGCTCTCGCTGGAGCTGCTCGGCCTCCGACAAGGAACTGGCATTGACCAGGCTGGCGTTCAGCATGGACTCCCCATTACGGATCCAGCCCAGCACCTGGGAAAGAGAGACGGCTCAGTGAGACATTATAAGTGTTGCCAGGTTACGTGTAAAGAAACACTCACTCGACACACAGCACGAGCGACCCCTTCCCCTGCGTCCATTATGGACACAAAGAAAGAAAATCATTCTGTCCTGGAGAAGACAGGGACCAGGATGGAGAAAACCCTGAGGCTGCATCCTGCTGTAATATCAGGGAGAACAAATCATTGGAGGAACGAATATCAGCCAAAAATCAGAATGTCGATACCCCAGATTCCCTATGCAATATTCTGTTATAATTCCCACCATGTTCCTCAGCATGAAACCCACCATCATCATAGACATCAGGGAATCTCCTTTAAACCAGTCAGAGCTGGTGGGCCGGACACTATAATGAGAGTCTGGACTAAATGTGATGGAAATAAGTAACATCTGCTGCATAAAACCTCTCCTGGGGATAATCTGGGCCCTTCGTAGGCTTAATGGTTGAGAGCAGATGGACCTCCCAGTGCCTATTCAGAGTATATGTCCTCCCAGTGCGAAGTGAAGACAAACCACCTTCTGTACCTGTAGCACTGACCTGTTTGACCTCGGCCTGGAGGTGCCGGAGCTGCAGACACTGCTCCAGGCGCTTGTGAGTCTGCTCAGCGTTCAGTTCCAGCTCGTGCTGCTTGTCATGGAGAAACTCCAAAAGCTCCTGCACCTGCGTGGCCAGGTCGATGTCCTTCTCACAAATCAGCTCGATCCCTAAAATCAGGACACACACAGAAGATGTTTGGGTCAGCTGAGCATGGGAAAACGTTACACGTGATTTTTGTTCACATCCACTTAATTTATACACATAAGCCCAGAAACCTTTCAAACCTTCTGTGATAAATCTGCCATACGACGAACACGTTATACAAAGGATATAAAAGAAAGAAAAAGGTAAAAGCTTGGGTCACATTGCAATGAGCTGAAAACGAGCAACTCTCGTAGTACTGGCCAATAAACACCTGAGTGTATCCATTAAAGCGATAGGACTCCATGACAACAGGATCCAGCATTTAATTACTACATTTTCCTATTACCATGATGGAAAGTTAGAATTTTAATAATGAATCAGAGGAAAATATTTGCTTTCAAGTTTCTTTACTTTTTGCCTCACAGCAACTTTACAACAGTAAGAAAGGTTAGTTATGAACAGAAAAATATATGTATGGTGTAAAGCCCATCTCCATAGTCCTATCCACCAATCAGGTCTCCATGTTGCAGCACAGGAGGATTGCAGGTTAACTCCTCTTTCGTTGCCATCAACCAAACAGAATCCACATAACAAAATTAGAATCTGAGCCGGAACTACGTGTCCACATGTAAACCATAGTCATAGTAGCAGTTGTATTAATAATAGTATTCACTGTGTAAAGAGCAAACAGAATAACGACAATGGTGTATGAAGAAAATAAAATGTGTTCTTTATTAAAGATGACAAAATAATGCCTATACATTTAAAATAAAGAGGGACCCAGGGAAGGAAATATTCGGCTCTGAGTCATTATTAAAATCCTGACTTTCCTTCACTACTCTAGGAAAATCTTGGAATTTTAATAAATGTCTCGGAGGCTCATATTTGCTAGTTCATCGCTGCAGAACCAACTCAGGAGAGCAATGCGATACTGGTGTAAAGTAGAATTCTTTAAAAGGGGAAGCACAAACCTGACACCCTCTAGGATGAAGGATCGGATACAGTAATCCAGTGCTCGAATATCGCTGACCCTTTTACAGGAAATGAGGCACAATAGAATCAGCAGTTCCACAGATAATGGTTTTAGGGACAGATCTTTGTTTTTTGACCAGCATTACAGAAAATCCAACACTTGCTTATCGCTCCAGAGGCTACTATACCTCAGTTGTGGACTAGGGTGTGAGCACTTAATTCCTCTAAAGAGACTGCAAAAAGAGGTTGATGTCCAACGGGCAAACCACCTTCACCCACGTGTCCAGCAGATATAGCTGTCCTGTAGAGGTTATTGGACTGGAATGCCCTGCCATCCGTGAAAGCAGCTGGGAGGAAGTCCAGCATCACATTCAGAGGGGCTTCAGAGGGATGTAGATGGCTTTCCTTGCACCAGTGTTCCCATGCTCTACATGCTGATTGAATGGCCTGCAACGTTCCTGGGGTGCAGGCTTCTCGTAGGAGTACCACAGTGCATCCCAAAACGTCTGAGATAAACAAGGGATCCCTGAGATCAACCAGCCCACCATCCACAAACAACACTGTATCAACAGTGTGGGTGACAACGACCATCCAGGACCACCAGCAGACGTGGTATATTGGGAAGGATCCGGGGGAGGTCCACAGACAACTCCAATAGGCCAGGGTACCAAGGCTGTGATGGCCATAGGAGCATACCATGCACTACTGTTGCCTGGGGACATTGGACCTGATTAAGGGTCCACACTATCATTGGGAACGGAGGTACTGCATAGTTCTTACTGTTGGAGCAATCCTGAAAGAAAGTATCCGTCACTAATACTTCTGGATCTGGTGTTCAACTGAAGAAGGCGAGTAGGTGATTGTTGAGGCCAATAGGTCCCGATGAAGGGGCTCCCAAATTGATGACAACTTGGAAAAGCTGGACGAGTGCAGATGCCAGTCCCCATCCGCCACCGTGTTGTCCAAGCCCGGCAGGTACTGGGCCTTTACTAGAAGATGAGGACTGAAGCAAAAGTCCCAGAACGACTTTGCTAGACCCGACAGGGTCTTGGATCTGGGGCCACCCATACCATTGATGTTTGTCACCATTGGTAAGTTATCCATACGAAGCACCACTGTGCAATTGTTTTTGCCCTTCCTAAAGCATTGGACCGCAAATAGGTCTGCCAACAAGTACAATGCATTCATATGCAGCATCCTTTCTGAGGCCGACCACATCACTGTGGTGAGGTGACCACAACGAGCTCCTCAGCCGAGGTTGCTCACATTGGACTTCATGTAATTTTTACATAACTGGAGCAGAGATTCTTTTCCCGTTCCATAGCGCTATGTTCCGAAGCCACCACTCTAGGTCTTCGAAAACATCCACATCGAGGCTGATGATAGTCTCATTTGGAAGGCCCCGTCAGAGGAACAGAGTGCGGAGGCATTCTAGTGCCCGGTAATGTAATGGAGCAGGTGGAATGGCATTGAGTGGTGTCGTCAGTAGGCCAATAACTCTGACCAGAGTCCACAGAGTGAACGACCGCGTCCTCAGTAGGGAAGCTAACTCTTCTTTATTAAAGACTTCTTCGTTTCGGGAAGACTCAAGCGTCTGTCTGACTGAACCATGAAGCTCAAAAATTAGAGGCACACAGGGTTATTCAAAGAGATTTGAAAAGTCACTGCACATTCGGTGACTTTTCGTTCTCTTCAATTCGGTTTGTTTTGCCGATCCCATTTCGGTGACCCTGCGGTGTATTCAGCAAACACCACAGGGTCCCCGAATTGCAGGGAAAAGCTGCCGCAAACCCGACTAAAACGAACTGCAAAACCCACCGAATGCACGCCGAAAACCCTCAAAAACATCTGGATTAACCTGCGAAAACCACGGAAAAAGCCTGAGCAGGAGCCGATCACACACAGCCGAAGCCGCCGACACTGCAGACGAATGAAGTGAATAAATTAGCAAAACAGTTTGTATGAATGTGTGAAAGTGAAACGCTGTTTGCAAAGAAACTACTGAGCGAAAATGTCTGAAATTTACATATGAGGTCCAGAGAATGATAATAAAGAGGGCTGTTACAGAAAAAAGAAGTAAACTTAAAAAAAAATAGGACTTTTTAAAAAAAAAAAAAAAATCAGAAAAATGCTTAAAATATCCTAAAAAATCTATAAATAAAGAGACTTTTTGCTGCAGAATTTTATAATGAACGGTTTATTAGATATTGAATTAAAACGGGAATATTTTTAACATTGAAGCCTATGGGAATCGCCTGAATAAACTTGCCGAATGAAACCACTGAATGGCAGGGCATTAGGGGAACCTTTCACTGCTGGTTTGTGTTCTCTGAATAGACAAAGCATTGCTTCTCTATGGGGATTTCACTGCCGTCGAACAGGCACCGAACAGGCACCGTATGTGCAGGCAATTCGCCAGGATTTGGTGAATTGCCTGCTCTCTGGATAGCCGAATGGCCAGGAAAGGTAACCGAACGCTGATTTTCAGCGTTCGGTTACCTTTCTCAAGCAATTCGGATCTCTTTGGATAACCCTGACAGAGTCTGGTCAATACCGATTTTTCTGGGTGTATGAGAAACCCGAGACTATGTAAGAGGAACACTATGCAGTGAATGTTCCCGACCGAGTCACAAGGAGGATATCGTCTAGATCAGTATCTGGCCGAGGTGACCTGTGAAAACAGCTTCTGGCCGAGGTGACATGTGAAAACAGCTTCTGGCCGAGGTGACATGTGAAAACAGCTTCTGGCCGAGGTGACATGTGAAAACAGCTTCTGGCCGAGGTGACATGTGAAAACAGCTTCTGGCTGAGGTGACATGAGGTGACATGTGAAAACAGCTTCTGGCCGAGGTGACATGTGAAAACAGCTTCTGGCCGAGGTGACATGTGAAAACAGCTTCTGGCCGAGGTGACATGAGGTGACATGTGAAAACAGCTTCTGGCTGAGGTGACATGAGGTGACATGTGAAAACAGCTTCTGGCTGAGGTGACATGAGGTGACATGTGAAAACAGCTTCTGGCCGAGGTGACATGTGAAAACAGCTTCTGGCTGAGGTGACATGTGAAAACAGCTTCTGGCCGAGGTGACATGTGAAAACAGCTTCTGGCCGAGGTGACATGAGGTGACATGTGAAAACAGCTTCTGGCCGAGGTGACATGTGAAAACAGCTTCTGGCCGAGGTGACATGAGGTGACATGTGAAAACAGCTTCTGGCCGAGGTGACATGTGAAAACAGCTTCTGGCCGAGGTGACATGTGAAAACAGCTTCTGGCTGAGGTGACATGAGGTGACATGTGAAAACAGCTTCTGGCCGAGGTGACATGAGGTGACATGTGAAAACAGCTTCTGGCTGAGGTGACATGAGGTGACATGTGAAAACAGCTTCTGGCTGAGGTGACATGAGGTGACATGTGAAAACAGCTTCTGGCTGAGGTGACATGAGGTGACATGTGAAAACAGCTTCTGGCTGAGGTGACATGTGAAAACAGCTTCTGGCTGAGGTGACATGAGGTGACATGTGAAAACAGCTTCTGGCTGAGGTGACATGAGGTGACATGTGAAAACAGCTTCTGGCTGAGGTGACATGAGGTGACATGTGAAAACAGCTTCTGGCCGAGGTGACATGTGAAAACAGCTTCTGGCCGAGGTGACATGTGAAAACAGCTTCTGGCTGAGGTAGGGTTGCCACCTTTTCTTCAAGCCAAACTCGAACACTCTAGTCTAGTGTTTGGCTTGGGCGGCCATTTTTTTTGTAGCGTATACATTATGCGTATATTTACATTATGTGTATATAATATGGCACGTGGTATGCATGGCAGGCTGGTATTATGCATGGCAGACTGGTATGGCTGGCACACTGGTATTGCACACACTGGTATTATGCATGGCAGACTCATTGGAAAGGCTGGCAGGCACACTGACTGCTGATGATCTTCGAGCCTGCGCGCCTCACTCACACTCACCCTGCAGAGTGTCGAGATGCTTTGCTTTTTGTGAAGGTCCGGTCGGAGAGTGGATGGAGAGCGTCGCAGCACCATCAGCAGGTCTCGTTGGCTGCTTGGGACCAGTAGGGAGCCGCAGTGCCGCACGCACGCTAGGGCACGACGAGCAACCACGTGAACATTGTCACGTGAGCCTTTGCACCTGCGCGTGCTTACAGCGGCTCATGGGAGGAGGCGGGGAGGACGACACGTGACCGACGCACCGCCCAACCCCTCCCACAGTGGGTGGTGCGTCTCCAAAATAAAAAAGACGGAGGGGAGGACCGCGGCGCCGGGGGAACGCAGGAAATGTAAGTATGAGGCAGGACTTGTGCCGACACCTCGGAGTCATGTGTCCGGGTGGCAGAGGGTGTCAAACCCGGGCACATGACTCCAAACCCGGACAGTCCGGGTCAAAAACGGACAGGTGGGAACCCTAGGCTGAGGTGACATGTGAAAACAGCCTCTGGCCGAGGTGATTTGGGGAGCTGGGGCCGGGGTAAGGAAAAACGTAAAGCGGTGTCTGGGTGTCATGCCTACGCCACTGACTGTGTACTGTGTGTACCATTGGTGCTCTGGCAGTCACATGAAAAGTGTTGCCCCATGCTCTGCACCATGTTCATGAACACAAACAATTAAGCACAACTAACACACCACACGCTCCTGCCAGAATAAAGTGCTCCTCCCCCATTCAACAATGCTCCTGCATCACTGTGCAAAGTTTGGTTGTAACCAGGCCGGCTTCCTGAGCTCCCGACACCTTGTTACATTAAGTACCTGTGTACCAGACTCCCTGCTTGAACTACGACTGCCACCTTCTGCCTGCCCCGATCAATGGACTGTCTATCATTCTATTGGAGTACCCACCTGTACCGCGCCTGGAGTTCCCCTTTGTGTCCTGTCTGCCATCCCAAGACCTTCTCCACGTATTCTGGTCCCTTCTATCTGTGTCTTCCGTGAACCCCTGCATACTGGGTTCAGACCCCCCTGCAGAGCATTACACTGGGTTGGAGACAAAATCCTCGAGGATTTTGAGGAAAGGTTCTGCACTGATAAAGTGGAAGCACGGTGTCTCTATGCTGAAAAGTGCACAAAAAATAATCCAGCACTCAGTTTAACATCATCCTGTGGGTTTATTCCATCAGCAGGACAACGGTTTGACCCTCACAGGTTTTTGTCAAGTCTAAATTGAAAACCTACGAATATCCTTTATACAGTGTAACCAATCAGTGACCTCACTAACTGGTCTCCACACCCATCAATGGAGTATTCGGTGAAATTTAACCCCCATCCAAGAGATACTGGATCTGGGAGTGGATCCATTCCAGCCAGACGGTGAGCAGTATTGTTGGAGCCATTTGTCTGGACTCTATACTGAAAAGCGCACAAACCTGTTACCAAGATAGCGGCGATGGTGCACTAGATCTCGATCTGTTGAGGAACCAGGTCTAGTTACTTGTGGCACCGCTGAGAGAGGGGGGGGTGACTAAAAGGAGGATGACCACAGTTATCGTTACGGTGGACCAGGGAAAAGGAGGGGTGGTCAGACATGAAGCCTGTCCGATGGAGACACATAAGGACCCGCACGACCGTGACTGGGGAAAAAAAAAACCTGCACGTTTAACAAATGCTGTATAAAATGGTCAAGAATGAAAATACCTATAAAATGCAACCAAATCCTGACAGAAGAGACACAACTAGATAAATAATGCACCCCCACAAATCCGAAAATACGGGGAGCGCAGAATACTCATCTGGGCTCTTGTGAGGCAAAGGAAGAGGGCAATCCTCCTGTGGTGCACCAGCGAGACCTGATTGGTGGATAGGACTATGTGGGAGGGGCTTTACACCATACCTTCCTAATGAACGTTTTATACTGTTGTAATGTTGCTGTGAGGTAAAAAAAGTTGAAAGCAAATATTCGCCTCCGAGTCATTATTAAAATCCTCCAAAATTACGTTTAAAAAAAAACTATAGGTTTTATTCAATACCTTTTGAATTGGCTCAAATTTTACCAGACAGTGAATTTCACAGTTCGGTGCAAGTTCATGGGAATTAGACTATTCACTAAGCTGTTAATTTGCCAAATACAGGTGAATTTACAGCAAAATAGGGTGCAATTTACCACAATTTGGTGGCACCAAAAATGCCTCATAGAAGACCGTCATGTCTTCTATTCACAGAATGCCAGAAACTGCGGTAAAATGTCCGTTTTTGGTGATTTTAATTTGACAGGTTTAAACCGGCGAATCCCATTGGATTCAATCGAATAAATAGAATAGATTTTTTTTTAAAATTTAAAGACCGTTTATTTTTTAAAACAAAATTTTACTTTGTAACAGACGTTTTTATTATTTTTTAGAGGGCATCGTTAATTATTCAGACACATTTTTATGGATTTATCCTGAGGAGAATAGGAGACTTCTTTATTTTTTCCCCGTTTGGAATTTGCTGATGCCAATTCAGTGCAATTTGGTGATCATAGGCACAATTCAGTGGTAGTCGCCGATGTCTGATACATGCTTTGGTGACTCTAGTTTTGGCAAAATACGTTGATCATTTGCTAAATACTGAATCACTGTATTTTTGGCGAAAGGGAATCACCGAAGTGCACGGAAATGCAAAGCACCAAAACTGCACACAATTTTGGCACTTGTGAATAGACCCTTCTATCAGGCCTCGGGTGAGCGGAGAGAAGACCCAACGAGCTGGAAACATGCGCTGTTCAAAACTTTGAATCTTTAAAATAATTTTAAGGTTCCGCTTTACTGATATCACTCGGTGCTGAGCCCTACCGGACGCCTGCACCTCCATGATGTACTGGTGCAGGTCTTGACCCTGCTGGATGACTTCAAACGTCATGTTGTTCATGGCCAGCTTGCGTTCCTTGTGGCGCTGTAACCGCTGCTCAGCAAGCGTCAGATCCTCGGTGTTGAAATCATTCATCTGTCTGAGAAGGTCCTCGTTCCAGGCATCCAGCTCTGCTGTCACCTGTCATGTGAGGACGTCACAATGCATGGGGTGGAGATTGCCAAAAGGGTAACCTGTTACTAAGAGTGGCATCAAACCACTATACACCAATATGTACACCATCCCTGCCACAGTAACGCATACACCATACCAACACGTACACCACCTGTCATGCCTCAGCCCTGAGAGCCTGCTGTGGTCAGCCTGGGTCACTAGCTCTCCATACCTGCTTCCCATTTAAGGGTTAACTCCTGTGTCTGAACCTGAGGTTCTGCATAAAACCAGACCACACCCTCCTCCCCTTTTCTCTTTCATTTTGTGTTTTCCCTTCCTGTGTTCAGAGGTCCTGAGAGCTCCCTCTTGTTATTTCTTGTTCCTTGATGTACCTGCTGTGCGGCGTATACCAGTTATTCCACCCTTGCTGTGTCTGCACTAGCTGTTTCCTGCTTGCTGGACGATACACTGCGTGGCCCACTATCCAGTGGATCCAGAGACTCTCAAGTGGCTTCCAGCCCTCAAGCTCACTCCAAGAAGACCAACCTTCAATCAAGGTACATTTGCCTAAGGCTCCTGCTTCTCCTCAAGCGGATCTGTAGAGAGACTACGTGGCCCACCATCCACTTGCCTGTATTTACGGTGTTACTAACTGTTCTGTGCTGGACTGTTTGCTGGTAACCATTCTACAATACAACCTTATTGTGCATATTTTGCCTCCAGTGTCTGTGTGCCTGCTTACCCCCAGTGCGTGGGATTATATATCACTACACAGAGGCTGTGCCATGGCTCCTTCATGGCACGAGCCTGACACCACACCAACACGTACACCACGCCTGCCACACCCACATGTACATCACGCCTGCCACACCCACGGGTATACCACACTTGCCACAACAACATGTACACTATGCTGCCACAACAACACGTACACCACACCTGTCACAACAACACGTACACCACGCCTGCCACAACAAGAACACGTACACCACGCCTGCCACACCCACATGTACACCATGCCTGTCACATCCACATGTACACCACGCCTGCCACAACAATACATACACCACGCCTGCCACAACACCACGTACACCACGCCTGCCACATCCACATGTACACCGCGCCTGCCACAACAACATGTACAATCACGCCTGCCACAACAACACGTACACCAGCCTTGACACACTAATATTAACGCTCTGTCCACTGCCCCATCATAAACACCATCCCCTCGACATGGCTATGTACATGACTAGTACATTTGGTGGCTCACCTCAATGGTATACTGCTCAAATATCCGCAGCTGCAGGAAGATGTCAAGCTTGATCTTCCTCTCGTGGAATAATTCTTCCATCTGTACCTGAGCCTCATCCAGCTGCTGCAACACCGATTCAATGTGGCTGATCGAGCTGTTATGTGGAGTCTTATTGCTGGAAACTGCGGAGTCCCTGCAGGAAAAAAAATCATCATATCTGGTGCCACGGGGAGATAAAAATCACAATAACATGCCACGGGGCAAGAAAGCGATAAAAATCACGACAACATGTCACGGGGCAAGAAACGACCAAATATCATAGGAAACCTACCACGTGGCAAGAAAAGGCCAACAAAATTATTATAACAATATGACCCAGGGTCCCAGAGACATCACACTTTCTGTTCTCCCGCAGAGTATTGCACCTCACGGATCATACCTGAGTTGCTGGATGAGATCCTCCCCCTCTTTGATGACGTTGAGGGTCCCGTCCAGTGTTGCTGTTTGCTGCTGCTGGAATTGTTTGATTAATTCTTG
Organism: Leptobrachium leishanense; assembly: GCA_009667805.1. Taxonomy (NCBI): domain Eukaryota; kingdom Metazoa; phylum Chordata; class Amphibia; order Anura; family Megophryidae; genus Leptobrachium; species Leptobrachium leishanense. The sequence goes on along the minus strand of CM019069.1, from coordinate 3,904,992 downwards.
GACGGCGTCCACTGAGTCAGAACAAACATCCTCCAGCAGCTCCTTCTGCAGATCTTCCATCCATGTCCACAGCTGGGGGAAAGATAATTGCTGCCATCAGGGGGCGCTGCATACCAATATTGCACACACAGTCATTGGGGGTGCCACACAGCAGCATGACAGACATGGCTGTCCGGAGGTGCTGCATACCAATGTGATGGACACAGCCATCAGGGGGCACTGTACACCAGCATGACACAGCCATCAGGGGGCACTGTACACCAGCATGACACAGCCATCAGGGGGCACTGCATAATGGTATAACAGATATGACTGTCAAGGTGCCACAAAGCAGCATGACAGACACAGCCGTCTGGGGCGCTGCACACCGGTATGACAGACACAGCCGTCTGGGGGCGCTGCACACCAGTATGACAGACACAGCCGTCTGGGGGTGCTGCACACCAGTATGACAGACACAGCCGTCTGGGGCGCTGCACACCGGTATGACAGACACAGCCGTCTGGGGGCGCTGCACACCAGTATGACAGACACAGCCGTCTGGGGGCGCTGCACACCAGTATGACAGACACAGCCGTCTGGGGGCGCTGCACACCAGTATGACAGACACAGCCGTCTGGGGGTGCTGCACCCCGGTATGACGGACATGGCTGTCATGAGCTCCACACACATCATTATTTTCTTGGTTTTGCAGCTTCAGCATTTCCTGCGTCCCTTTAGATTATAAAACAGACAAAACAACAAGTTTAAGATAACATTAAGTAGGGGTGCAGAGCAGACTGGGCAGAAGAGCTTACAATTCTGCTTGCATATGCATTTGCTGGTGACACCGCGAGCCATGTCACAGTCCGGCCAATCCTGGACCAGTATTCTGGCCTCACTGTCTCTTATGTAACAGACTGTGTGATGTGTGTTAGATTGTAAGCTCTTCTGACCCCTGCTCTCCCATGTCATGCTGTGCACTGTCTGTATATAACCTCTTACCTCCTTGGTGTGGCTGTGAAATGAGACAGACATGTCCAGGAGAAGCTTCCTCTGCTCCACCCGCCGTACAAAGTCCTGGATGCGGACCTCCAAGTGTCGGGCGGCTTTGTAGATCTCCTCAGGGTCGCACTCTCCTGTCTGCGCGAGCTGCTCTGCTGCTTCCAACAGCTTGTCCGCGTTGGTGTATGTGTTCTAGAAGTGAAGGGAAACTTGGGTGAGCAAACATTACTGGGTAACTCTGACCTGCAGGGGCCACTGAGGACACGCAGTTACTACTGTATATACTTAATGTGCATATACCTTAACGTGCACACACACATATACAGTTGTGTTCAAAATGATTCAACCCCCAATGCTGTAAAGGGTTTTAGGGAATTTAGTGACATTTGTAATTGTATTCAGAATGAAATCCTACAAGGACTTTTTAAAGAACCATATGCAACTAAAATGACATCAATTGGTTTTGTAATACAGTAGTAAATGTTTCTTTTGTGAATTCTTCATTGACACAATTATTCAACCCCTTAAAGACTACCACTCTGAAGAACAGAGGTACATTCAAGTGTTTTTAATCAGGTATTGAAAACACCTGTGGATGTCACGGAGCAGCAATAAAGCATAATAAGCACCAATTAGGCAGCTTTAAAATGACTGTGATACTCCGCTCCTTCTAGACATTTACTGGTGTGGTTACAAACATGGTGAAGTCAAGAGAATGGTCCAGGAAGACAAGAGAAGAGGTGATTACTCTTCACAGGAAGGGCAATGGCTATAAGAAGATTGCAAAGATGTTAAACATACCAAGAGAGACCATAGGAAGCATCATTCGCAAATTCAAGGCAAAGGGCACTGTTGAAACGCTACCTGGTCGTGGCAGAAAGAAGATGCTGACTTCGACTGCTGTGCGCTACCTGAAGCGTAGAGTGGAGAAAAGTCCCCGTGTGACTGCTGAGGAACTGAGAAAAGATTTGTCAGATGTGGGTACTGAAGTTTCAGCTCAGACAATACGGCGCACACTGCGTAATGAAGGCCTCCATGCCAGAACTCCCAGGCGCACCCCCTTGCTGTCTCCAAAGAATAAGAAGAGTCGACTGCAGTATGCCAAAAGTCATGTGGACAAACCATAGAAGTTTTGGGATAGTGTTCTGTGGACTGATGAAACAAAATTAGAACTGTTTGGGCCCATGGATCAACGCTATGTTTGGAGGAGGAAGAACAAGGCCTATGAAGAAAAAAACACCTTGCCTACTGTGAAGCATGGCGGGGGGTCAATCATGCTTTGGGGCTGTTTTGCTTCTGCAGGTACAGGGAAGCTTCAGCGTGTGCAAGGTACCATGAATTCTCTTCAGTACCAGGAGATATTGGATGACAATGTGATGCAGTCCGTCACAAACCTGAGGCTTGGGAGACGTTGGACCTTTCAACAGGACAATGATCCCAAGCATACTTCCAAGTCCACTAGAGCATGGTTGCAGATTAAAGGCTGGAACATTTTGGAGTGGCCATCGCAGTCACCTGACTTAAATCCGATTGAGAACCTCTGGTGGGACTTAAAGAAAGCAGTTGCAGTGCACAAGCCTAAGAATGTGACTGAACTGGAGGCTTTTGCCCATGACGAATGGGCGAAGATACCCGTAGATGGCTGCAAGACACTTGTGTCAAGCTATGCTTCACGTTTAAAAGCTGTTATAACTGTAAAAGTACTAAGATTGAATGTCACTTGGGGGTTGAATAAAACTGATAATGATGTGAGCACAGAAAAGACATTTGTGGTTATTTCATTATAAATGTTATGTTATATTTGTCTGACCTACACGTGCCTCTTTGATTTAATTGTAAGCAAGATGACTGAATGATCAAAATCAATGTCAAACTGGCCAAAACACTCAATTTCAGTGGGGGTTGAATAATTTTGAACACAACTGTACATGCTCACACATATACCTACACGTGCACACACACATACTTACACACCCACATATACTTACACATGCACACACACATATACCTACACATGCACACACACATATACCTACACGTGCACACACACATATACCTACACGTGCACACACACATATACCTACACGTGCACACACACATATACTTACACCTGTATGTGCACACACATATACCTACACTTGCACACACATATACCTACACGTGCGCACACACACATATACTTACACGTGAACACACACATACCTACACGTGCACACACACACACTTGCACACACATACATATACCTACACGTGCACACATACATATACCTACACGTGCACACACACGTATACATATACACACATCCCATTTTTGGAGTTTTGTGACATTATGTCTAATTTGCTTATCTTCCTCCCTTTTTTTGTTTTGTTCCAATACACACAAAGGGAATAAACATGTGTATAGCAAAACATGTCTTACTGCAATACTATTCTGTGAGAAATACTTGATTTTCTGGAAAAATGTCTGGGGTGCCAACAATTTTGGCTATGACTGTACCTACACATGCACACACACATATACCTACACATGCACACACATATACCTACACGTGCACACACATATACCTACACATGCACACACATATATGTATCTCGACATGCTTCACACATTCATTTTACTGGACATTCATGCACATTATGCAGATGAACATTTTTACTTCCAGCAAGAGGACACACCGCCTCACTACCACCAAGAGGCACCACCTCACTACCACCGGGACACACCGCCTCACTACCACCGAGACACACCACCTCACCACCACTGAGAGGCACCCCTCACCACCACCAGGACACACCTCACACCCGAGACACACCTCTTCTCGCCTACCGAGACACACCTCACTACCGCCAAGACATACCACATCACTACCACCAAGACACACCTCCGAGATGCGCCTCCTCACTACCATTGAGACACACCTCCTCACTACCAACAAGACACACCTCCTCACTACCACCGAGATGCACCTCCTCACTACCACCAAGAGGCACCACATCACTACCACCGAGACGCACCTCCTCACTACCAAGACACATGCCTCACCCCCACCGAGACACACCTTTTCACTACCCCCAAGACGCACAACTGAGACGCACCTCCTCACTAGTACCAAGACGCACCTCCTCACTACCACCGAGACGCACCTCCTCACTACCACCGAGACGCACCTCCTCACAACCACCGAGACGCACCTCCTCACAACCACCGAGACGCACCTCCTCACAACCACCGAGACGCACCTCCTCACAACCACCGAGACGCACCTCCTCACAACCACCAAGACGCACCTCCTCACAACCACCGAGACGCACCACATCACTACCACTGAGACAAATCACCTCACAGCCTCAGAGATGCAAGAGCCTATCTTGATGACATTCTGCCAGGTAGGGATGTGCGTTTCGGAATTTCGGAATTTTCTCGAAATTTCCCGATTCGTGTTTTCGGATGCGGCCGATTTTCCGAAAATTTTTAGATCCGAAAATGGCAGATCCGAAAAGTTTTCCGAGCCGAAACGAAATATTTTCGGAATTTTCGAATGGACTTAAAATGTGTGAAATCGAAATTTATTGCTTTGAAACGAGGAGAACAGACGTTCCGAAAAAACGAAAATTTCCGAAATCACGAAAAGTCGATACAAAAAAACGAGCAAAGTGACACGAAAATACGAAAAATGGTCGATATTCTGGAAACATGTACAATTCCAAAAAACGAAAATTTCCGAAATCATGAAAAGTCGATACAAAAAACGAGCTAAGTGACACGAAAATACGAAAAATGGTCGATATTCCGAAAAAAAAATGTACACGAAAAACGAGTCGAACCGAAACAGAAATCGTTCGAAACAAGCCGAATCGAAAAGTTTAAACATCCGAAAAATCGAACCGAATCGAACCAAAAAAAGAAGAAAAAAAAAAAAAAAAAAAAAAAAAATCGGTGCACAAGCCTACTGCCAGGACGCTGGATAGGGGGATATCTGTGGGAACACTACAGAATGTGGTATGATGTAAAAAAACACCTCCGCTGGCTCCAGTATGGGAAGACATTGAAATATGACACAGAAATCCCTGTGGACGCTCCAGTCAATGCTGTACATGTAGTAGTTGCTGAAATCCAAAGTGTCTCGATGCTCATCGTGACCACCTAATGTGATTGGATAATTCAAACAGGACTCACAGCCGCCCTTTGAGGTTTATAGAAATCTAGCAATAACATTTTTATTCACACAGGGTTATTCAAAGATAGGTGAAAACCAGGAGAATGGCTGGAGAAGTGAAAATTCTAGGTCAAGATAGCCAAACCAAAAAAATTCTCCCATTTATCTTACTTTCCAAATTGGCTATTTTGCCATAGAATTTTCTCTTCTCCAGTCATTCTCCTGGTTTTCAACTCTCTCTGAATAACCCTGATAGGTTTTTCATGCAATACTGCCACACCTGCATCCCTAACACATGGCGTCTCCAACTGACTGACACTCCCATAGACCGAGTGACAAAAAAGGTGGTGGTGTGGGGTTTTTTGCTCTCTCCCCACTGCTCCTTTCAGGACATTCCTACATGCCCATCTCTTACTTTCCCCACATTTGAGGTCCATACTATTCGCCTGTCTAAGCCTCTAGCCTGCTCGTATTGGTGTTATCTACCGACCCCCTGGCCAACCTCTTCCCTTCCTCGACCACTTCTCTTCTTGGCTCCCACATTTCATGTCTTCTGATGTTCCATCCCTCATTCTTGGGGATTTTAACATCCCTGTTGACTCGCCACAGAGCTCCGCTGCCTCACAACTTCTCTCCATTACATCCTCATTTGGCCTTACTCAGTGGTCCAACTCCCCCCACACACAGCTGGCAATACTCTGGATCTCATCTTCTCCTAGTCGTGCCCTATCTCTGACCTCACTATTACACCTCTCAATCTCTCTGACCATCATCTTCTGACTTGTGAACTCGGCTCTCCTCTCGTTCCTCCATCTGTACCCAAACTTTATCAGACTCGCCGAAATCTCCGCTCTCTGGATCCATAGCAATTCTCTGCCGATATATATCCGTACCGCTCTCATCCGTCCTATCTCTCTCCTGTCCTAATTAAGCCATCACCCGCTACAACTCTACTCTTTCCTCCACCCTTTGATAAGTTGGCGCCGTCAAAACCCTGGTCAATGAGGCAACAAAACTTGCAACCCTGGCACAACAAATTGACCCGGCATCTCCAAAGATGTTCTAGAACTGCTGAACGCTATTGGAGAAAGACCCGCTCCGACTTTCTTCACTATAAATTTATGCTCCGGTCTTACAGCTGTCCTCTTCCTAGCCAAGCAGTCATATTTTACAGTCCTCATACACACCCACTCCCGGAACCCAAAACGCCTGTTCACTATCTTCAACTCCCTTCTCCGTCCTGCTGTGGCTGTTCCTCACACTGACCTCAATGCCGAAGACCTAGCCTGCTTTTTTACAGCAAAAATAGAACAGATAAGAACTGAAATCTCAACAACGCCATCTGCACCCGGGCAGGAAGATGCTGACCATGTCCATCCTCACGACTGACTTGTTCCCTTCAGCTACTGAACAAGAGGTTCTTAAACTACTACAATCCTCTCATCCCACTACCTGCCCCCTCGACCCCGTTCCCTTACATCTTGCCAAAACACTTTGTTTCTCTTGTACCATCCTTGACCCAGACCTTTAATCTGTCCTTAACCTCTGGGGTCTTTCCTGCTCCCCTCAAACATGCCACAGTAGTCCCAACCCTAAAAACATCTCTGGATCCAACTGCTCCCTCCAACTACTGCCCCGTTTCCCTGGTCTCTTTTGCCTCCAAACTCCTCAAAGCTTGTGTATACCCGTCTGATTGACTACCTCAACACCCGCTCTCTCCTTGACCTTCTGCAATCTGGCTTTCTTTCACTGCACTCGACGGAAACAGCTCTTGCTAAACTGACCAATGACCTTGTAACTGCTGAATCCAATGGGTGCTACTCACTGCTGATCTTGCTTGACCTCTCTGCCGCCTTTGATACAGGTGACCACTCAATCCTCCTTCAAACCCTTAGTGATATAGGCCTTCAAACTACTGTTCTTTCATGGTTCGCTTCCTACCTGTCCCAACGATCGTTTAGTGTCTCACTTACAGGAAGTACCTCCTCCCAGCAGCCTGTCTCTGTTGGGGGCGCCAAGGGTCAGTACTGGGCCCTCTACTTTTTTTCAGTCTACACGGCCTCTCTAGGAAAACTGATCAGCTCCTTTGGATTTCAGTACCATCTATACGCTGAGGACACTAGTATATACCTCTCCTCCCCTGATCTCTCTCCAGGTCTCCTGGATCGAGTCACTGACTGTATCTCCGCCGTCTCAAATTGGATGTCTTCCCGCTTCCTTAAACTCAATCTCACCAAAACTGAAATTCTCGTCATTCCTCCCTCTGAGAAAAACCCCAATCCCACCTATCTCTCTACGAGTAAATGGAACACCCATTAGGCCAACACCCCAAGCTCGCTGCCTTGGCGTCACTTTTGACTCTGACCTAACATTCTCTCCCCACATCCAGACAGTGACCAAATCCTGTTACTTTCAACTCAAAAACATTGCCCGCGTCTGCCCCTTTCTGACACAAGATACAGAGAAGGTGCTAGTTCATGCTCTTGTCATTTCACGACTTGACTACTGCAACTCGCTCCTTATTGGCCCCAACTCCCGTATCGCCCCTTTACAATCTGTAATGAATGCAGGGGCCAGGCTTATTTTTCTCCCTAAATGCACCTCGCATACTTCCCCCCTCTGCCGGTCCCTCCATTGGCTTCCTGTACCTCCCCCCTCTGCCGGTCCCTCCATTGGCTTCCTGTACCTCCCCCCTCTGCCGGTCCCTCAATTGGCTTCCTGTACCTCCCCCCTCTGCCGGTCCCTCCATTGGCTTCCTGTACCTCCCCCCCTCTGCCGGTCCCTCAATTGGCTTCCTGTACCTCCCCCCTCTGCCGGTCCCTCCATTGGCTTCCTGTACCTCCCCCCTTTGCCGGTCCCTCCATTGGCTTCCTGTACCTCCCCCCTCTGCCGGTCCCTCCATTGGCTTCCTGTACCTCCCCCCTCTGTCGGTCCCTCCATTGGCTTCCTGTACATTTCAGGATACAGTTTAAAATAATGACGCTCACGTTCAAATTGCTCAATAACTCAACCCCTTCCTACAGGTCTTCGTTACTCCGTAAGCACTTCCCATCTAGACAACTCCATTCAGCAGGTGATCTCCACCTGTCATCTGTCTACACACGCACAGCCAACTTTCGCCTCCAAGACTTCTCAAGGGCAGCACCAGTCCTGTGGAATGACTTGCCTCACCCTATCAAACTCTCCCCTGACCTTCAGGCCTTCAAGAAATCCCTCAAAACCCATATCTTCAGATTATTGTACCACATCACTGATGCAACTCATCCCTCTGCTCACCTACTCACACATGATTGAAGCTGCTTCTATGGCCCCACAGTTCCCAAACCACTGACACTAATGATCCTGCTATCTAGTGCAATTCCTCTGGTCTTCCTCAACACCCAATCCCTCTAGACTGTAAGCTCCTAGGAGCAGGGCCCTCTACACCTCTTGTTTCCATCATATGTCCGTTTATATGTATCTCGTTCACTTTGGTTATTATAAAGCGCAGCAGAAACTGTTGGCGCCATATAAATGATGCCAATAATAATAATATAAATTTTTTGGTCCCCTCTGTATACTTACACATGCACACACATATACCTACAGGTGCACACACATAAATATATACCTACACATACATACACACACAGGCACACTCGTATAATCAGACAGCTACACTTACACACACACATACATTTATACATACATATACCTACACATGTACATAGATATATACATAGAAAGACAACACAAAACACACACATATATATATATATAAATATATATCAGTTGTATGTACTCTACACAAATAGAATGCAAATATATATATATACAGTGGCAAGAAAAAGTATGTGAACTCCTAGCCTAATGACTTCTCCAAGAGCTAATTGGAGCCAGGAGTGAGCCAACCTTGAGTCCAATCAGTGTGATATTATTGGATGTGTTGCTGAAAGCTGTCCTGCCCTTTAAAAACACACACCAGTTTTGGGTTTACTGGTTTCAAGAAGCACTGCCTGATGTGAACCATGCCTCGCAGAAAAGAGCTCTCAGAAGACCTACGATCAAGAATTGTTGACTTGCATGAAGCTGGAAAGGGTTACAAAAGTATCTCCAAAAGCCTTGATGTTCATGTGTCCACGGTAAGACAGACTGTCTACAAATGGAGAAAGTTCAGCACTGTTGCTACTCTCCCTAGGCATGGTCGTCCTGTAAAGATGACTGCAAGAGCACAGCGCAGAATGCTTAATGAGGTAAAGAAGAATCCTAGAGTGACAGCTAAAGACTTACAGAAATCTCTGGCACATGCTAACATTTTTTTTGACACATCTACAATAAGGAAAACCTTAAACAAGAATGGAGTACATGGGAGGACACCACGGAGGAAGCCATTGCTGTCCAAAAAGAATATTGCAGCACGTTTGAAGTTTGCAAAAGAGCACCTGGATGTTCCACAGCACTACTGGCAAAATATTCTGAGGACAGATGAAACCAAAATGGAGTTGTTTGGAAAAAACACACAACACTATGTGTGGAGAAAAAAAGGCACAGCACACCAACATCAAAACCTCATCCCCACTGTAAAACATGGCGGAGGGAGCATCATGGTTTGGGGCTGCTTTGCTGCCTCAGGGCCTGGACAGATTGTGGTCATTGATGGAAAAATTAATTCTGGAGTTTATCAAGACATTTTGCAGGAAAACGTAAGACCATCTGTCCGCCAACTGAAGCTCCGCAGAGGATGGGTGATGCAACCGGACAAGGACCCAAAGCATACAAGTAATTCAACAAAAGAATGGCTTCAACAAAAAAAAATACGCCTTCTGGAGTGGCCCAGTCAGAGTCCTGACCTCAACCCGATTGAAATGCTGTGGCATGACCTTAAGAGAGCGATTCTTACACAGCCTTGACAGAACGCATTGCCCCATTAACTATACACCCTGTTTATTACTTACAACTCAGACAGTTCCTTCTCGCACAACTGCACACCTTATCTCCCACTGATTTAACTAACCAGTTAGACACGCAATTACTCGTACATAGTTCATCTCCTCCCTCGACTTCAACCATTTACACACTTCTACAACATTCACTCCCCACCTCGAAACCCTGGAGGGCTATCTCTCGATGGGCCACTACTTTTCCAAACCTTACCCCCAACGACCTAGTGTCGGCTACTCTGGTATCAAGACGCACTCTCCCATCCGCCAATTATTGGGACATGTTTTATAGGATACTCCACCGAGCCTACATGGCGCCGGATAGAATGGCCCGTTCAGGACTATTACCTAAAGCCAACTGTTTAAAATGCAATTTTTCCCCAGCCGACCTCCATCATTGTCTCTGGTCGTGCCCCTTTATTCAATTATTTTGGGACACCGTACGCCGATTCAGCTCCCAGGTTATCCGAATCGAGATTCCCTTCACACCTAACTGGGCTATTTTCAACTTACCAACTTCACAGACCCTTCAACCCCTCTCTAGATGCCACCGGTTTTGGTTAGGTCTCCTAGCAGCGACGGGCAAAAAGGCCATATTATCTCAATGGATATCCGGTACCCCTCCCTCATTCCGCATGATGTACGACAGAATCTATTCCATATTCTTGGCTGACTGGTCTGAGGCCTCACTACATCAGACTGAGAAAACTCAACAATTCTTTACCCACTGGTCCCCTTTTATTTGTGCCTTACCACCTGAGGTCAAAACCTCCCTACGAAACACGTTCTGCGATGCCCCATGGTATTCCCTACAAATGCTGCGGAACACCCCTCCGATCCCCTCAGATACCTCTGACCACTTGTTAGTTAACTTTCTTGCCTCCACTTCCCGGGATACCCTAACCCAGCCGTCCACCTCTGAGCTTTAAATGCTGACATTACCATGACACTTCGGTACTGGATTGTGATGTAATACTTTAATTAACACCGGAAACTGTGATTTTTTTTTTTTTTTTTTTACATTGTTACAGATTGTACATGATATGAAAAGGAAAAAAAAAAAAAAAAAAAAAAAAAAAAAAATGTTACCCCTTTTTCTGTAAATTCATCTTGATCTGAGACGAATAAAAATATGTTTAAAAAAAAAAAGAGAGCGATTCTTACCAGACATCCCAAGAATATTGCTACACTGAAACAGTTTTGTGAAGAGGAGTGGTCCAAAATTACTCCAGATGGTTGTGCAGGTCTGATCTGCAACTACAGGGAACGTTTGGTTGAGGTTATTGCTGCCAAAGGAGGGTCAACCAGTTATTAAGTCCAAAGGTTCACGTAATTTTCCACCCTGCACTGTGAATGTTTACATGTTCTGTTCAATAAAAACATGAAAACATATAATGTTTGTGTTGTATTATTTTAAGCAGACTGTTTTTCAAATTGTTGTGACTTAGATGAAGATCATTTTATGACCAATTCAAGCAAAACGCCACGTAATCCCAAAGGGTTCACATACTTTTTCTTGCCACTGTATAGATTTATATAATCACACTTGTGTGTGAGTTTCTGGTTGAAGAAACTAAGGGCCCTATTCTCTTCCTAACACTAAAATGGGGATATGTGCGCCTGCAGGTTTTGTAGCAGCCCCATTTTAGCGTTAGATTCCAGGGCAGACGCTACCTCAGCAACTTTCCCTGGAATGAAGCACTGCCCTCAGTGATACTCGCGACAGCGCTTCTGTGCCGCTGCGAGTATCGCTTCCTGGAGTCCATAGGACTCCATGGAGGGTTGTGCTGCCAGGACCGCAAACACTCGTCAATCTCGCCCTTGTGAGATCATGCAGTGCCGCAGAAGCAGACTGGGGACTATTTGTTCTCAGTCTCCCTCTGTTCGCAGCCTGGAGAAGAAGCGGATCGTGAGTATGTGAATATCTGAGTATTTATTGGGAGGGTTTTTAGGGAGTGCCTAATTAATTAATTTATAAAGAATTTTACCGGGATGGATACATTGAGATTTCTCTCGTTTTCAAGTATGTCGTGGATTCAAGAACATGGAGTTGTTACAGAAACACAAAGTAATAAAATGCAAGATATTAACACAAAACAAATATACAGATTAACAGAAAATAAATATGTAGGAAATATAGTCATTATGTTACATGTTTACAGGTGCATTCTGTATATAGTCACTATGTTACATGTTTACAGGTGCATTCTGTATATAGTCACTGTGTTACATGTTTACAGGTGCATTCTGTATATAGTCACTGTGTTACATGTTTACAGGTGCATTCTATATATAGTCACTGTGTTACATGTTTACAGGCGCATTCTGTATATAGTCACTGTGTTACATGTTTACAGGCGCATTCTGTATATAGTCACTGTGTTACATGTTTACAGGCACATTCTGTATATAGTCACTGTGTTACATGTTTACAGGTGCATTCTGTATATAGTCACTATGTTACATGTTTACAGGCGCATCATGTATATAGTCACTGTGTTACATGTTTACAGGTGCATTCTGTATATAGTCACTATGTTACATGTTTACAGGCGCATTCTGTATATAGTCACTATGTTACATGTTTACAGGCGCATTCTGTATATAGTCACTATGTTACACGTTTACAGGCACATTCTGTATATAGTCACTATGTTACATGTTTACAGGCGCATTCTGTATATAGTCACTGCGTTACATGTTTACAGGCACATTCTGTATATAGTCACTATGTTACATGTTTACAGGTGCATTCTGTATATAGTCACTATGTTACACGTTTACAGGCGCATTCTGTATATAGTCACTATGTTACATGTTTACAGGCGCATTCTGTATATAGTCACTATGTTACATGTTTACAGGTGCATTCTGTATATAGTCACTATGTTACATGTTTACAGGCGCATTCTGTATATAGTCACTGCGTTACATGTTTACAGGCACATTCTGTATATAGTCACTGTTACATGTTTACAGGCGCATTCTGTATATAGTCACTGTGTTACAGGTGCATTCTGTATATAGTCACTATGTTACATGTTTACAGGCACATTCTGTATATAGTCACTGTGTTACAGGTGCATTCTGTATATAGTCACTATGTTACATGTTTACAGGTGCATTCTGTATATAGTCACTGTGTTACAGGTGCATTCTGTATATAGTCACTGTGTTACATGTTTACAGGCGCATTCTGTATATAGTCACTGTTACATGTTTACAGGCGCATTCTGTATATAGTCACTGTTACATGTTTACAGGCGCATTCTGTATATAGTCACTGTTACATGTTTACAGGCGCATTCTGTATATAGTCACTGTTACATGTTTACAGGCGCATTCTGTATATAGTCAATGTAATAGAGCAGCAGGAAATGCTGGCAGAATGCTTGGTTGTGTAGGGAGAGGTATTAGCAGTAGGAAAAGGGAAGTGCTCATGCCACTGTACAGAGCACTGGTGAGACCTCACTTGGAGTACTGTGTGCAGTACTGGAGACCGTATCTCCAGAAGGATATAGACATCTTAGAGTTCAGAGAAGGGCTACTAAAATGGTGTACGGCTTGAAGGAGAAAAGTTACCAGGAAAGGCTTAATGATCTTAACATGTACAGCTTGGAAAAAAGACGAGACAGAGGAGATATGATAGAAACATTTAAATACGTAAAGGGAATCCACAAGGTAGAGGAAGGGAGTATATTTAAAAGGAAACAAAATAGCAAAACAAGAGGACATAGTCTTAGATTAGAGGGGAAAGGTTTAAAAGTAACATCAGGAAGCATTATTTTACTGAGCGGGTGGTGGATACATGGAACAGCCTTCCAGTAGAAGTGGTAGAGGCCAAAACAGTGATTGAATTTAAGCAAGCATGGGATAGGCATAAGGCTATCCTAAACAAAAGATAAATCCAGGTAAAGTATCCATGTAATTGGGGGACTAGATGGGCCGAAAGGTTCTTATCTGACCACATTTTTCTATGTTTCTAGTCACTGTGTTACATGTTTACAGGCGCATTCTGTATATTGTCACTGTGTTACATGTTTACAGGCGCATTCTGTATATAGTCACTGTGTTACATGTTTACAGGTGCATTCTGTATATAGTTACTGTGTTACATGTTTACAGGCGCATTCTGTATATAGTCACTGTGTTACATGTTTACAGGTGCATTCTGTATATAGTTACTGTGTTACAGGTTTACAGGCGCATTCTGTATATAGTCACTATGTTACATGTTTACAGGCGCATTCTGTATATAGTCACTGTGTTACATGTTTACAGGTGCATTCTGTATATAGTCACTATGTTACATGTTTACAGGTGCATTCTGTATATAGTCACTGTGTTACATGTTTACAGGCGCATTCTGTATATAGTCACTATGTTACATGTTTACAGGTGTATTCTGTATATAGTCACTGTGTTACATGTTTACAGGTGCATTCTGTATATAGTCACTGTGTTACATGTTTACAGGTGCATTCTGTATATAGTCACTGTGTTACATGTTTACAGGTGCATTCTGTATATAGTCACTGTGTTACATGTTTACAGGTGCATTCTGTATTGAGGTATGTTAATAGGGAGCTCTTAAGTGACTTTAGACTGGGGGAAGATTTGATGGTGTCTGGGAGGTTATTCCATAATTGTGTTGCTCTGTAGGAAAATGAGGATCGAGCCACTTTCTTTTTGTATTGTGGTATTGCAAGTAAGGTGCAGGTCCTGGATTGGAGGTTATAGGATGAGGGAACTGCTGGGAAAATGGATGTAATGGGGATTTAAACAGTGAACAAAAATGGAATTGGTGCCTCTTTGTTTAAATTGGCACCAGAAAATGTGAGTATACCCCCTGCCTGCAATTATTCATATTGGGATAATACAGTCTGCACAAAATTTTCTTTTTCTCTCTTCCTTTTTTCACTTCGCATTCACCAACGTGATGTACTGAGTACGTGCTCCCCAGGCTGGACAGCCTCTACTGACTGCCGAAGGTTATGAATATTAGCGCCGGACACCAGTTCCATGACCTGCAACTGCTGAGGGAAGCAGCCTATTCAGGTAGGGTGGTAGCTTCCCAGAAAAGCTCTTAAACACCAGGTTGGAAAGGTGAAGGGTGCGTCTGGATTCCAGCGACGGCCAGTTTAGCGCTCTTAACATGTCACAATGGTGGGTCATGTAGTTACATTGTAGCACAAAGCGGCAGAATGAGTTATACAATGTAGTAAGTTTCTGGAGGTGTGTTTGCGGGGCGGCTGCATACACTACATCTCCGTATTTAATAGCCGGCATAAGCATATGTTGTACAATCTGCTTTCTTACCGCGGGGCTCAGGCAGGATTTGTTTCTGTACAGGGCACCTAGTTTGGGGTAAAGTTTAGATGAGAGTTTTTCAATGTGGGGCCGAAGGACAGCTTTGGGTCCAACCACATACCTAGATATTTGAGAGAAGTGACTGTGGTCAGCGTGTCATTTGATCTTGTCCTGACGCATAAATGAGGTGTTTGCAATTTGTGTAGTTTAGGTGCGGTTCCAAAGAGCATTGTAACAGTTTTGTCAGTATTTAGAAAACGTTTGTTATCTTTGATCCACTTTTCTACCTCTGTGAATTGTTCTTGCAGCGCAGACTCCAGCTGCGGGAGATTTGGTTTGCTGGTATAGATTACAGTGTCGTCTGCATACATGTGTACAGTTGAGGCTTTGTAGACATTGGGCAGATCATTTATGAATATTGTGAATAGCAGGGGGCCAAGTATCGAGCCTTGGGATATACCGCACGTGACTGGGAGAGGGAGGGAAGTGCTGTCAGAAATGGACACATATTGTGACCTATCAGACACATGATTGAAACCAGGTTAGCGTGCGATCACCAATACCAGAGTTTTTAACTTTTTGTAATAAGATGCCATGGTTTACTGTGTCAAAGGCCTTGGCAACATCAAGGAAGATGGCTCCAGTTATGTTTCCTTGTTCCATACCAGCCTGGATATCATTGGAAACTTTTAAAAGGACAGTTGTGGGTGAATGATTTGGACGGAAGCCAGATTGATCTGGGGTTAAATAGTTCCAATACTGATAGTTATCGCGTAATTGAGTGTAAACTAATTTTTTCCAGAATTTTTGACATTACAGGAAGCAATGATATTGGACGGTAGTATTGTCTCCACTCTTATGGATAGGTACCACTCTTGCAGTCTTCCAGAGTTTGGGTATGTATCCAGTCGCCAATGATTCATTGATTAGGGTTGTGACAGGTTTTGCAATTGCCGGCGCACTGATTTTCAGCAGCATTGCTGGGATTTGGTCAGGTCCAGACTGGTGTTCCGTTTTTTGGTTACGGAGAAGTTTAGTAATGGCACTGACCGTTCTAAAACTGAATTCCTCTTTGATACAGGGTCTTTGCACAGTTGGAAGGATCTGACTTGTGTGCTGCCTTTCTGATTGCATGTCATTTCCTAGCTTAGCAATCAGGGTGGTGGTGCATCCAACAAAATAGTTATAAAGGCATTTGCTACATCTAGGGGGTGTTGCAGGGATTGGTTGTTTACTTTGACAGCAGCTGGTTGGGAGTGGACAAGGGGCGATTGTATGTTACTTATGATTTTCCAAAAAAAATTTGGTTTGATAGGTTGTGTAGATTTTCATTGACGTATTGGGCTTTGGATATATTTGTTTGTTTTGTGCATGCATTCCGCCATTCTGCAAAAGCACAATCTGTTGGCAGTAAGCTCGCGCAGGCTAGCACAATCACCGATGAGCCAACAGATTTTATTCCTTGTTTCGCGTTAGGAATGTAATATGGTGGCATGTGTTAGTCACTTATCCTGGCGTTATCACTCACCCGGACGCAAAAGTTACCACTCACTGTGGGATAGAGCCTTGAAGGCGGAGGGAGATTAGGAACTATTTGTCTCCCGTCTCACTCTGCTCCCTGCGGTCAGGAGAAGCAGCAGATCGGGCCA
Organism: Leptobrachium leishanense; assembly: GCA_009667805.1. Classification (NCBI taxonomy): domain Eukaryota; kingdom Metazoa; phylum Chordata; class Amphibia; order Anura; family Megophryidae; genus Leptobrachium; species Leptobrachium leishanense. The sequence continues at coordinate 3,887,973 of CM019069.1, read as the reverse complement.
TCGTTCTCACTGCGGGTTGAGACGGGAGTATGGGATTTATTGGAGGGGGGTTTTAGGAGGTGTAAAATGATTCTGCGAAAGTGGAATCACTTAGCACAAGCTTTTAGGAAATGGTAAAAAAAATATTGACCCATCGGTGTAGTAATTAGCGCTAGCACTTTGTGATACCTTAATTACTGATTGTGTTTCCATGTTAAGTACAGGATGTGCGGGGGGGGGGGTGTGGCCGGCTCTGCATGGGAGCAGTCGTGTTTCTCCAGAGCTCTGTGGTGTCCTCCTGTTACCGGGTTTTTTTGTCTGTTTTTCTTTTGGGAATCACCTGCAAGTGAAGACCCTGCACGGCTGGCCATTACGGGGATTGCTCCGGGGCCTGTTTTCCCCCCTCTCCGGAGCACAGCCCAGTTTTTTGAGGGGATTCTCCAACGGCGACGACCTTGATGCTTGGACATCTCATTCCTCGTGCTTCATCCGGAGGAGAACCCCTCCTGAGCGTTACACCCCTGACGGGGACCTGTCGATCGCAGACTGTGGGGATGGAGGGCCCCCATCCTCCGGCTGTGCCTATTGTCGTCCCCCCCCGATGGGGCGCGGAGAAGCATCAGGAGGGATGCCATCTGGAACATACCCCACCCGCCAGTGGTATGGAGGCCTTGTTTGTGGCCCTCGAGGCCTGCCTCAAGCAATTACCGGAGGAGGAAGAAGAGTGTCCACTTACCCAAGGTTCGTGGCAGAGGCTGATGGTGGCGCTGGGGGTCAGTCGGGAGCCTGGAGGCCTAGTGGAGAAGGTGTTGAGGGAGGTTGTGCCTGGTGGACATCTGGATGACGTCGCTGACCCGTGGAGAGGTGGTCCAGGTGACCCGAATCTGTGTTCAGAAGAGAGCGTGGCCGAGAGGCATGTATCTGAAGCTGGAGTGACAACGGTGGCCACGGGGACGGCGACCAGAGCTTTTGCCAGAGGCTGCGCTGGGGGTGCTGATTGGGACTGTTGGGCCTGGCGCTGTGGGTACGCGGTACGGCTGGCGCGGTTACTGAGCCGGCCGGGGGACTGGACGTCCATCGTGTCCGCCATGTGGGCTTGACTGCTGCGCGGTCCTTGCTCGCCATCTCCTGGTGTGATGTGGCTGCCCGACCTGGCTTGTAAAGCGTGGCCCTGCCTGTATTGTGGCGGTTGCTGTTCAGGGACACTGGATGGCTGTCTTGCACTAGGAGTCGTTTCGCCTCTTTTTGCGTCTCTTCTATGAGGACTTACAGCTTCTTTGTTTTTCTGTTGTAGCTGAGGACTTCCTTTTTTTAATTTTGGCTATCTCTGCAACCTTTGTGAGGACTTGTGTTCATTTTTCTTTACTTTTATGCCCCCCCACCCCATTTTTTGATATTTTGCAGGTTGTTTTTCTCTCTTTTTTTATACTGGTTTCCGCTGAGTGAAAGCTGACTTTTTCTTTTTTATACTGGTTTCCGCTGAGTGAAAGCTGACTTTTTCTTTTTTATACTGGTTTCCGCTGAGTGAAAGCTGACTTTTTATTTTTTCTGAAATGTATATGCTGACTTTTATTGTCCTTCCCTCAGCTTTTTAGATGCTGTCTGGCCCTGCGAGGTCAACCTTGATGGTCGGAAAATAAAAATCTTAAATATGTATATATAAAAAAAGTATAGGATGCGCAAAGTACAGGTAGCTCGTGCAATCACCGATGCGCTAACAGATTTTCTCAGGGGTTTAGCTTTAGGAATGTAATATGGGGGCATGCGATAAAGACACTCATCCTGGCGGTAACGCTTACATATCCGAACGCTATCATTGACGTTCACCAGGGAATAGTGCTCAGAGACACGGATAAAATGCTGGGAAAAGGCTAAAAAAAAAAAAAAGGAAATTGATGAAAATGGCTAAATGCAGGAAAACTGCTAAAAATAAGGGGAAAGGGCTAGAATGGCAGAATCATTTATAACCCAGTTGAGGAAATGCAGGAAAATCCAATGAAAAAAATAAATAAATCACAAAATATGGTTCATAGTTCAGATCAAAAGCCGAGGAAATGGGGAATTTTCCAGGTTAGAAGCCAAGGTCACAGGAGGAGGAAATGGGGAAATTTCCAGGTTAGAAGCCAAGGTCACAGGAGGAGGAAATGGGGAAATTTCCAGGTTAGGAGCCAAGGTCACGGGAGGAGGAAATGGGGAAATTTCCAGGTTAGAAGCCAAGGTCACGGGAGGAGGAAATTTCCAGGTTAGGAGCCAAGGTCATGGGAGGAGAAAATGGGGAAATTTCCAGGTTAGGAGCCAAGGTCACGGGAGGAGGAAATGGGGAAATTTCCAGGTTAGGAGCCAAGGTCACGAGAGGAGGAAATGGGGAAATTTCCAGGTTAGAAGCCAAGGTCACGGGAGGAGGAAATGGGGAAATTTCCAGGTTAGAAGCCAAGGTCACGGGAGGAGGAAATGGGGAAATTTCCAGGTTAGAAGCCAAGGTCACAGGAGGAGGAAATGGGGAAATTTCCAGGTTAGAAGCCAAGGTCACAGGAGGAGGAAATGGGGAAATTTCCAGGTTAGAAGCCAAGGTCACGGGAGGAGGAAATTTCCAGGTTAGGAGCCAAGGTCACGGGAGGAGAAAATGGGGAAATTTCCAGGTTAGGAGCCAAGGTCACGGGAGGAGAAAATGGGGAAATTTCCAGGTTAGGAGCCAAGGTCACGGGAGGAGAAAATGGGGAAATTTCCAGGTTAGGAGCCAAGGTCACGGGAGGAGGAAATGGGGAAATTTCTTGGTTAATGTAACATATATCCCCAATCACTTCACGCAGACACTGCAGAGCCTACACTGCCGGATTTAGAATAGCCCGGCGTAACGGATCTGGAATATTGCGATTGAATATTATCCGCCTTGCCTCATCTCTAGCGAAATAGCGGAGAAAGTATAATGTTTATAGCAGGGCTATTCCCAAGAACCAGGCGACACAGTATTCAGGTTCATTAAAAAAAACAGTTGTATTTTGGTACGGAGATGCAGCTCCTTTTATACACATAAACGATCAGATAATCCTATTATATTTAACAAGAACAATGGAAGGTGCTAGACATTTCGGCACTGGGAAAAACCCAGTGTTTGCAAATACAGATAGGAAGGGGTACATTATAAATGGAGTAATTCTGGGGCTTCATTGGAGCGCAGCAAAATGGTTTAAGTATTACCAAGAAGCCCAGAGTCTCAAGAACAAGTAGTCCAAAAAGCAACCAGATAGCACCAAAGGGGGCCCAATCGCCACGGTTTGCCAACTCGGGGTTCCCTATGGAGCATCTCCTCAAGCTTCGAGGGGGTGGTAACGGATAGTGTTCCGTAGGTTGTCCCCAAAGAGCGTCTTGTTCCCATGAAGGGAAACGGAGCAGTTGGGCATAGAAATTTGTGCCTCCGGACACTGGGGTCACTCCAGAAAGGGGTATCCCGGGGACAGCAGGATAATCCTGGGGAGCCTCAATGGGGCAAACAAGTCTCATGCTTGAAGGAAACAATGGGGTAATGTCACAATCCAGGGGAAACACGGGGAAATGTCCCACAAGGGGAAAATGAGTTTTAAATTTCTGGTGGTCTGTAGGTCCGTGACACCGGGAATCTTAACAACAGGACAGACACACAGAAAAGACAGAGAAAGAACAAGCCAGAGTCAGAAACCGGAGAGGGTAGTCAGATCAGGGTTCAGTACACAGGGTTAAACAAATATATAATACAGCCAAGAGAAAGGTCAGTAAATGGAGACCGGGTCAATACACGGTAAACAGGAATAACAAGGGTTAATGAGTGGTCAGAACTGCACCAGGCTCAATACACAGGTACAAAATACCCATACGGAACAAAAACACACTATCTGGATTGGAAGCATGAGAGGGCATTGAGACAGATTAACATCCCAGCTTTTGAATCTGGCGCGTGTTGCATCATCGGCCGGCGTCCACGAGAGCCGGCATTATCAATCTGCGGCCGGCCAGTGAGCAGTGAGGACGGTGCTGCCGGTGTTCTGCCATTCGAGCGAACTTGCCATAATGGCGAACCGCATCACTTCCGGTGTGCCTACGTCACTAAAAATGATGAGAAACAGCTGTGTACAGGATCCGGAGGTAGAACTCTAGAAACGCCCGTCCCAGCACCTCTCCTCCCCCTTATCATACACGCTGGGAGAGAGAGAGAACGAACTAACCATCTCAGCGTCTCCCCTGGGTCTCCTGCAATGGAAGGTTCCCCCAGGGAAGAATGCAGTAATCCCTCCCCGGAGTCAGTGATGCTCGGTGCGGGGAGAAGTGCTGAGACAGGGCGGCTGATTAACTCCCTCCCTGTTTGGGCGGGGGGCGGGGTTTGTTGGGGGAGACGCTGAGATGGTTAGTTCGTTCTCTCTCCCAGCGTGTATGATAAGGGGGAGGAGAGGTGCTGGGATGGGGCGTTTCTAGAGTTCTACCTCCGGATCCTGTACACAGCTGTTTCTCATCATTTTTAGTGACGTAGGTGCACCGGAAGTGATGCGGTTCGCCATTATGGCAAGCTCGCTCGAATGGCATAACACCGGCCCAGCTGTGACAAAGGCCAAACTCATGGCAGGAAGAAATTTTCAGGTTTGTAGCCAAGGTCATGGCAAGAGGAAGTGGGGAAATGTTTAGGTCCGTCACATTGGAGAGAACCTACAGTCACTGTATACAAATAATACTGTCACTAAATACAGAGCTATTGTATATATATGAAGACATATTGGCACTGTAAACATATACAGTCACTATGTACAGAGATACAGTCTCTAAATTTAGGTATAGTCACTATATACAGAGATCTTGTCACTACAGATACAATCAGGGCCGTATTACAATGTTGGTGCTAATTTAACCAGAGCTGGTGTACAGTGGCAAGAAAAAGTATGTGAACCCTTTGGGATTACGTGGAGTTTTGAATGAATTGGTGATAAAATGTGCTCTGATCTTCATCTAAGTCACAACAATTTGAAAAACACAGTCTGCTTAAAATAATACAACACAAACATTATCGGGGTAATTCAAAGAGATCCGAATTGCTTGAGAAAGGTAACCGAACGCTGAAAATCAGCGTTCGGTTACCTTTCCTGGCCATTCGGCTATCCAGAGAGCAGGCAATTTGCCAAATACTGGCGAATTGCCTGCACATACGGTGACTGTTCGGTGCCTGTTCGAGGGCAGTGAAATCCCCATGAAAAAGCACTGCTTCGTCTATTCAGAGAACACAAACCAGCAGTGAAAGGTTCCCCTAATGCCCTGCCATTCGGTGGTTTAATTCAGCAAATTTATTCAGGCGAATCCCATAGGCTTCAATGTTAAAAATATTCCCGTTCTAATTCAATATCTAATAAACCGTTGATTATAAAATTCTGCAGTAAAGAGTCTCTTTATTTATAGATTTTTTTAGGATATTTTAAGCATTTTTCTGTATTTTTTTGTTTTAAAAAAAGAATCTGACTTTTTTTAAGTTTATTTATTTTTGCTGTTACAGCCCTTTTTATTATCATTCCCTGGACCTCATATGCAAATTTCAGACATTTTCGCTCAGTAGTTTCTTTGCAAACAGTGTTTTACTTTTCAAACATTCATACAAACTGTTTTCCTAATTTATTCACTTCACTCTGTCGGCTTTTCCGGCGGCTTCGCTGCGGGTGATCGGCTCCTGCTCGGGTTTTTCCGTGGTTTTCGCTGGGTTAATACAGATGTTTTTGGGGGTTTTCAGCGTGCATTCGCTGGGTTTTGCGGTTAGTTTTCGTCAGGTTTGCGGTAGCCTTTCCCTGCAATTCGGGGACCCTGTGGTGTTTGCTGAATACACCGCAGCGTCACCGAAATGGGATCGGCAAAAGGAACCGAATTGAAGAGAACGAAAAGTCATCGAACGTGCGGTGACTTTTCAAATCTCTTTGAATAACCCTGTATATGTTTCCATGTGTTTATTGAACAGAACATGTAAACATTCACAGTGCAGGGTGGAAAAATTATGTGAACCTTTGGATTTAATAACGGGTTGACCCTCCTTTGGCAGCAATAACCTGAACCAAACGTTTCCTGTAGTTGCAGATCAGACCTGCACAATGATCTGGAGTAATTTTGGACCACTCCTCTTCACAGAACTGTTTCCGTGTAACAATATTCTTGGGATGTCTGGTGTGAATCGCTCTCTTAAGGTCATGCCACAGCATTTCAATGGGGTTGAGGTCAGGACTCTGACTGGGCCACTCCAGAAGGCGTATTTTGTTTTGTTGAAGCCATTCCTTTGTTGAATTACTTGTATGCTTTGGGTCATTGTCCTGTTGCATCACCCATCCTCTGCGGAGCTTCAGTTGGCGGACAGATGGTCTTACGTTTTCCTGCAAAATGCCTTGATAAACTCTGGAATTCATTTTTCCATCAATGACAACAATCCGTCCAGGCCCTGAGGCAGCAAAGCAGCCCCAAACCATGATGTTCCCTCCGCCATGTTTTACAGTGGGGATGAGGTTTTGATGTTGGTGTGCTGTGCCTTTTTTTCTCCACACAGTGTTGTTTGTTTTTTCCAAACAACAAACTGAGGGAGCTATGTGTTGAAATATGTAAACCTCTGTTCTTAATCTTTCAAGATTCTTTTCTTTCAGGAATAGTACCAGAGGATTGGAGAAAAGCTGACGTGGTCCCTATATTTAAGAAAGGTTTAAAATGTGTGCCTGGGAATTATAGACCTGTGAGCTTAACATCTGTGGCTGGGAAAGTATTTGAGGGGTTACTAAGGGATAATATTCAGGAATTTATTGGGAGGTATAATGTAATTGGCAAAAATCAGCATGGTTTCATGAAACACAGATCATGTCAGACTAACCTAATTACGTTCTATGAGGAAGTAAGTAGAAGTATAGATCAGGGGGTCGCAGTGGATGTGATTTACTTAGATTTTGCCAAAGCTTTCCACACAGTTTCCACACAAAAGGTTACTATTTAAATTAAGAAAAATTGGTCTAGATGAAAATACTTGTTCTTGTTTAGAAAACTGGCTAAAAGATAGGGTACAGAGAGTGGTCATAAATGGTACATTTTCAAGATGGACACCAGTGGTAAGCGGTGTCCCTCAGGGGTCTGTTATAGGACCAATACAATTCAATTTATTTATAAATGACCTTGAGATAGGCATTGAAAGTCATGTATCAGTGTTTGCAGATGACACAAAACTAGGAAAAGTAATACAATGTGAGCAGGATGTTACTTCGCTGCAGAGGGATTTAGATAGATTGGGGGACTGGGCACTTAAATGGCAGATGAGATTTAATCTAGATAAATGCAAAGTTATGCGCTTTGGAGTTAAGAACACACAAGTAATTTATACCCTAAATGGTACGGAGTTAGGGAAATCCAAGCAGGAGAAGGATTTGGGAATAATCATAGACTTCAAACTAAGTAACAATGTGCAATGTCAAACAGCAGCCGCCAAGGCCAGCAAAGTATTGGCATGCATTAAAAGGGGAGTTCACTCACGGGATGAAAACATAATTTTGCCTCTGTATAAATCAATGGTCAGGCCGCACCTTGAATATGCCGCGTGATTCCGACACCTGTCTTAAAAAAAGATATCACAGCGCTAGAAGGCTAGGGTCAGACTGAGGCAGTGCGAACGCGCGTTCTGGCGCACATAATCACGGCCGCACTAGCAGCAGATGACGGGCAATGACAGCCAATATACGAAGTACGGTCGCACAAAAGTCCGGCCGCGCAACGCAAGTGGAAAATGAACGCATTTTTTCGAGAACGTTAAACCGCTGGTACTGACGTACAGAGTGCGCTGCGTCCGCATAGCAGCGTGTGTGCGTGATTAGGAGACGTCAGACGCTGCTAGTGTGCGGCCTACATAACGTTCAAACAGCCGGATTTCCCTAGACTTCTTTTCACCCCATCGTCATGAAATACGTCCAGAATTGCGCATCGTCTGACCACTTAAGCGTATTCCGTGAAAAAATGCGTGCGCACGCATCGACGTACATTTTGACGGTGGCCGCAGAAAATGCGCTCATCTGTCCCTAGCCGAAAAAGTGCAGAGACGGGCAACTAAATTAATAAGGGGAATGGAAGGGTTAAGTTATGAGGAAAGACTAACAAGCTTAAACCTGTTTAGTTTAGAGAAAAGGTGCCTTAGAGGGATCTGATAACCTTATATAAATATATACGGGGCCATTATCAACCATTGTCTGATAACCTATTCATTAACAGGACTATACATAGGACAAGGGGTCATCCATTTAGACTGGAAGAAAGAAAATTTAGCTTAAAGCATAGGAAGGGTTATTTTACGGTGAGAACAATAAAGCTGTGGAATTCTCTGCCTGTTGAGGTGGTTGGGTCAGAGTCTGTACAGACTTTTAAAAAACGACTGGATGACTTCCTGCAGACACAGAATATTAAGGGTTATAATATTTAATATGTGGGTAAAAGCTTCTTGATCCAAGGAGAAATCTGACGCCATCTGGGGGCAAGAAGGAATTTTTTCCCAGTATGTTGCATATTGGCAAGCATTGCAGACTGGGTTTTTTGCCTTCTTTTGGATCAACAGCAGTAGGTTATGTGGGAGAGGCTGAACCCGATGGACGCATGTCTTTTTTCAGCCTATATAACTCAATTTTGGTTTCATCTGTCCACAGAATATTTTGCCAGTAGTGCTGTGGAACATCCAGGTGCTCTTTTGCAAACTTCAAACGTGCTGCAATATTCTTTTTGGACAGCAATGGCTTCCTCCGTGGTGTCCTCCCATGTACTCCATTCTTGTTTAATGTTTTCCTTATTGTAGATGTGTCAACAAAAATTTTAGCATGTGCCAGAGATTTCTGTAAGTCTTTAGCTGTCACTCTAGGATTCTTCTTTACCTCATTAAGCATTCTGCGCTGTGCTCTTGCAGTCATCTTTACAGGACGACCACGCCTAGGGAGAGTAGCAACAGTGCTGAACTTTCTCCATTTGTAGACAGTCTGTCTTACCGCGGACACATGAACATCAAGGCTTTTGGAGATACTTTTGTAACCCTTTCCAGCTTCATGCAAGTCAACAATTCTTGATCGTAGGTCTTCTGAGAGCTCTTTTCTGCGAGGCATGGTTCACATCAGGCAGTGCTTCTTGAAACCAGTAAACCCAAAACTGGTGTGTGTTTTTAAAGGGCAGGACAGCTTTCAGCAACACATCCAATAATATCACACTGATTGGACTCAAGGTTGGCTCACTCCTGGCTCCAATTAGCTCTTGGAGAAGTCATTAGGCTAGGGGTTGACATACTTTTTCCACCCTGCACTGTGAATGTTTACATGTTCTGTTCAATAAACACATGAAAACTTATAATGTTTGTGTTTTATTATTTTAAGCAGACGGTGTTTTTCAAATTGTTGTGACTTAGATGAAGATCGGAGACATTTTATGACCAATTCATGCAAAACTCCGCGTAATCCCAAAGGGTTCACATACTTTTTCTTGCCACTGTAAACTTAAAACCTCCATAGACTATAATGACTCTGGGAAGTTTACACCAGCTCTGGTTAAGTTAGCACCAAGTATGTAATATGGCCCTCAGTGTATACAGCAGTGCAGTCAGTGTATACAGATACAGTCACTGTATACAGATACAGTCAGTGTATACAGATACAGTCAGTGTATACAGCAGTGCAGTCACTGTATACAGATACAGTCAGTGTATACAGATACAGTCAGTGTATACAGCAATGCAGTCAGTGTATACAGCTACAGTCAGTGTATACAGCTACAGTCAGTGTATACAGAAGTCACTGTATACAGATACAGTCAGTGTATACAGCAATGCAGTCACTGTATACAGATACAGTCAGTGTATACAGAAGTCACTGTATACAGATACAGTCAGTGTATACAGCAATGCAGTCACTGTATACAGATACAGTCAGTGTATACAGATACAGTCAGTGTATACAGCATGCAGTCAGTGTATATACAGCAGTGATACGCAATGCAGTCAGTGTATACAGCTTACAGTCAGTGTATACAGCTACAGTCAGTGTATACAGTCACTGTATACAGATACAGTCAGTGTATACAGCAATGCAGTCACTGTATACAGATACAGTCAGTGTATACAGAAGTCACTGTATACAGATACAGTCAGTGTATACAGCAATGCAGTCACTGTATACAGATACAGTCAGTGTATACAGCAATGCAGTCAGTGTATACAGATACAGACATTGTATACAAATGTACAGTCACTACGAGGGGCACAGTCAGTGGGAACATGTGGTGGTCCCCTGGGTCAAACCCCGGTGATGTCACAGTTTTTGTGACCCCCTAAGGGCGGATTGTGTTGTTCAGGGCTGGTTTATGGGCGCCCTGACACACGGCATCGAGCCTCTTCATTAGGCGTCATGTTTGCCTTTAAATCGTGCTGTAATGACACACAGACATGAACTTCCATTATATGAAAATCTGTATTGATCGCAGCGCTTGTCTAAGCGTCTCGTGCCAGCAGGGCAGATGTGAAATCACTGGGATTCATGCAACCAGGGCATGTAATGTGCATCACGCCAGCTCCTCCCGATAGCTGGGCGCGCGGGGGCAGCCAGGGGCGCAGGATTCCATTTTAACATCGGGATTGCGGCTGCTATTCGGTGGAGCTGTCATAAAAATGCTAAATTTAGCCCCAGATAGCCCCTGCTGTGGATTTGTGGGGGCGGATGTCAGTGGGACACGTGGCACGCCGGTTGCTATGGAAGGTTTCCATGGTTACGATTCGACTCCCACCAGATCCCTGACATGCAGTTTGTATGAAGTAGTCACGGTATGTAAGACACGGAGCATCTGGGTAACCAGGACCCCCGATACGGGGTATTAAAATATTCACAGCATCAGGCCAGGCATAATCTGCATTATTAATGAAAGAGGATGTGCGAGCTACAAACACAATGTAGCGTGGGGAAACAACCCGAGGGGGCACCATGATTTCTATTGGCCCGAGGGGGGCACCATGATTTATATCACCAACATGCTGGCAGGGAGGGGCGCACAGTGATTTATGTCAGAGGGAATGGGGGGCAGAATGATTTATATCACCCTGCGGGGGGGCACCACAATTTATATTACCCCAAAAAAAGGGGCAACATGATTTATATTACCGGGATGCAGGGGGTGAAGTGCATGCGATTTATATCAAAGGATAGGGGGGCATAATGATTTATATCGGAAGGGGGGGCAAAATGATTTATATCAATCAAAGGGAAGGGGGTTAGAATGATTTATGTCAGAGGGAAGGGGGTTAGAATGATTTCTATCAGAGGGAAGAGGGTTAGAATGATTTCTATCAGAGGGAAGGGGGTTAGAATGATTTCTATCAGAGGTAAGGGGGTTAGAATGATTTCTATCAGAGGGAAGAGGGATAGAATGATTTCTATCAGAGGGAAGGGGGTTAGAATGATTTCTATCAGAGGGAAGGGGGTTAGAATGATTTCTATCAGAGGGAAGGGGGTTAGAATGATTTCTATCAGAGGGAAGGGGGTTAGAATGATTTCTATCAGAGGGAAGAGGGATAGAATGATTTCTATCAAAGGGAAGAGGGTGCAGAATGATTTCTATCAAAGGGAAGAGGGTGCAGAATGATTTCTATCAGAGGGAAGGGGGATAGAATGATTTCTATCAGAGGGAAGGGGGTTAGAATGATTTATATCAGAGGGAAGGGGGTTAGAATGATTTCTATCAGAGGGAAGGGGGTTAGAATGATTTATATCAGAGGGAAGGGGTGCAGAATGATTTCTATCAGAGGGAAGAGGGTTAGAATGATTTCTATCAAAGGGAAGAGGGTGCAGAATGATTTCTATCAAAGGGAAGAGGGGTTAGGAATGATTTATATCAGAGGGAAGGGGGATAGAATGATTTCTATCAGAGGAAGGGGGTTAGAATGATTTATATCAGAGGGAAGGGGGTGCAGAATGATTTCTATCAGAGGGAAGGGGGTTAGAATGATTTCTATCAGAGGGAAGGGGGTTAGAATGATTTCTATCAGAGGGAAGGGGGTTAGAATGATTTCTATCAAAGGGAAGAGGGTGCAGAATGATTTCTATCAAAGGGAAGAGGGTGCAGAATGATTTCTATCAGAGGGAAGGGGGATAGAATGATTTCTATCAGAGGGAAGGGGGTTAGAATGATTTATATCAGAGGGAAGGGGGTGCAGAATGATTTCTATCAGAGGGAAGGGGGTTAGAATGATTTCTATCAGAGGGAAGGGGGTTAGAATGATTTCTATCAGAGGGAAGGGGTTAGAATGATTCTATCAGAGGAAGGGTTAGAATGATTTCTATCAGAGGGAAGGGGTTAGAATGATTTCTATCAGAGGAAGGGTGTTAGAATGATTTCTATCAGAGGGAAGGGGTTAGGAGAATGATCTCTATCAGAGGGAAGGGGGTTAGAATGATTTCTATCAAAGGGAAGAGGGGCATAATGATTTCTATCAAAGGGAAGAGGGGCAGAATGATTTCTATCAGAGGAAGGGGGATATAATGATTTCTATCAGAGGGAAGGGGGTTAGAATGATTTCTATCAGAGGGAAGGGGGATAGAATGATTTCTATCAGAGGGAAGGGGGATAGAATGATTTCTATCAGAGGGAAGGGGGTTAGAATGATTTCTATCAGAGGTAGAATGATTTCTATCAGAGGGAAGGGGGTTAGAATGATTTCTATCAGAGGGAAGGGGGTTAGAATGATTTATATCAGAGGGAAGGGGGTTAGAATGATTTATATCAGAGGGAAGGGGGTTAGAATGATTTCTATCAGAGGGAAGGGGGTTAGAATGATTTCTATCAGAGGGAAGGGGGTTAGAATGATTTCTATCAAAGGGAAGAGGGTGCATAATGATTTCTATCAAAGGGAAGAGGGTGCAGAATGATTTCTATCAGAGGGAAGGGGGATAGAATGATTTCTATCAGAGGGAAGGGGGTTAGAATGATTTCTATCAGAGGGAAGGGGGATAGAATGATTTCTATCAGAGGGAAGGGGGATAGAATGATTTCTATCAGAGGGAAGGGGTTAGAATGATTTCTATCAGAGGGAAGGGGGTTAGAATGATTTCTATCAGAGGGAAGGGGGTTAGAATGATTTCTATCAGAGGGGAAGAGGATAGAATGATTTCTATCAGAGGGAAGGGGTTAGAATGATTTCTATCAGAGGGAAGGGGGTTAGAATGATTTCTATCAGAGGGAAGTGGGTTAGAATGATTTCTATCAGAGGGAAGGGGGTTAGAATGATTTCTATCAGAGGGATAGAATGATTTCTATCAGAGGGAAGGGGGTTAGAATGATTTATATCAGAGGGAAGGGGGTTAGAATGATTTCTATCAGAGGGAAGGGGGTTAGAATGATTTCTATCAGAGGGAAGGGTGTTGTGGAAATTTTATTATATAGAATTATGTGGACATTTTTATTCCAGGATGTGTCTTTAGTAGGGTTGCACCGATACTAGTATTGATGCCGATACCGGGTACTGCAGGAGTACTTGGTACTCGTGCAGCACCCCCGATATTTTCCCCGATACCAGAAGACGGCATTGAGCCGACTTGCCGGCATCCGAGGGGCTGGGGCGGCTGTCCGAATGCTCTATCGGCATTCGGACAGGCCCTGCAGCTGCTCACCGCGTTCATACTTACCTTCCTGAGCGACGCCGGGAAAGTTTCCGCTCGTTGGAAGGACCCCAGCTGCGATCACATGGTCCCACGTGATCGCGGCTGGGGTCCTTCCAACGAGCGCACGCGCAAAGACTTTGCCGGCGTCGCCCAGGAAAGTAAGTATGATCGCGGAGAGTGCCAGGTGAGCTGGGGGGGGGCAAATCCATGAGCTGGGGCATATCCCATGAGCTGGGGGAAATCCATGAAAGCTGGGGGGCATTATCCATGAGCTGGGGGCATTTTTATATGAGGTCTGTTCTTATTGGAAAGCGGTCACATTACATAAAAAAGTATCGGTACTCGGTATCGGTGAGTACTTGAAAAAAAGTATCGGTACTCATACTCGGTCTTAAAAAAAAAGTGGTATCGGTGCATCCCTAGTTTTTAGTATGTTGTAATATTTTGTCATTATGTCTCTCAGTGTCGGAATTTCCGGGCCATGCTCTATGGAGTGGGACTCCGATTTATCAGCACTGGGTGTAAACCATTGGAGTAGATATCTTCCTGTGGATGTGGAGATGCAGCCGCCGGGCACAGAGGTCTCCGTTGGCGAATGGTCCATGTGCTATGCGCTGGGCTGTTGGCCGGGGGAGACTGATGTGCGGCGGTCAGTGTTTTCTTAGCGAATGTATGGATGCCGGCTACGGCCCCCGCGCAATGCGCGGATCTATTGGTTGATCTATTGGATGCATTTGTTGAGAGAACAATATATGAAAGGAAAGTGCGTTTGTTGTCTCTGGGGCGTCTGATCAACGCACTGGAGATGATATGCCGTATATGCCGTCCCTGTGTAAAAGTCTGCATTCATAGGAATCATAGGTACTTTATTGGGTATTGATCACTGAGCAATACTGGATAAAGTTCACTTCAGTGGTAATGGAATATTAAAGATGGCGGCGCCCATGTGCAGGCATGCTGTTTCCTTTGTGAAAGTGTTTGGGGGAGGGGGGAATCCATTGCACATTGATTCCATTGTTAACAATGGTGCACGTGGACATGAACTAGCAGCTGGAAACTGTGCACGGTGCTTCACATGCATGAGCATACACTCCCCTTTTCTATGGTCTATTCAGATGTATACATGTGTTTCATTGGTTGGCGCTGTGATGTAAATGTATGTCATGTCCCTAGCCGCCGGCCCCATAAGAGAGCTAAAGGCAAGTTGCCTCGTAGTGATAAGACTAACAGTGAATCTCATGAAAAGCCTTGCTGAGCCAGTAACCAGGTGCTTGCTAATGCCTGCTGATTTCTTCATTACAAAAGAGGACCACACCTATCCCAAAATGCTTCTGCATTAAGCTAGTAGGAAGCTGCCTCCAGTTCTAAGTTACCTGCCTGGACCTTTATTGTATCCTGTCTTCAGCATAACCCCGTGTACAGTTACCTCTGCTTCCAGGACCTCTCTGCTACAAGGATCTCTCTGTTGTAAGACCTCCTCTGCTGCAGATCCCCTTCTGCTGTAAAGACCCCATCTGCTGTAAAGACCCCATCTGCTGTAAAGACCCCATCTGCTGTAAAGACCCCATCTGCTGGCAAGACCCCATCTGCTGCAAGACTCCATCTGCTGCAAAGACCCCATCTGCTGCAAAGACCTCTTCTGCTGCAAGACACCATCTGCTGCAAAGACCTCTTCTGCTGCAAAGACCTCTTCTGCTGCAAAGACCTCTTCTGCTGCAAAGACCTCTTCTGCTGCCAGACCTCTTCTGCTGCAAAGACCCCATCTGCTGCAAGACCCCATCTTGACTGCAACCGACCCCTTCTTTCTGCAAAGACCCCTTCTGCTGCAAACCTCTTTGCTGCAAGACCCCTTCTGCTGCAAGACCTCTTCTGCTGCAAGCACCCCATTTGCTGCAAGACCGTCTTCTGCTGCAAAGACCCCATCTGCTGCAAAGACCCCATCTGCTGCAAAGACCCCATCTGCTGAAAATGCACAGAATCTGCTGCAAAGACCTTCTTCTTGCAAAGACTCTTCTGCTGCAAGACCCCTTCTGCTGCAAGACCCCTCTGCTGCAAGACCCCATCTGCTGCAAGACTCCCATCTGCTGCAAGAACCCCATCTGCTGCAAGACCCCATCTGCTGCAAAGACCTCTTCTGCTGCATGACCCCATCTGCTGCCACAGACTTTCTGCTGCAAGACCCCTTAACTGCAAGACCCCTTCTGCTGCAAGACCCCTTAACTGTAAGACACCATCTGCTGCAAAGACCCAATCTGCTGCAAAGACTTCTTCTGCTGCAAGACCCCATCTGCTGCACAGACCTCTTCTGCTGCAAGACCCCTTAACTGCAAGACCCCTTCTGCTGCAAGACCCCTTAACTGTAAGACCCCATCTGCTGCAAAGACCCCATCTGCTGCAAAGACTTCTTCTGCTGCAAGACCCCATCTGCTGCACAGACCTCTTCTGCTGCAAGACCCCTTAACTGCAAGACCCCTTCTGCTGCAAAGACCCCTTCTGCTGCAAAGACCCCATCTGCTGCAAGACCCCATCTGCTGCAAGACCCCATCTGCTGCAAAGACCCCATCTGCTGCAAAGACCCCTTCTGCTGCAAAGACCTCTTCTGCTGCAAGACCCCTTCTGCTGCAAGACCTCTTCTGCTGCAAAGACCCCATCTGCTGCAAAGACCCCATCTGCTGCAAGACCCCATGTGCTGCAAAGACCCCATCTGCTGCAAAGACCCCTTCTGCTGCAAAGACCTCTTCTGCTGCAAGACCCCTTCTGCTGCAAGACCTCTTCTGCTGCAAAGACCCCATCTGCTGCAAGACCTCTTCTGCTGCAAAGACCCCATCTGCTGCAAAGACCCCATCTGCTGCAAAGACCCCTTCTGCTGCAAAGACCCCTTCTGCTGCAAAGACCTCTTCTGCTGCAAGACCCCTTAACTGCAAGACCCCTTCTGCTGCAAAGACCCCTTCTGCTGCAAAGACCCCATCTGCTGCAAGACCCCATCTGCTGCAAAGACCCCATCTGCTGCAAGACCCCATCTGCTGCAAGACCCCATCTGCTGCAAAGACCCCATCTGCTGCAAAGACCCCTTCTGCTGCAAAGACCTCTTCTGCTGCAAGACCCCTTCTGCTGCAAGACCTCTTCTGCTGCAAAGACCCCATCTGCTGCAAGACCTCTTCTGCTGCAAAGACCCCATCTGCTGCAAAGACCCCATCTGCTGCAAGACCCCATCTGCTGCAAAGACCCCATCTGCTGCAAAGACCCCATCTGCTGCAAAGACCCCTTCTGCTGCAAAGACCTCTTCTGCTGCAAGACCCCTTCTGCTGCAAGACCCCTTCTGCTGCAAAGACCCCATCTGCTGCAAGACCCCATCTGCTGCAAGACCCCATCTGCTGCAAAGACCCCATCTGCTGCAAAGACCCCATCTGCTGCAAAGACCTCTTCTGCTGCAAAGACCTCTTCTGCTGCAAAGACCCCATCTGCTGCAAGAATCCTCTGAGCCTGCATCCCGCAGAATCCTCTGAGCCTGCATCCCGCAGAATCCTCTGAGCCTGCATCCCGCAGAATCCTCAAGCCTGCATCCCGCAGAATCCTCTGAGCCTGCATCCCGCAGAATCCTCTGAGCCTGCATCCCGCAGAATCCTCTGAGCCTGCATCCCGCAGAATCCTCTGAGCCTGCATCCCGCAGAATCCTCTGAGCCTGCATCCCGCAGAATCCTCTGAGCCTGCATCCCGCAGAATCCTCTGAGCCTGCATCCCGCAGAATCCTCTGAGCCTGCATCCCGCAGAATCCTCTGAGCCTGCATCCCGCAGAATCCTCTGAGCCTGCATCCCGCAGAATCCTCTGAGCCTGCATCCCGCAGAATCCTCTGAGCCTGCTGCCCTGTATCCCGCAGAATCCTGAGCCTGCTGCCCTGCATCCCGCAGAATCATCTGAGCCTGCTGCCCTGCATCCCGCAGAATCATCTGAGCCTGCTGCCCTGCATCCCGCAGAATCCTCTGAGCCTGCTGCCCTGCATCCCGCAGAATCCTGAGCCTGCATCCCGCAGAATCCTCTGAGCCTGCATCCCGCAGAATCCTCTGAGCCTGCATCCCGCAGAATCCTCTGAGCCTGCTGCCCTGCATCCCGCAGAATCCTCTGAGCCTGCTGCCCTGCATCCCGCAGAATCCTGAGCCTGCTGCCCTGCATCCCGCAGAATCCTCTGAGCCTGCTGCCCTGCATCCCGCAGAATCCTCTGAGCCTGCTGCCCTGCATCCCGCAGAATACTCTGAGCCTGCTGCCCTGCATCCCGCAGAATCCTGAGCCTGCTGCCCTGCATCCCGCAGAATCCTCTGAGCCTGCATCCCGCAGAATCCTCTGAGCCTGCTGCCCTGCATCCCGCAGAATCCTCTGAGCCTGCATCCCGCAGAATCCTCTGAGCCTGCATCCCGCAGAATCCTCTGAGCCTGCATCCCGCAGAATCCTCTGAGCCTGCATCCCGCAGAATCCTCTGAGCCTGCTGCCCTGCATCCCGCAGAATCCTCTGAGCCTCCATCCCGCAGAATCCTCTGAGCCTGCTGCCCTGCATCCCCCAGAATCCTCTGAGCCTGCATCCCGCAGAATCCTCTGAGCCTGCATCCCGCAGAATCCTCTGAGCCTGCTGCCCTGCATCCCGCAGAATCCTCTGAGCCTGCTGCCCTGCATCCCGCAGAATCATCTGAGCCTGCTGCCCTGCATCCCGCAGAATCATCTGAGCCTGCTGCCCTGCATCCCGCAGAATCCTCTGAGCCTGCTGCCCTGCATCCCGCAGAATCCTCTGAGCCTGCTGCCCTGCATCCCGCAGAATCCTCTGAGCCTGCTGCCCTGCATCCCGCAGAATCATCTGAGCCTGCTGCCCTGCATCCCGCAGAATCCTCAGAATCTGTTGCTCTGCAGACCCAGGGCCCTCTGCCTCCAAGACTCTTCTACTTCTATTTCCTATTTATTTTCTAAAGATCTCCTTCACTCTTCATTCTCCTATTTTTGCTCTCCATATCTGGTTTAACCCTGCTCTAATTTCTATTTCTATCTATTCTTTTTCTTTATATGTAAGTAGTGTAGTTTAGTATTGCTCCTTTTTGTCTACCTTTCTCTCCTCTTGCCTTTTTAGTTAATCTTATTGCTGATTATTATTTATACAGTGTTTTCCCTTCCTAATTGTTTATTCATATTTGTTTACTGCCTTTTTATGCTTCACTCCTAGTAAACCCCTTTTGTTTATATACATCTTTCTACGTCCTATCATTGCACATTGGGCTCAAACCTGCCACCCCGGAACCAGCTCCCTTACAATGTATGAGGGAGTGATGACTGTTGGGGTCAGCACTTCCTGCTGTGATGCCTATAAAGCAATCTCCCTCCAGTGAGGAGGACAGAGGAGGAGGAAGAAGGACCTAACCAGACCACATCAGAGTCTCTGTGTTTCCTTACTGCGCGCGTTCAGATAAGTATGGCAGGGAGAGCAGAGAACTGCCTGTAAGTGCAGCGGATCTATCTACACAGAAATAGATTAATTTCTACGACAAGGGGTTAGAATGATTTCTATCAGAGGGAAGGGGGTTAGAATGATTTATATCAGAGGGAAGAGGGTTAGAATGATTTATATCAGAGGGAAGAGGGTTAGAATGATTTATATCAGAGGGAAGGGGGTTAGAATGATTTATATCAGAGGGAAGGGGGTTAGAATGATTTATATCAGGAGGGAAGGGGGTTAGAATGATTTATATCAGGAGGGAAGGGGGTTAGAATGATTTATATCAGGAGGGAAGGGGGTTAGAATGATTTATATCAGGAGGGAAGGGGGTTAGAATGATTTATATCAGGAGGGAAGGGGGTTAGAATGATTTATATCAGAGGGAAGGGGGTTAAAATGATTTATATCAGAGGGAAGGGGGTTAGAATGATTTATATCAGAGGGAAGGGGGTTAGAATGATTTATATCAGGAAGGGGTAGGGGGCACAATAAAACAGGGAAAGGTCAACACATGTGGTTACCTGTGCGACCTCCTCAAAGTCGTCGTGTCTCTTCTGCAAGGCTCGAGCTCGGTGCAGAGACTTCCCGACCCCTGTATGTTTACTCAGGAAGGCTTCTCCATGGTTCTCGATCCAATCCAAAACCTGCAGGACAGAAACAGAGCGTGATCAGGAAAACGTGAAAACGCCAGCCAGAGAGCTATATGGCGGAAACGTTCAGACCCTCCCTCAATCCAATTACATGGAGCATAAAGGAATACCGGGGGTACAACCCAATCAGGATGTCACATGGGCAGAGCCTCTGAGACCATCATCCATACATCTCCTACACTGTACTATGTACATGTTACACAATATATACGACTTTGCCCCGCAAACACACCGTCATAAACTTACTTCGTTATAATATCTCGGTATGTGGTTAGACCCAAATCTATCCTTTGGTCCCCACATTGAAAAACGCTCATCTAAACTTTACCCCAAACTAGGTGCCCTGTACAGAAACAAATCCTGCCTGAGCCCCGCGGTAACAAAGCAGATTGTACAACAAATGCTTATGCCGGCTATTGAATACGGAGATGTAGTGTATGCAGCCGCCCCGCAAACACACCTTGATAAACTTACTACATTGTATAACTCATTCTGCTGCTTTGTGCTACAATGTAACTACATGACCCACCATTGTGACATGTTAAAAGAACTAAACTGGCCATCGCTGGAATCTAGACGCACCCTTCACCTTTCCAACTTGGGGTTACATTACATTGTTGGTGCTAAGTTTGCGCTCACCTGAGTGAGCATTAACGTTAGCCATGGTAGCCACCGCATATTACAATCGAAACGCTTGACGGGTTAAGAAACACGTTAGCGTTTGGTATCTTGTGCTTTTCAGCACGAGGTTACTGTACTTTGCGCTCCCTATACTTAACATGCGGAGCGCAAAGTGTTAATCAGTGCTGGATTACAAAGTCCAAATGCTGATTAGCGTTTAGCTGCGGTTAACCACAGCAAGGACTTGGTGCTAATGGATTCCACTGGTGCAGAATCCGTTAGTACCAGCCAAAACCCCCCCAAAAATTCAGATATTCACCTCCTATCCTGCGATGAGGACCACGGCTCCGTCCGGCAGGAGCAGGGATAGACTGAGGGGAAAAAGTCCCCAAGTCTCTCTCTGCAGATCACTACGCCGACCTGCTGGATCTCGCGAGGTGAGATCCGGCAGGTCATGTGACCGCCGGCGTCTGGCTCAATGGAGTCCTATGGACTCCATGGAGAGGATGTGCGCGGCGGCGCTTAGCGCCCGTTAACAATGCAGGCAGCTTTTCTAGCGCCTGCATTGTAATTTTGCGCTAAAATGGGGGCGCAAAGGAGAAACCTGCAGGTGCACAATATCTGTTGGTGCACATTATCTGCAGGCGCAGGTTTTTCTCATTTGCATCCCCGTTTTAGCGCGGACAATGTAATGTAGCCCTATATGTATTTACAGTATCTGACAGCAGGGAGTGCACCTTTTTGTAAATATTTTATCATCATTTCATGTGACGACACTGAAGAAATGACACTGTCAGGGTAATTCAAAGAGATCCGAATTGCTTGAGAAAGGAAACAGAACAGTGAAAATCAGCGTTCGGTTACCTTTCCTGGCCATTCGGCTATCCAGAGAGCAGGCAATTCACCAAATCCTGGCGAATTGCCTGCACATACGGTGCCTGTTCGAGGGCAGTGAATCCCCATAGAGAAGCAATGCTTCATCTATTCAGAGATCACAAACCAGCAGTGAAAGGTTCCCCTAATGCCCTGCCGTTCAGTGGTTTCATTCGACAGGTTTATTCAGGAGAATCCCATAGGCTTCAATGTTAAAAATATTCCCGTTTTAATTCAATATCTAATAAACCATTTATTATAAAATTCTGCAGCAAAGAGTCTCTTTATTTTTAGGATATTTTAAGCATTTGTCTGGATTTTTTTTTAAACTTATTTTTTCTGTAACAGCCTTTTTATTATCATTCATTGGATTATATGTAAATTTCAGACATTTTCGCTCAGTAGGTTCTTTGCAAACAGCGTTTCACTTTTCAAACATTTAAGCAAACGGTTTTCCTAATTTATTCACGGCCTTCGTCTGCGGTGTCGGCTTTTTCCGGCGGCTTTGCTGCGTGTGATCGGCTCCTGCTCGGGTTTTTCCGTGGTTTTCGGCGGGGTTAATCCAGATGTTTTTGCGGGTTTTCAGCAAGCATTCGCTGGGGTTTGCAGTGAGTTTTCGTTGGGTTTGCGGCAGCCTTTCCCTGCAATTCGGGGGCCCTGTGGTGCTTGCTGAATACACCGCAGGGTCACCGAAATGGGATCGGCAAAACAAACCGAATTGAAGAGAATGAAAAGTCACCGAACGTGCGCTGACTTTTCGAATCTTTGAATTACCATGTGTGTTACAATGTAAAGTAGTGAGTGTGCAGCTTGTGTAACTGTAACTTTACTGTCCCTCAAAATAACACAACACACACAGCCATTAATGTCTAAACCGCTGCCAACAAAAGCAACTGCACCCCTAAGTGAAAAGCTCCAAATTTGACCCAAAGTGTCAATATTTTGTGTGGCCACCATTATTTTTCAGCACTGCCTTAACCCTCTGGGCATAGAGGTCACCAGAGCTTCACAGGTTTCCCCTGGAGTCCTCTTCCACTCCATGACGACATCACAGAGCTGGTGGATGTTAGAGACCTTGCGGTCCTCTACCCTCCATTTGAGGATTCCCAACAGATGATCAATAGGGTTTAGATCTGGAGATATGCTTGGCCAGTCCATCACCTTCACCCTTAGCTTCTTTAGCGAGGCAGTGGTCATCTTGGAGGTGTGTTTGGGGTCATTATCAGCCCAGTCTCTAAAGGGAGGGGATCATGCACTGCTTCAGTATATCACAGCACATGTTGGCATTTATGGTTCCCTCAGTGATCTGTAGCTCTTCAGTGCCGGCAGCAATCATGCAGCCCCAGACCATGACACTCACACCACCATGCTTGACTGTCGGCAAGACACACTTGTCTTTGTACTCATCACCTGGTTGCCGCCGCACATGCTTGACACCATCTGAACCAAATAAGTTTATCTTGGTCTCATCAGACACAGGACATGGTTCCAGTAATCCATGTCCTTCGTCTGCTTGTCTTCAGCAAACTGTTTGCAGGTTTTCTTGTGCTTCATCTTTAGAAGAGGCTTCCTTCTGGATGACAGCCATGCAGAGCAATTTGATGCAGTGTGCGACGTATGGTCTAAGCACTGACATGCTGACCCCACCCCTTCAACTTCTGCAGCAATGCTGGCCGCACTCATACGTCTATTTCCCAAACACAACCTCTGGATATGACGCTGAGCACGTGCACTCAACTTCTTTGCTCGTCCGTGACAAGGCCTGTTCTGAGTGGAACCTGTCCTGTTAAAGCATTGTATGGTCTTGGCCATCGTGCTGCAGCTCAGTTTCAGGGTCTTGGCAATCTTCTTATAGTCTCGGCCATCTTTATGTAGAGCAACAATTGAAAAAATAGAATAAAACAGGGCTTGACAAATCCAGGAGCCTGGTAGCTACTGGCTCCTAGAATTTTACTCCTGGCTCCTAAATTTCAAGTGTATTTTACACCAATCTAAAAGCAGTCTTTGGCATCTAAAAACATATAGTTGGCTTCAAAGTTTTCTTCCGGTCTCCTACATTTAATGTAAATATATCCAGACCTGGATCTAAATTTCAAGAGTACTGGATCCATGAACGATCACTGTGAATACCGAAAATGGCGGAATGCATGCACAAAGCAAACAAAAATGGCCAAAGCTCAATACTTTAATGAAAATCTAAACAATAACATATCAAACCAGAGAAATTTTTGGAAAATCATAAATAACATACAATCTCCCCCTGTCCACTCCCAACCAGCTGCTGTCAAAGTAAACAACCAAACCCTGCAACACCCCCTAGATGTAGCAAATGCCTTTAATAACTATTTTGTTGGATGCGCCAACACCCTCATTACTAAGCTAGCAATTGAAACACATTCAGAAAGGCAGCACACAAGTCAGATCCTTCCAACTGTGCAAAAACCCTGTATCAAAGGGAAATTCAGTTTTAGACCGGTGCCTGTCAGTGCCATTACTTAACTTCTCCATAACAAAAATGAGAAATACCAATCAGGACCTGAGCAAATCCCAGCAATGCTGCTGAAAATCAGTGCGCCAGCAATTGCAAAACCTGTCACAACCCTAATCAATGAATCACTGGCGACTGGATACATACCCAAACTCTGGAAGACTGCGAGAGTGGTACCTATCCATAAAAGTGGTGACAGTACTTTGGTATCCAACTACCGTCAATATCATTGCTTCCTGTAATGTCAAAAATTCTGGAAAAATGTGTTTACACTCAATTGCGCGATTACTATCAGTATTGGAACTATTTAACCCCAGATCAATCCGGCTTCCGTCCAAATCATTCAACCACAACTGCCCTTTTAAAAGTTTCCAATGATATCCAGGCTGGCATGGAACAAGGAAACCTAACTGGCGCCATCTTCCTTGATTTTGCCAAGGCCTTTGACACAGTAGACCACGGCATCCCATTACAAAAGCTTAAAAACTCGTATTGGTGATCGTACACTAACCTGGTTTCAATCATATGTGTCTGATCGGTCGCAATAGATGTCCATTTCTGACAGCACTTCCCTCCCCCTCCCAGTCACATGCGGTGTACCCCAAGGCTCGATACTCGGCCCCCTGCTATTCACAATATTCATAAATGATCTGCCCAATGTCTGCAAAGCCTCAACAGTACACATGTACGCAGACGACACTGTAATCTATACCAGCAAACCAAATCTCCCACAGCTGGAGGCCGTGCTGCAAGAACAATTCACAGGGATAGAAAAGTGGATCAAAGATAACAAACTTTTTCTAAATGCTGACAAAACTGTAACGATGCTCTTTGGAACAAAACCTAAATTACACAAATTGCAAACACCCCATCTATGTGTCAGGACAAAATCAAATGGCACGCTGACCACAGTCACTGCTCTCAAATATCTAGGTATGTGGTTAGACCCAAATCTATCCTTTGGCCCCACATCGAAAAACTTTCATCTAAACTTTACTCCAAACTAGGTGCCCTGTACAGAAACAAATCCTGCCTGAGTCCCGCGGTAACAAAGCAGATTGTACAACAAATGCTTATGCCGGCTATTGAATACAAAAATGTAGTGTATGCAGCCGCCCCGCAAACGCACCTCCAGAAACTTACTACATTGTATAACTCATTCTGTCGCTTTGTGCTACAATATAACTACATGACCCACCATTGTGACATGTTAAAAGAACTAAACTGGCCATCGCTGGAATCTAGACGCACCCTTCCAACCTGGTGTTTAAGAGCTTTTCTGGGAAGCTACCACCCTACCTGAATAGGCTGCTTCCTCCAGCAGCTCCCTCATCCTATAACCTCCGATCCAGGACCAGCACCTTACTTACAATACCACAATACAAAAAGACAGTAGCTCAATCCTCATTTTCCTACAGAGCACCACAAATATGGAATAACCTTCCAGACGCCATCAAATCTTCCCCCAGTCTAAAGTCACTTAAGAGCTCCCTATTAACATACCTCAATAAGGAATGCATCTGTAAACATGCAAGCACCCACTCTAAACAGGGTGGGGCGTGGAGTGGCAAGTGATTACTATAACCTCTGAGAACAGCAATCATCCACCAAAAATTTGCAGGACTTAGCCCTAGTGATGAAAAAAGGATTGGATTTCAAAGAACCAAAAAATGAGGTGGAAATGACAGTTAAAATTGTTTGCCTTTATTGAACCTATATAACAAAGAAATCGTACACACCCACAAAAATATCTGAAATCAAGATGTCATGAACCTGAGACCATAACCAAAGGTCAATAAATAGTCACAAAGGCATCTGATGCAAGTTGAAGTCTCTATATCAGCAATTGCATGCTAGAGCTAAGAACAGCCACCTTAATTGTATCAAGCAAGAGCTGCACATAGATCCCCTCTGAATGTATGAAGTCACTGAGTGCAGTGGTGTATTTTGGCATAGGCCGACAAGGTTGCAAGTATTTATATAGGCCGTACAGTTGCAAGTATTTATAAAGTACTAATAAATTCC
The DNA here is from genome assembly GCA_009667805.1 of Leptobrachium leishanense. NCBI lineage: Eukaryota > Metazoa > Chordata > Amphibia > Anura > Megophryidae > Leptobrachium > Leptobrachium leishanense. The sequence goes on along the minus strand of CM019069.1, from coordinate 3,862,223 downwards.
TTAGCGCTGTCACTATTACACTACTGACCCTTCCTGTCATGTAATGCAAAGGAGCGATACGGGAGTTGGGGCCAATAAGGAGCGATACGGAAGTTGGGGCCAATAAGGAGCGAGTTGCAGTAATCAAGTTGCGAAATGACAAGTAAATGAACCAGCATCTTCGCTGTATCTTGTGTCAGAAAGGGGCAGACGCGGGCAATGATTTTGAGTTTAAAGTAACAGGATTTGGTCACTGTCTGGATGTGGGGAGAAAACGTGAGGTTAGAACGAGTTTGAGGTGTCGGGCTAATGAGCGTCCATTTAGGCTGGCGGCACACAAGCGCAGTTAGTGCTTTCGTGCACCCACACTTAGCTGCGTCTGTGCCATTTCGATGGGGAGGGCCAACCACCGGACGTGAGAAAACCCCTCCCTGTCAAAAACCTAGACAGACGCTGATGGGGATACAAAGTGTGATCCTCCATAGGATAGGGTTTTTGCTCTCACAGACGTTCCTTCCTCTCTCTCTTAGAAACGCTTGTGTGCCGCCAGCCTTACTCGTAGAGAGATGGGTGTGATTGGGGTTTTTCTCAGAGGGAGGAATGACGAGAATTTCAGTTTTGGTGAGATTGAGTTTAAGGAAGCAGCAAGACATCCAATTTGAGACAGTGGAGAGACAGTCAGTGACTCGATGCTGGAGACCTGGAGAGAGATCAGGGGAGGAGAGGTATATACGAGTGTCCTCAGCGTATAGATGGTACTGAAATCCAAAGGAGCTGATCAGTTTTCCTAGAGAGGCCGTGTAGACTGAGAAAAGTAGAGGGTCCAGTACTGACCCTTGGGGCCCCCAACAGAGACAGGCTGCTGGGAGGAGGGACTTCCTGTAAGTGAGACACTAAACCATCGTTGGGACAGGTAGGAAGCGAATCATGAAAGAACAGAACCATGAAGGCCTATATCACTAAGGGTTTGAACGAGGAGCGAGTGGTCACCTGTGTCAAAGGCGGCAGAGAGGTCAAGCAGGATCAGCAGCGGTGTCAGTTCACACACTATTCCCTCACTCACACTTGGTGTCAGTTTACACACTCACTATTCCCTCACTCACACTCGGTGTCAGTTCACACACACTATTCCCTCACTCACACTCAGTGTCAGTTCACTCACTATTCCCTCACTCACACTTGGTGTCAGTTCACTCACTATTCCCTCACTCACACTTGGTGTCAGTTCACACACTATTCCCTCACTCACACTTGGTGTCAGTTCACACACTATTCCCTCACTCACACTTGGTGTCAGTTCACACACTATTCCCTCACTCACACTTGGTGTCAGTTCACACACTATTCCCTCACTCACACTTGGTGTCAGTTCACACACTATTCCCTCACTCACACTCGGTGTCAGTTCACAGTCAGTTGACGGTTTCCTCTCTCACATTCACGGTAATTACTAGATACACAGTCCCTGGGCTGCCTTTCCGGTCAGCCATGAAGCGGTTAATCGCAGCATGCTGATGGGGGCTTTGTAGGTAGAATGGCAATCATAGTTTCCATGGTAACTGTGAAACACTTTCTCATTCTGCAGACGTGCGCTGTGTTCCTCTCGCAACAGAGGCAAAACGCGTGTTTGTAGAACCAGGATCTGTCACATTTAACCCTTTCAGCAGTGTGCGCTGCTGCCCTGAAATATGTATGTTAAGCGCTTAGAGCCGAATCCCTTTACTGACAATAAGGACAGGTAAAGCGCGGCTCACGGCGGTGACACAGTGGTGCTATCAGACCCCCGGTCCCAGGCTAGGATTAATATAAGAGCGGGTGGGAGGGGGCCGGGGGCTGCATACAATTCCAGAGGTTTCCTATAAAGCAGGATTGGAGTAAATCTCCGTCTTTCCTAACCTCACATTTCAGAGATTATGGAAATCCCTCCACCTCTGCGGCCGCGTCACTTCTTCATCCTAAACCCAGTCACTTATAAATTAGCACTCACAGTAAAACTCGCGCTGCCGGCGGGACGCGCTGTATATCACTGCCGAGTAACTCCCCATACAGCAATCTGCTGCGCTGTGAAAGGAAGTCAATCCCTCCTGGACTCCGAGCAAAAGCAGGAAAATGCAGGTTTCATCCCAAAAAGTGATTCATCAAAAGGTGGTCGATGAATCGACTCGGGCGACCGATTCACTCACACAGAGTATTCCACAAATTCACCACGTGAGTCCTGAGACCAGGGAGGGGGAGGTGACATGTATAGGGCGGAGCCTCATTAGGACACATAAACTCATGTTCTGGGCTCAGAAGGCACATGCGCTGCAGATTGCCCTCCACTGTGTCACATGACACATAAACTGCCAACAGATTGGCTGCTACAGCATCATATGACATCTGAGCTCACATGATGAATGAGCTACCAGCTGATTGGCTCTGCAGCATCACATGCTGTTTCACACTTATTTCACAATAAATAAATCTGTGAGGCTCCAGCCGCCTCCGCGGGCCAGTTATTTTCACTGGATGGATATAGTCATCCTGCCCTGTGGCAGCGCTCGAGACTCCTCACCTGCTGAACATCTTGCTGAAACACACAGAGCTGTAGCCGCTGGTGGAGCCGGACCTTTCGGTGCTGCCAGATACTCTCAAGCCGGCGCTGGTGGTGAAGAACCTCGTGAACAACGTCCAGTACCTGATGGACCGCCTTGGAGTAGTTGGCGGTGGCAGTGAGTGACTCAGAGTTTCCCGGTCCCAGTGGTCGTTGCAGTACATCTAGCAAGGCCTTCCCGTCTTGGCTGACCTGAAATAGGACATGGTGTCTGGTTACAATACACACAGATCCGGCCACATCGGAACCAACCACGGTCTGCTGTAATCCTGGTGTGACGTCACCGCCTGTTACTAACATGGCCACAGGCTCCCCACAAGCTCACCTGATAATGGTCACTCTGGGGCCAACACTCTGGCCATGTAGCAATCACCATAATAATCTGGCCATGTAGCAATCACCATAATAATCTGGCCATGTAGCAATCACCATAATAATCTGGCCATGTAGCAATCACAATGATAATCTGGCCATGTAGCAATCGCTATGATAATCTGGCCATGTAGCAATCACCATAATAATCTGGCCATGTAGCAATCACCATAATAATCTGGCCATGTAGCAATCACAATGATAATCTGGCCATGTAGCAATCACAATGATAATCTGGCCATGTAGCAATCGCTATGATAATCTGTTTTTGGGCCTACCAAATTGATAACCGGACATTTGGCCACCCCCTCAAAGACCAGGCCACCACACTAATGGGATGGATTCTTAGCACCAACCACAGTCAGCCAGTGGCCTTTTCTTCTTCCACCATCGAGTAATAAGCTTTCTTTGCTCCCCGAACAGGAGCAGAAATACACGGGAGGCCAACGGACCACGATCTGTCCAGCGTCCGACCACAATGCAGTCAGTCAGACTATATTACAGGTCACTGCCCATTATGGCACCTATGTCCCGTCATCTCCCCGGGCAGTGTAAAGGATTGGCATTGGGGTTTGTGGTGCTGCCAATGTGTAATACAGTGTGACATGGGGTCAGGCAGCTGGGTCCTTACCTCTGTGTAGGCCTGCGTGACCTCCTCATACAGCGTCTGGTGATGATGGATGGCCATCTCCAGCCCCTGCATCTCACTCGGCAGGCCACCATCATTGCACATTTTGCACCACGTGTCCACGCCAGAGAGGAACTGGAACAGAGAAAGGAAGCCTGAAATCTTGGGGCATGAACACACCGCTCAGTGCCGCGCCACCCACCCACCATCGCTCCCTGGCACAACCCCTCCACAGTTACAGATCAATGTGATATACATATGTTCCTATAGGACACATGCTCCAGAGGACATTGAGACAAATTAACCCACAATGTCTCGAAGCAGAGAATATCGGTTAAATAAACAGAGGGCATCATTCTGTCTTATGAATATGGCAGCCTGCCACCCTATGGGGAAAGGACGGTACAGACAAGGAGCCCAGGGGCCCTCCGACGCTGGCGAATCTGCCAGGAGAGACCGGACATCCTCCTGGCCAGGAATGTGAGTCCTCAGAGTGTAGATCACGTCTCTGCAAACTCCCGCTTCATTATTCCAAGGTTTGAAGCTGCCTGGCTCCTACTTCAAAGGCTCCATCTCAGGGCCGCTGCGAAGGCCCTGCACGTCCCCACTGAGCCAGCACCATGTCTGCTGCGCAAACCGCAGCCGCGCGTCCGGGAGGAGAAATCACCAGCGGCCTTCAGCCTCACACAATGACTTTTACATATTGCAGCGTGTTCCAGGCCGGCTCACCTCGCGGATTCTGCAGGCGCTGGAGGAGATTTACACACTGCGGGGTGTTATTGCTCTGACCTGTAGCATTGTACCAACCAACTCCCTCAAATCTGAGGCCTCACCCACAGACCCCGGCAGTGACAGATCGAACACATGTGAGGCCGACGAGCATTATACATGCCATGAACACGTGTGAGGCCGACGAGCATTATACATGCCATGAACACGTGTGAGGCCGGCGAGCATTATACATGCATGTGTGAGGCGCCCAATACTGTTTGAGGGCAGGTGCGGATGCCGGGCCATTCTAGCAGAATGTGCTAAATGTTATGGGAACCCGGCGCACAGTGCCAGCGCCTCTCTCAGAGCTCTGTGCTGCAGTGCCAGCGCCTCTCTCTGAGCTCTGTGCTGCAGTACCGGCGCCTCTCTCTGAGCTCTGTGCTGCAGTGCCGGCGCCTCTCTCTGATCTCTGTGCTGCAGTGCCTGCGCCTCTCTCTGAGCTCTGTGCTGCAGTGCCTGCGCCTCTCTCTGAGCTCTGTGCTGCAGTGCCTGCGCCTCTCTCTGAGCTCTGTGCTGCAGTGCCTGCGCCTCTCTGAGCTCTGTGCTGCAGTGCCTGCGCCTCGCTGAGCTCTGTGCTGCAGTGCCGGCGCCTCTCTCAGAGCTCTGTGCTGCAGTGCCGGCGCCTCTCTCAGAGCTCTGTGCTGCAGTGCCGGCGCCTCTCTCTGAGCTCTGTGCTGCAGTGCTGGCGCCTCTCTGAGCTCTGTGCTGCAGTGCCGGCGCCTCTCTGAGCTCTGTGCTGCAGTGCCTGTGCCTCTGAGCTCTGTGCTGCAGTGCCTGTGCCTCGGAGCTCTGTGCTGCAGTGCCTGTGCCTCTGAGCTCTGTGCTGCAGTGCCTGCGCCTCTCTCAGAGCTCTGTGTTGCAGTGCCGGCGCCTCTCTCTGATCTCTGTGCTGTAGTGCCGGCGCCTCGCTCTGATCTCTGTGCTGCAGTGCCTGCGCCCCTCTCTGAGCTCTGTGCTGCAGTGCCTGCACCCCTCTCTGAGCTCTGTGCTGCAGTGCCTGCGCCTCTCTCAGAGCTCTGTGCTGCAGTGCCTCCGCCTCTCTCTGAGCTCTGTGCTGCAGTGCCTGCGCCTCTCTCTGAGCTCTGTGCTGCAGTGCCTGCGCCTCTCTCTGAGCTCTGTGCTGCAGTGCCTGCGCCTCTCTGAGCTCTGTGCTGCAGTGCCTGCGCCCCTCTCTGAGCTCTGTGCTGCAGTGCCTGCACCCCTCTCTGAGCTCTGTGCTGCAGTGCCTGCGCCTCTCTCTGAGCTCTGTGCTGCAGTGCCTGCACCGCTCTCTGAGCTCTGTGCTGCAGTGCCTGCGCCCCTCTCTGAGCTCTGTGCTGCAGTGCCTGCGCCCCTCTCTGAGCTCTGCTGCAGTGCCTGCGCCTCTCTCTGAGCTCTGTGCTGCAGTGCCTGCGCCTCTCTCTGAGCTCTGTGCCTCAGTGCCTGCGCCTCTCTCAGAGGTCTTTGCTGTTTTTGTGCCGCTCTTACCTGCTCTGCTTTCTGGTGGAACACGGCAGACATGGCGAGGATGGTGCTCCTCTCGTCCAGGGCAGCGGCAAAGCTCTTCCATTCCTGGTCCAGCTGGGTGGAGATCTGCTTGATCTGCTGTGACGCATAGTGACCAGCTTCAATCAGGCGTGACGCCACCGACATGATGCGGTTGATGTTGACATATGCATTCTGGAGAAGTAAATGGCAGGAGGCTTTGTGAAGACACATGTGCAAGACACAGGACACATGTGCAAGACACGCGGCACGTTGTGCAATACACAGGACACACGGTGCGAGGCACGGGACACACGGTGCGAGGCACGGGACACACGGTGCGAGGCACGGGACACACGGTGCGAGGCACGGGACACACGGTGCGAGGCACGGGACACACGGTGCGAGGCACGGGACACAGTGTGTTTTTTTGTTTTTTAATATTTAGATATATTTTATTACATTTTTATTGATTTAACCTCTTATTATTAGGAGAATAGGCAATTTCCTTTTTTTTTCCAATTCGGTGGAATTCGCCGATGCAAATTCAGTGTTTTTTGCTGGCGTCCAATAACTGCTTTGGTGACTCCAATTTCAGAAAAATACGGTGACATTGGCTAAATAGTGAATTCACCATACTTTTGGAGAAATGGAATCGCAGAAGTGAGCTGAAATTGGCCGAAACGCAAAACACCGAAATCTCACGAAATTTTGGTGCTTTGTGAATGGACCCTATAGTGCAAAGAAGGAGACACATAGTGTGACAAAAATACATATGATTGGCTCTGGCGCATCACATGACCCTCCATTATTAAGCCTACCACCTGTCTACCCCTACATATAACCAGTTCCCATTCCCAGAGACGGATCCGGTGATGGAGACGCACCAGGACGAGCAGAGAAATCCATCATTATCCCCGATTCACCCTCACAGAGATCCAGAGCGAGTGGCGTTATTATTCTGCGCACATCCCTGCACACGGAATCTGACAAATGCCGGCAAGAATTAAATTGAGGGAGGGACGTAACAGTGCAGCGACAGTATCTGCACAGAGCGCAGGGCCATGTGCTAAATCCAGCACAGAGCGTGGGGGCCATGCGCTAAATCCAGCGCAGAGCGTGGGGACCATGCGCTAAATCCAGCACAGAGCGTGGGGACCATGCGCTAAATCCAGCACAGAGCGTGGGGACCATTCGCTAAATCCAGCACAGAGCGTCGGGACCATGCGCTAAATCCAGCACAGAGCGTCGGGACCATGCGCTAAATCCAGCACAGAGCGTCGGGACCATGCGCTAAATCCAGCACAGAGCGTCGGGACCATGCGCTAAATCCAGCGCAGAGCATGGGGGCCATGCGCTAAATCCAGCACAGAGCGTGGGGACCATGTGCTAAATCCAGCACAGAGCGTGGGGACCATGCGCTAAATCCAGCACAGAGCGTGGGGACCATTTGATAAATCCAGCAAAGAGCGTGGGGGCCATGCGCTAAATCCAGCACAGAGCACGGGGACGCCGGGGACCATTCACTAAATCCAGCACAGATTGTGGGGGCCATGCGCTAAATCCAGCACAGACCGTTGGGGCCATGCGCTAAATCCAGCACAGAGCGCAGGGACCATTTGATAAATCCAGCACAGACCGTGGGGGCCATGTTCTAAATGCAGCAGAGTGTGGGGGCCATGCGCTAAATCCAGCACATAACGCGGGGACCATTCACTAAATCCAGCACAGAGTGTGGGGGCCATGCACTAAATCCAGCACAGAGCGCGGGGACCATTCACTAAATCCAGCACAGAGCGCGGGGACCATTCACTAAATCCAGCACAGACCGTGGGGGCCATACACTAAATCCAGCACAGAGCGTGGGGTCATGCACTAAATCCAGCACAGAGCGTGGGGTCATGCACTAAATCCAGCAGAGTGTGGGACCATTCGATAAATCCAGCACAGAGCGTGGGGGCCATTCACTAAATCCAGCACAGAGTGTGGAGACCATTTTCCTTAATCTGCCACAGAGCGCAGGGACCATTCGCTTAATCTAGCACAGAGCGTGGGGGCCATGGGCTAAATCCAGCACAGAGTGCGGGGGCATTTACTAAAATCGGCAGAGTGCGGGGGGCATTTACTAAAATCGGCAGAGTGCGGGGGCATTTACTAAATTCGGCAGAGTGCGGGGGGCATTCACTAAATTTGGCACAGAGTGCGGGGGGCATTCACTAAATTCGGCACAGAGCAGCCGGACATAACAGTAGAATTGGAGCATTCTTATCTCAGCTAAAAATTCTAAATATTTTGGGTTAAAATCCAAATATTTTCATCAAATTCAAGTTTAGGGAACAAAGTGAGTGAGCCGAGTAACCAGAATCAAATAATTCAATAAATAAATAAATAATGCAATGTCAGGGAGAGAGAACGAATGAGGATTCCCAACCCCATCCGGGGACATAAAGCCCGCCGATACCCCCTCCCCATCAGGGGACATAAACCCCCCAGATAACCCCCCATCCAGGCAGTGGCGGAGCGTGGGTTGTCAGCGCCCGGGGCCAGCCAGGAATTATGCGCCCCCCAATATCGCCCAGCTCTCATTGATATACTGCCCAGCTCTCATTGATATATTGCTCAGCTCTCATTGATATATTGCTCAGCTCTCATTGATATATTGCCCAGCTCTCATTGATATATTGCTCAGCTCTCATTGATATATTGCTCAGCTCTCATTGATATATTGCTCAGCTCTCATTGATATATCGCTCAGCTCTCATTGATATATTGCCCAGCTCTCATTGATATATTGCCCAGCTCTCATTGATATATTGCCCAGCTCTCATTGATATATTGCTCAGCTCTCATTGATATACTGCCCAGCTCTCATTGATATATTGCTCATCTCATTGATATATCGCTCAGCTCTCATTGATATATTGCTCAGCTCTCATTGATATATTGCTCAGCTCTCATTGATATATCGCTCAGCTCTCATTGATATATTGCTCAGCTCTCATTGATATATTGCCCAGCTCTCATTAATATATTGCTCAGCTCTCATTGATATATTGCTCAGCTCTCATTGATATATTGCCCAGCTCTCATTGATATATTGCTCAGCTCTCATTGATATATTGCTCAGCTCTCATTGATATATTGCCCAGCTCTCATTGATATATTGCTCAGCTCTCATTGATATATTGCTCAGCTCTCATTGATATATTGCTCAGCTCTCATTGATATATCGCTCAGCTCTCATTGATATATCGCTCAGCTCTCATTGATATATTGCCCAGCTCTCATTGATATATTGCCCAGCTCTCATTGATATATTGCCCAGCTCTCATTGATATATTGCTCAGCTCTCATTGATATACTGCCCAGCTCTCATTGATATATTGCTCATCTCATTGATATATCGCTCAGCTCTCATTGATATATTGCTCAGCTCTCATTGATATATCGCTCAGCTCTCATTGATATATTGCTCAGCTCTCATTGATATATTGCCCAGCTCTCATTAATATATTGCTCAGCTCTCATTGATATATTGCTCAGCTCTCATTGATATATTGCCCAGCTCTCATTGATATATTGCTCAGCTCTCATTGATATATTGCTCAGCTCTCATTGATATATTGCTCAGCTCTCATTGATATATCGCTCAGCTCTCATGGATATATTGCTCAGCTCTCATTGATATATTGCTCAGCTCTCATTGATATATTGCTCAGCTCTCATTGATATATTGCTCAGCTCTCATTGATATATCGCTCAGCTCTCATGGATATATTGCTCAGCTCTCATTAATATATTGCCCAGCTCTCATTGATATATCGCTCAGCTCTCATTGATATATTGCTCAGCTCTCATTGATATATTGCTCAGCTCTCATTGATATATTGCTCAGCTCTCATTGATATATCGCTCAGCTCTCATGGATATATTGCTCAGCTCTCATTGATATATTGCTCAGCTCTCATTGATATTTGCTCAGCTCTCATTGATATATCGCTCAGCTCTCATGGATATATTGCTCAGCTCTCATTAATATATTGCCCAGCTCTCATTGATATATCGCTCAGCTCTCATTGATATATCGCTCAGCTCTCATTGATATATCGCTCAGCTCTCATTGATATATTGCTCAGCTCTCATTGATATATTGCCCAGCTCTCATGGATATATTGCCCAGCTCTCATGGATATATTGCCCAGCTCTCATTGATATATTGCCCAGCTCTCATTGATATATTGCCCAGCTCTCATTGATATATTGCCCAGCTCTCATTGATATATTGCCCAGCTCTCATGGATATATTGCCCAGCTCTCATTGATATATTGCCCAGCTCTCATTGATATATTGCTCAGCTCTCATTGATATATTGCCCAGCTCTCATTGATATATTGCCCAGCTCTCATGGATATATTGCTCAGCTCTCATGGATATATTGCCCAGCTCTCATTGATATATTGCCCAGCTCTCATTGATATATTGCTCAGCTCTCATGGATATATTGCCCAGCTCTCATTGATATATTGCTCAGCTCAGGGTCAGTCCGGGCCTGCTGGCTGGGAACTTTTAGGGGCGCAAATTTCTTTTGAAATTATGTGCCCCTGAAAAACACTGCGCCCGGGGCCGCCCCCCCCCCACGCTACGCCACTGCATCCAGGGACACAAAGCTTCCCGATACCCCCCTCCCCATCCGGGGACATAAAGCCCCGATACCTCCCTCCCCATCCAGGGACATAAAGCCCCGATAACCCCTCCCCATCCGGGGACAGAAAGCCCCCCATAACCCCCTCCTATGGACAGAAATCCTCCCATAACCCCCTCCTGTGGACAGAAAGCCCCCCCATAACTCCCTCCTGTGGACAGAAAGCCCCCCCATAACTCCCTCCTGTGGACAGAAAGCCCCCCCATAACTCCCTCCTGTGGACAGAAAGCCCCCCCATAACTCCCTCCTGTGGACAGAAAGCCCCCCCATAACCCCCTCCTGTGGACAGAAAGCCCCCCCATAACTCCCTCCTGTGGACAGAAAGCCCCCCCATAACTCCCTCCTGTGGACAGAAAGCCCCCCCATAACTCCCTCCTGTGGACAGAAAGCCCCCCCATAACTCCTCCTGTGGACAGAAAGCCCCCCCATAACCCCCTCCTGTGGACAGAAAGCCCCCCCATAACTCCCTCCTGTGGACAGAAAGCCCCCCCATAACCCCCTCCTGTGGACAGAAAGCCTCCCTGTACCTCCCCTCCTGGACAGCAGGAGCTGCAGATACTTGACCCTGTGGTAAACTCGGGCCGGGTTGCGCTACCCTTGGCCTGAATTTCTCCCGCTGGGTTCACTGAAGAGACATTGCAGCTGCAGAGCCTCGTGCAGAACGGATCACAGCTGCAGAGCATCGTGCAGAACGGATCACAGCTGCAGAGCCTCGTGCAGAACGGATCACAGCTGCAGAGCCTCGTGCAGAACGGATCACAGCTGCAGAGCCTCGTGCAGAACAGATCACAGCTACAGAGCCTCGTGCAGAACGTATCACAGCAGCAGAGCCTCGTGCAGAACGTATCAGCTGCAGAGCCTCGTGCAGAACGTATCACAGCAGCAGAGCCTCGTGCAGAACGTATCACAGCAGCAGTGCCTCGTGCAGAACGGATCACAGCTGCAGAGCCTCATGCAGAACGGATCACAGCTGCAGAGCCTCGTGCAGAACGGATCACAGCAGCAGAGCCTCGTGCAGAACGGATCACAGCTGCAGAGCCTCGTGCAGAACGGATCACAGCTGCAGAGCCTCGTGCAAAACGGATCACAGCTGCAGAGCCTCGTGCAGAACGAATCACAGCTGCAGAGCCTCGTGCAGAACGGATCACAGCTGCAGAGCCTCGTGCAGAACGGATCACAGCTGCAGAGCCTCGTGCAGAACGGATCACAGCTGCAGAGCCTCGTGCAGAACGGATCACAGCAGCAGAGCCTCGTGCAGAACGGATCACAGCTGCAGAGCCTCGTGCAGAACGGATCACAGCTGCAGAGCCTCGTGCAGAACGGATCACAGCTGCAGAGCCTCGTGCAGAACGGATCACAGCTGCAGAGCCTCGTGCAGAACGGATCACAGCTGCAGAGCCTCGTGCAGAACGGATCACAGCTGCAGAGCCTCGTGCAGAACGGATCACAGCTGCAGAGCCTCGTGCAGAACGGATCACAGCTGCAGAGCCTCGTGCAGAACGGATCACAGCTGCAGAGCCTCGTGCAGAACGGATCACAGCTGCAGAGCCTCGTGCAGAACGGATCACAGCTGCAGAGCCTCGTCAGCTGAGGAGGTTTCTGTCTCTGTGGGATAATCCTGGAATCCGACTAATAAACTATATACAGTGCCCCCCCATCTAATGCTCCCCCCAATATCCCCACTCCCTGTGTATACAGCCCCCCCACCTGCGCTCCCCCCAATATGTGTATGAAGCCCCCCACACCCTGTATATGGAGCCCCACGGTTTAGTAAAGAGTTATAAAAAGACGCTCGTTTAATAAGGAAAAAGCAGATGTTTCTCCTTGCGGATTCCTGAGCCGTGCACCGTGTCCTCTCCATATACCTCTACAGGGGTACCCCGCTGTGCAGCACCTCCATATACCTCTACAGGGGTACCCCGCTGTGCAGCACCTCCATATACCTCTACAGGGGTACCCCGCTGTGCAGCACCTCCATATACCTCTACAGGGGTACCCCGCTGTGCAGCACCTCCATATACCTCTACAGGGGTACCCCGCTGTGCAGCACCTCCATATACCTCTACGGGGTACCCCGCTGTGCAGCACCTCCATATACCTCTACAGGGGTACCCCGCTGTGCAGCACCCCATATACCTCTACAGGGGTACCCCGCTGTGCAGCACCTCCATATACCTCTACGGGGTACCCCACTGTGCAGCACCTCCATATACCTCTACGGGGTACCCCGCTGTGCAGCACCTCCATATACCTCTACGGGGTACCCCGCTGTGCAGCACCTCCATATACCTCTACGGGGTACCCCGCTGTGCAGCACCTCCATATACCTCTACAGGGGTACCCCACTGGCAGCACCTCCCCATATACCTCTACGGGGTACCCCGCTGTGCAGCACCTCCATATACCTCTACAGGGGTACCCCGCTGTGCAGCACCTCCATATACCTCTACGGGGTACCCTGCTGTGCAGCACCTCCATATACCTCTACAGGGGTACCCCGCTGTGCAGCACCTCCATATACCTCTACGGGGTACCCTACTGTGCAGCACCTCCATATACCTCTACAGGGGTACCCCGCTGTGCAGCACCTCCATATACCTCTACGGGGTACCCCGCTGTGCAGCACCTCCATATACCTCTACAGGGGTACCCCGCTGTGCAGCACCTCCATATACCTCTACAGGGGTACCCCGCTGTGCAGCACCTCCATATACCTCTACGGGGTACCCTGCTGTGCAGCACCTCCATATACCTCTACAGGGGTACCCCGCTGTGCAGCACCTCCATATACCTCTACAGGGGTACCCCGCTGTGCAGCACCTCCATATACCTCTACAGGGGTACCCCGCTGTGCAGCACCTCCATATACCTCTACAGGGGTACCCCGCTGTGCAGCACCTCCATATACCTCTACAGGGGTACCCCGCTGTGCAACGCCTCCATATACCTCTACGGGGTACCCCACTGTGCAGCACCTCCATATACCTCTACAGGGGTACCCCACTGTGCAGCACCTCCATATACCTCTACAGGGGTACCCCGCTGTGCAGCACCTCCATATACCTCTACAGGGGTACCCCGCTGTGCAGCACCTCCATATACCTCTACAGGGGTACCCCGCTGTGCAGCACCTCCATATACCTCTACAGGGGTACCCCGCTGTGCAACGCCTCCATATACCTCTACGGGGGTACCCCACTGTGCAGCACCTCCATATACCTCTACAGGGGTACCCCACTGTGCAGCACCTCCATATACCTCTACAGGGGTACCCCACTGTGCAGCACCTCCATATACCTCTACAGGGGTACCCCGCTGTGCAGCACCTCCATATAACCAAACTACAAGCAGCCACACCTTGCTCTCTGTATAACACGCATATAGCCCCTGGAGTAAGGGTGACCAGAACTGAAATGTCACGTAAGCTTCTTCCTCTGTCTGTCTCCTCCTCATGAGGCTGTCAGGACCACACACAGACACACACACACACAATGAGAGTCATGGCACATAGGCAGAGCGGTATATGAAGGCTGCCTCTGTATAAGCGCTCACCATGGAGTTCATGGCAAAGTGGTTGTGTTGGGTCTGCAGGTCCACGGCGTGCTGGTAACTCATGCCGATCTCCGTGTGGCTCTGCAGGAACAGCTCCTTGTTATGGGTGATCCAGTCAAACATCTGCAGGAGAGAGCAGCAAGGGTTAACCGACTGGCACAAACAGCAACAGCCATTGTCATTTCACCTGCCAGCCAGGAAATGGTTAATGTCATCCAGTGTCAATTTGATACCAAACACGCGTGGCGTTTAACCCAGGGCGAATTGGATCACAGTCCCTGCAAACATCACGTATTAATCCTTTGTTTTCATATCGGCGTGGGGGGGGGGGGGTAAAGATGCTTAAAGGTATTGGGGGGGGGTTAGGAATGCTGAGAGGTGTCGGGGGGGTTAGGAATGCTGAGAGGTGTCGGGGGGGTTAGGAATGCTGAGAGGTGTCGGGGAGGGTTAGGAATGCTGAGAGGTGTCGGGGGAGGTTAGGAATGCTGAGAGGTGTCGGGGAGGGTTAGGAATGCTGAGAGGTGTCGGGGGGGTTAGGAATGCTGAGAGGTGTCGGGGGGGTTAGGAATGCTGAGAGGTGTCGGGGGGTTAGGAATGCTGAGAGTGTCGGGGGGTTAGGAATGCTGAGAGGTGTCGGGGGGTTAGGAATGCTGAGAGGTGTCGGGGGGTTAGGAATGCTGAGAGGTGTCGGGGGGGTTAGGAATGCTGAGAGATGTCGGGGGGTTAGGAATGCTGAGAGGTGTCGTCGGGGGTTAGGAATGCTGAGAGGTGTCGGGGGGTTAGGAATGCTGAGATGTCGGGGGGTTAGGAATGCTGAGAGGTGTCGGGGGGGTTAGAATGCTGAGAGGTGTCGGGGGGGTTAGGAATGCTGAGAGGTGTCGGGGGGTTAGGAATGCTGAGAGGTGTCGGGGGTTAGGAATGCTGAGAGGTGTCGGGGGGGGTTAGGAATGCTGAGAGGTGTCGGGGGTTAGGAATGCTGAGAGGTGTCGGGGTTAGGAATGCTGAGAGGTGTCGGGGGGTTAGGAATGCTGAGAGGTGTCGGGGGGGTTAGGAATGCTGAGAGGTGTCGGGGGTTAGGAATGCTAAAAGGTATTGGGGGATTAGGAATGCTGAGAGGTGTCGGGGGGTTAGGAATGCTGAGAGGTGTCGGGGGGGTTAGGAATGCTGAGAGGTGTCGGGGTTAGGAATGCTGAGAGGTGTCGGGGGGGGTAGGAATGCTGAGAGGGGTCGGGGGGGTTAGGAATGCTGAGAGGTGTCGGGGGTTAGGAATGCTAAAAGGTATTGGGGGATTAGGAATGCTGAGAGGTGTCGGGGGGTTAGGAATGCTGAGAGGTGTCGGGGGGTTAGGAATGCTGAGAGGTGTCGGGGTTAGGAATGCTGAGAGGTGTGGGGGGTTAGGAATGCTGAGAGGTGTCGGGGGTTAGGAATGCTGAGAGGTGTCGGGGGGTTAGGAATGCTAAAAGGTATTGGGGGGATTAGGAATGCTGAGAGTGTCGGGGTTAGGAATGCTAAAAGGTATTGGGGGGGTTAGGAATGCTGAGAGGTGTGAGGTGTCGGGGGTTAGGAATGCTGAGAGGTGTCGGGGGGGGTTAGGAATGCTGAGAGGTGTCGGGGGGTTAGGAATGCTGAGAGGTGTCAGGGGTTAGGAATGCTGAGAGGTGTCAGGGGTTAGGAATGCTGAGAGGTATCAGGGGTTAGGAATGCCTGCAGGTGTCGGGGGGGGGGTTAGGAATGCTGAGAGGTGTCGGGATACTTTTGCGATGTATTTAAAGACAAGCAGGTCGGGCGACACGGTCACATTTTAGGGAAACACAAACCTGTTTCTGAGGTGCATAGAATCTTTTATCACACATGGGGCTAAATTACACTCCTTGCGCTAAAACGGGGACGCTAGGGAGAAAAAACTGTGCCTGCAGATAATGTGCGCCTGCGGATAATGTGCCCCTGCGGATAATGTGCGCCTGCGGATAATGTGCCCCTGCGGATAATGTGCGCCTGCGGATAATGTGCGCCTTCAGATAATGTGCGCCTGCAGATAATATGCGCCTGCGGATATTGTGCGCCTGCGGATAATATGCGCCTGCGGATATTGTGCGCCTGCGGATATTGTGCGCCTGCGGATATTGTGCCCCTGCGGATAATGTGCCCCTGCGGATATTGTGCGCCTGCGGATAATGTGCGCCTGCGAATAATGTGCACCTGCGGATAATGTGCGCCTGCGGATAATGTGCGCCTGCGGATAATGTGCCCCTGCGGATAATGTGCGCCTGCGGATAATGTGCGCCTGCGGATAATGTGCGCCTGCGGATAATGTGCGCCTGCGGATATTGTGCCCCTGCGGATATTGTGCGCCTGCGGATAATGTGCGCCTGCAGATAATGTGCGCCTGCAGATAATGTGAGCCTGCAGATAATGTGCGCCTGCAGATAATGTGCGCCTGCAGATAATGTGCGCCTGCAGTTTTCTCCCTAGCGTCCCCGTTTTAGCACGGGATTACAATGCAAGGCGCTTAAAAAGCTGTCTGCATTGTTAGCAAATGCTACGCCCCGGAATGCGTGCAGCAGCACTAAGGCCCGCCGCGCGCATCCACTCGATGGAGTCCATAGGACTCCATTGAGTTTCCTCTCTGCCGGCCACATGGCAATATCCGGTAGGTCAGCGTAGTGATCTTTTTCCCCCAGCCTCTCCCTGCTCCCGCCGGACGGAGAAGGTGGACAGAGCTGCGGTCCTCACCGCGGGATAGTAGGTGAGTATCTGAATTTATTTTTTTTGGGGGGGGGGGGTTTGGCTGGTGCCAATGGATTCTGCAGTAGCATTGGGTTAACATTTTGTTAACCGCAGCCGGACGCTAATCAGTGCTGAGACTTTGTAATCCAAAGCGCTGATTAACACTTTGCGCTCCACATGTTAAGTTTAGGGAGCACAAAGTACAGTAACCTCGCGCTGAAAAGCACAAGATACCAAACGCTAACGGGTTACTTAACGCACACTCAGGTGAACACTAACGTTAGCACCAAGAGTGTAATGTGGCCCATGGAGGGTTATTCAGAAAGCACCAGAATTTTTGTGTTTTCTTGTTCGGTGCGCTTTGGCGCTTCGAGTTCATCAACCCTGCATTGAATTCACTATTCACCACAGGGTCACCGAAGTGTGCCGAGCATGGAGCCGCCAAAGACCACTGATCAGCCCGCTGAAGTGCAGGAGCAAAGAAAAAAAAAAAGGGAATCGTCTATTCTTTAAAACAATAAAAATGCAAGAAAATATGAGGAAATAACAAATATAGGTCCTAAAAAACAACAATTAAACGGTCTGTTACAGAATTTAAAAGAAAACCCACCTGTTAACCTGCCTGGCGGTTTTCCCAAGGGTGACTTTGGGTTAAATTTCACTACCGCGATCGGTAACGCCGAGCCACACTCAGGCTGGATGCATACTCACCGCATCCTTTGCTCCGCCGCAGTATGATCGCGGAAGCCGGCAACTTTGCTTCCTGGTTCTGCTCCCTGCGAGTCACATGACGCAGGGGGCGGGACCAGGCGGCAAATTCAAAAAAATATATATTACAGGAAAAAAAAAAAATTCAATAAACTTTGCTGTGCAGTGGGTGCTGGGGATTCCTGTGCAGATGTACACTCCTTTGCCAATGAAATATACAGGACACGGGGTACCAAAAAAAAAAAAAAAAAAAAAAAGAGTATTTATTCTCAAAGCAGCTTTACAGAAATAAAGGCGAATAAAAATCATTTGTATAATGTAATCAGGCTTTGCAATACTCGTTTCGCTGGTGTTTGCCCAGATCCAACAGCAAAACCTGTATTGCAAAGCCTTATTACATTTTACAAATGATTTTTATTCGCCTTTTATTTCTGTAAAGCTGCTTTGAGAATAAATACTCTTTTTTTTGGTACCCCGTGTCCTGTATTACTTTGGCAAAGGAGTGTACGTCTGCACAGGAATCCCAGCACCCAGAGGAAAGAGGCAGGTTTTTGGTTTGATTATTTTATTGAATATAATTCATTTCCATTATTTTTGGGATAATAAATTATTTTGTGTTTCAAACCTTCTCTGACTGCGTGTGTTCACTAGACTCTTGCTTGCACGGATTTCAGTGAGTTATTCCTACAGAATACAGGCTTACTATATAAAACACCACATTTCCTTTCCAAAAAATATTGAAATGCTTTTAGACACAAAATTTTGCAAAAATTAGACGCCAGGGAGGTTAAAAAAATATCCTAAAAATAAATGAATAAAAAGGCTTTTTGCTGAAAATAAAAATAATAAATGGTTGAATAAAACAAATAAAAACGATAATATTTTTTTACATTGTATCCTATGGGATTCTCCTGTTGAACTGAATCACTGAACATCAGGGCATTTCACTGACATTTCTCTGCTGTTCGGTGTCTGTGAATAGAATAACCATTGCTGGTATTTTGGCAATATTTGGCAAGCTGACGGCTTTCTGAATAGCCAATTGGCCCCGAAATTGCACCGTACAGGGAAACTCACTGCCCCGTGCACTTTGGTGGCAAGAACAGCACTATTTGAATAACCCTTTGAGACTCTTTTCTAACCGTGGTCTTTGGTATCCACCATTCAACATGGCGTCCCACACTATACTCCAGGCTGCCATAATCCTGCAATTGTATTTTTTTTCTTCGTTTATTCATCTCTATCTGTTAAGTCATATTTTAAATTTCCCTCCATTTCTCTTAGAGGAAAAAAAAAACAGTTTTTCCCTCCCCCCCCCCACAACGTAAAAAGTAGCTATCTGTGCATTTTCACCAACCTCATGCTCTTTCCACAGCATACTCTCACAGACTCCCCTCCATTTCTCTTCCCTCTGCGCCCTGAAACAAGCATCAAACATACGCTCCCCTCCATTTCTCTTCCCTCTGCGCCCTGAAACAAGCATCAAACATACGCTCCCCTCCATTTCTCTTCCCTCTGCGCCCTGAAACAAGCATCAAACATACGCTCCCCTCCATTTCTCTTCCCTCTGCGCCCTGAAACAAGCATCAAACATACGCTCCCCTCCATTTCTCTTCCCTCTGCGCCCTGAAACAAGCATCAAACATACGCTCCCCTCCATTTCTCTTCCCTCTGCGCCCTGAAACAAGCATCAAGCATACGCTCACCTCCATTGCTCTTCCCTCTGCGCCCTGAAACAAGCATCAAACATACGCTCCCCTCCATTTCTCTTCCCTCTGCGCCCTGAAACAAGCATCAAACATACGCTCCCCTCCATTTCTCTTCCCTCTGCGCCCTGAAACAAGCATCAAGCATACGCTCACCTCCATTTCTCTTCCCTCTGCGCCCTGAAACAAGCATCAAGCATACGCTCACCTCCATCGCTCTTCCCTCTGCGCCCTGAAACAAGCATCAAGCGTACTCTCCCCTCCATCTCTCTTCCCTCTGTGCCCTGAAACAGGCATCAAGCATACGCTCACCTCCATCTCTCTTCCCTCTGCGCCCTGAAACAAGCATCAAGCATACGCTCACCTCCATCTCTGTTCCCTCTGCGCCCTGAAACAAGCATCAAGCGTACTCTCACCTCAATCTCTCTTCCCTCTGCGCCCTGAAACAGGCATCAAGCATACGCTCACCTCCATCTCTCTTCCCTCTGCGCCCTGAAACAAGCATCAAGCGTACTCTCACCTCCATCTCTCTTCCCTCTGCGCCCTGAAACAAGCATACTGTCACAGACTCCCCCTCCATCTCTCTTCTTCCCCCCCCCCCCCCATCTCTCTTCCCCCCCCCCTGCTGTCCCAACCCACCCAGGGCTGGTCCCTAATTTCAGGTCTCCTTTCCAGCTGTCTCCAGTTCTCTCTCTAATTACTCTTACTAAGCCCAAACGTCTGGTCCTTCCCATACAATCTCTATGATATTCTTCTGCCACCATTTTCACCTTTCCTCTGCTCCCATTTGTTTCAGTTACCCCCATCCTCTAGATTGTAAACTAACAAGGTGTCTGCCTTAGCACTTCATTTAAAAGGCTGTATTAGCTGAACAGTTATCCTACGGGCAGGATTGTCTTTCCTTTTGTATCATGTGCGTCTCCTTTTTGTGCTTCCCCATTGTAAAGCGCTAGGGAATCTGTTGATGCTGTATAAATACTTCTAACTCTAACTGGTAAATGAAGGGTTAAACCCCTTGAATGTGAGTTTGTATCATGTGAGACCCCTTACCTACACCCCAGGTTCCTGTCAGGGCCAGCCATGCTGGATGGGTGAGGGTGTGATCCCAAGTTGCAGTGACACAAAGCAAGCAGGAGGTTTAATCAAAAAGGGGTTTATTTGATATATAACACAGGATGATGGGTAAGATAGGGAGAAGTTAGAATGAACAGGAAGGGATATACTATACAGGTTCAGGGGCAGGGAGGAAATGACAGGACTGAAGTAGGGCTAACAATGCATACAATAGGGGAATATGAGAGAGGACACAAGAGGTTAACTTACAGACAGAGGGATATCACAGGAACAGGGCTGAGATAACTGGTATTTGAATAACTAAGGCTAGGGTCAGACGAGCGTGATTTCTACGGACTGTACGTCCGTGCACACGGACGTACGTCAGTACGGAAGACACAGTAGTGGCCACACAGTCCGTTTTTTTCACTGACGTATATTTTTTGACGGATGTAGGAGGAAAAATTAATTAAAAAGCAAAACCATTTTGTCCGTGAAAAATGCTGGACGTATAAATGCCGTCCGTCTGACCACGTTCCATCACTCACACACAAAGCTATGCGGAAGTTGCGGACGCAGCGCACTTTGTGCGGCCGTTCTAGGGGATGTACATTCTTGCCTGCCTTGCGTCCGTTTGCCCCGGCCGTGGTGCGTCCGCAGTTCAGTGCGGACGTACTTCGTGTAACAGGCTCCAATGGACTTTCTGTCATGCTATCACGGACGTGAACACTACGCTCGTCTGACCCCAGCCTAAAGTGAGCTGAGAGTCCGGCAGCTGGATAAATAATAAGCGAAGGGTGAGAGTCTGTAATAAATGAAGGAGTCATTGGATGAAGTGGGAGATAACAGGTGAAGCGGGGTTCCAGGTGAAGTGGTGAGGGAATCTTGCATGGTGCCAAAGGGATAATCCAGAATCATAGTCAGATGGGGTCCAGGGATCCAGAAGGCGACAAATCCGTTGAGCGAGAAGGGGGTCCGGTACACAGTTGAGCAGAATGCTGGATTTAAACAGGACAGGCTCCTGGCTGAACAAGCTCCTCTCAGGGAGTGGAAACTGATGCTGAAGCCCTTTGGAGGGGGCACGGTTCCATTATATGGAATCAGTCAGGCTGGCTGATTAGGTGCACCTGTTAGTGCGGAGCTGGCTGAGAAGTCTGTTCTAAATCTAGGGCAGCACCTGTCATGTGCTGCCCAGGGAATTTCAGTGCGCAGCAGCGCTAGTTTTGCATTTGAGGCGACTGCGAGGACCATGACAGTTCCTGACACCCCTGGCCCCTCTGCAAATTCCCATTTACTAGCCTTAGGACCCCGGGCCCATGTGCCAGAAGTGGGGGTGCTGGTTAGGTGCGTGTTGTCCCCCCCCCCATTCTCTGGCTCTGATGGTCTGTCCCTGATTGGACTCATTAAGTAATTATAAAATTTGCACGGAGCCGTTTTTAATTTTCTGGCTGAGCGATTTGCTGTGGCTGCGGATTATTAGGGCTGATGCACACCTGTGTGATTATACTGGGGGGGCACCGGGCCTTCCCGGGGGGGGGGTACGTGTCATGGCTGGCTGAGCATGATGGGAGTTGTCAGCAATGTCAATGTCAGAATGTCAGCAATCACTAACTTCAAAGCAATTACCTTCTAAAACGCTAACCGTAAGCTTCCCGACGCCAAAACCTGACCGCCATTATCAGAATTGGTGCAGGATGATGGGCATTACAGTCCTCAGCTCATAGAATGCTGCACCCCTAAATTACACTTAAGCAGAAGGGCCATAACTCCTGCACCCCATAAATGCACACACCATGTGGCCCCCTCCTAACCACGAGCAGGATCTGCCCCCCAGGGCACACTATTATACCGTAAAACCTAAAATCCCTGACTTTTACCCCAAAGGAATGAATTTATCAAGAGATGTTTTATCGTTAGTACACAAGAAAAACATTTTAAAGGTTGAAGGGGATGAACGGATGGGAACCGGGTGGAATCACCCGCCGGGAAACACAGGATGGAATCACCCGCCGGGAAACACAGGGTGGAATCACCCGCCGGGAAACACAGGGTGGAATCACCCGCCGGGAAACACAGGGTGGAATCACCCGCCAGGAAACACAGGGCAGAATCACTCGCCGGGAAACACAGGGCAGAATCACTCGCCGGGAAACACAGGGCGGAATCACTCGCCGGGAAACACAAGGCGGAATCACCCGCCGAGAAACACAGGGCGGAATCACCCGCCGAGAAACACAGGGCGGAATCACCCGCCGAGAAACACAGGGCGGAATCACTCGCCGGGAAACACAGGGCGGAATCACCCGCCGGGAAACACAGGGCAGAATCACTCGCCGGGAAACACAGGGCGGAATCACCCGCTGGGAAACACAGGGCGGAATCACCCGCCGGGAAACACAGGGCGGAATCACCCGCCGGGAAACACAGGGCGGAATCACCCGCCGGGAAACACAGGGCGGAATCACCCGCCGGGAAACACAGGGCGGAATCACTCGCCGGGAAACACAGGGCAGAATCACTCGCCGGGAAACACAGGGCAGAATCACGCGCCGGGAAACACAGGGCAGAATCACGCGCCGGGAAACACAGGGCAGAATCACGCGCCGGGAAACACAGGGCAGAATCATCCGCCGGGAAACACAGGGCAGAATCACTCGCCGGGAAACACAGGGCGGAATCACTCGCCGGGAAACACAGGGCGGAATCACTCGCCGGGAAACACAGGGCAGAATCATCCGCCGGGAAACACAGGGCAGAATCACTCGCCGGGAAACACAGGGCAGAATCACTCGCCGGGAAACACAGGGCGGAATCACTCGCCGGGAAACACAGGGCGGAATCACTCGCCGGGAAACACAGGGCGGAATCACTCGCTGGAAAACACAGGGCGAAATCATCCGCCGGGAAACACAGGGCGGAATCATCCGCCGGGAAACACAGGGCGGAATCACTCGCCGGGAAACACAGGGCGGAATCACTCGCCAGGAAACACCGGGCAGAATCACTCGCCGGGAAACACAGGGCGGAATCACTCGCCGGGAAACACAGGGCAGAATCACTCGCTGGAAAACACAGGGCGGAATCATCCGTCGGGAAACACAGGGCATAATCACTCGCCGGGAAACACAGGGCGGAATCACTCGCCGGGAAACACAGGGCATAATCACTCGCCGGGAAACACAGGGCGGAATCACTCGCCGGGAAACACAGGGCAGAATCACTCGCTGGGAAACACAGGGCGGAATCACTCGCCGGGAAACACAGGGCAGAATCACTCGCTGGGAAACACAGGGCGGAATCACTCGCCAGGAAACACAGGGTGAGCGTTAACGTTTGCGTTAGGAATGGAATAGTGCCCACAGTGGGGGGTCTCACAACATTATTATTGTCATCATTTATATAGCGCCAACAGTTTCCGCAGCACTTTACCATAACCAAAGGGAACAAAATACATATAGGGCTCTATTACATTCCTAACGCAAACATTAACACTCACATGCGTGAGCGTTAACTGCGGTATTTACCGCATATTACAATCCAAACGCAAACGGGTTAAGAAACCCATTTGCGTTTGGTACCTTGTGCAGCGCTGCGCGAGGTTCCTGTACTTTGCGCTCCCTATGCTTAACATGGGGAGCGCAAAGTGTTAATCAGCGCTGGTATTACAATGTCCCAGAGCTGATTAACGTCTGGCTCTGGTCAACGCAAAGTTAACCAGAGCCAGGACTTGGTGTTAACGGATTCCGCTTCTGCACAATCCGTTAACACCAGCTGTAAAAATAAAAAAACAATTGATCTACTCACCCTCTGTCCTGCAGTGAGGACCGCAGCTCCGATGGCATCCTCCGGCTGGCGGGAGCAGGGAAACACTGGGGGAAAAAGTCCCGGCAGTCTCTCCCTGCGTATCCCTACGCCGACGGGATGGATCTCGCAAGGCGAGATCTGGCCAGTCACGTGACCGACAGGGAGGAACTCAATGGAGTCCTATGGACTCCAGCGAGTGGATGCTTGTGGCTGCGGTCAGCGCTGCCGCGAGCATCCACAATTTAATGCTTGATAACAATGCAGGCAGCATTTTTTGCGCCTGCATTGTAATCCAGCGTTAAAACTCGGACGCAAGGTGGACAACTTTGAGCGCAGTTTTTCCTCCCTTGTGCCCGCGTTTTAACGCTGAGAGCGTAATAGGGCCCATAGACGGACATAAGATGGAAACAAGAAGTGTAGAGGGCCCTGCTCCTAGGAGCTTACAGTCTAGAGGGATTGGGGGTTGAGGAAGACAAGGGGAGTTTTACTGGACGGCAGGATCATTAGTGCCAGTGGTTTGGGAATGGTGGAGCCATAGAAGCAGCTTCAATCATGTGTGAGTAGGTGAGCAGAGGGATGAGTTGCATCAGTGATGTGGTACAATAATCTGAAGAAATGGTTTTGAAGGATTTCTTGAAGGCCTGAAGGTCAGGGGAGAGTTTGATAGGGCGAGGCAAGTCATTCCACAAGACCGGTGCTGCCCTTGAGAAGTTTTGGAGGCAAGATTGGCCGTGCGTGTGTAGACCAATGACAGGTGGAGATCACCTGCTGAATGGAGTTGTCCAGACGGGACATGCTTGCGGAGTAACGAAGACATGTAGGGAGGGGTTGAGTTATTGAGTGATTTGAACGTGAGCGTCAGTATTTTAAACTATCCTGGAACGTACAAGAAGCCAATGGAGGGACTGGCAGAGGGGGGGAGGTCCAGGAAGCCAATGGAGGGACCGGCAGAGGGGGGAGGTACAGGAAGCCAATCGAGGGACCGGCAGAGTGGGGGGGAGGTACAGGAAGCCAATGGAGGGACCGGCAGAGTGGGGGGGAGGTACAGGAAGCCAATGGAGGGACCGGCAGAGTGGGGGGGAGGTCCAGGAAGCCAATGGAGGGACCGGCAGAGGGGGGAGGTCCAGGAAGCCAATGGAGGGACCGGCAGAGGGGGGAGGTACAGTAAGCCAATGGAGGGACCTGCAGAGGGGGGAGGTACAGGAAGCCAATGGAGGGAACGGCAGAGTGGGGAGGTACAGGAAGCCAATGGAGGGACCGGCAGAGGGGGGAGGTACAGGAAGCCAATGGAGGGACTGGCAGAGGGGGGAGGTACAGGAAGTCAATGGAGGGACCGGCAGAGCGGGGAGGTACATGAAGCCAGTGGAGGGACCGGCATGGGGTGGGGGGAGTATGCGATGTACGTTTAGTGAAAAAAATATGCCTGGCCCTTGCATTCATTACAGATTGCAAAGGGGCAATACGGGAGTTGGGGCCAATAAGGGGCAGAAGCGTGCAAGGGTTAATTCCTGGCCAGATTCTCAACCCATGGAATGAACGGGCATCTGAGGGGTGAATCCAAATGTGTGCATAATAAAAAGATACAAGGGGTTGAGAGTCGATCTGGCCCCGAAATGTAACCGGACACTGAAATTCAGCGTACGGTTCCATTTCAGGGCCATTCGGCTATTCAGAGAGCAGGCAATTTGCCAAATTTTGGCGTATTGCCTGCACATATGGTTCCTGTTCAGAGTCAGTGAAATCCCCCATAGAGAAGCAATGGTTAATCTATTCACATTGAACAGCAGAGAAATGTCAGTGAAATGCCCTGATGTTCAGTGGTTTCATTCGGCAGGTTTAATCAGACGAATCCCATAGGTTTCAATGGAAAAAATATTCCTGTTTTAATTCAATATCTAATAAACCATTTATTATTTTAATCTGCAGTAAAAGGGATCTTTACTGTTAGATTTTATTAGGATCTTTTAGACATTTTTGGGGATTTGTTTTGGCAAAAAAAACTTTCCGTTTTTTTTTTTTTTTAATCTTTCCTTTTTTTTTCCCTTTTTTTTCTGTAACAGCCCTTTTTATTATCATTCATTGGATTTTATGTGCAGGGAACGAAAAGTCACCGACCGTGCGGTGACTTTTCAGATCTCTCTGAATAACCCTGACAGTAAGGGAATGGAGATCTGCTGGACCAGAACCCACCGGCGTGCAGGGTAAAATCCAGATCTATGCTCTTTTCATTGTCAGAGCCTGCATTTTTTTCTCTCCATAAAACACCAGATCTTTGCATTTTTCAATAAAACATAATATTATCCTTTAGGATCCACAACAAACAAACAAAGGGACGGACAGATTGATATTCCATTATATGTGAATCCTGCGGACACAGTCTGCAGGCTCGCGGCAATGCGGATCACGCCAAAACAATCCATAAAACACATTTTATACACGTATGATCCACGCATGGTCACATGATAAATGCGATAAAACACAGACACTGCATAATCCAAGAACACGTCGCATTTACAGCCATACTCACAAAATGAGCAAATGAGAAAAATCCCTGAAATTATCTTTTTTTTCCCCCTTCTTGGTGGTTTTTCCCCAAACTGTGCCGTTCAGTGAATAAACCTTGCGGAGAATGTGAGCGTCAAATCCTGTCACACGGGCCACATGGTGCAGGTACTGAGCTGTCACTCACCTTCTCGGCGTCTTGCTCAAAGAGCCGCAGCTGGAAACACTGGTCCAGTTTGAGTTTTCGGACATGCCACATCTGGTGCAGGTGCTGCCGCGTGGAGTGCAGCTTGTCCAGGAGGCTGGTGATCTTTGGCACGAGGCTTTGGAAATCGGCACTTCCCGGGATACAGTTCCTGCCGGAGAAGCCGTCCCCGCAGCGTATACATTGTAAGAGGCGCTGCCCGTCCCTGTCAAGTTCCTCTACTGGAGCCTTCACCACCTTCTTCTTCAGCTGAGTGTGCTCGTCGATGAGTCGCCGGGAGCCCTCCACATCCACTGGGAACTCCTTCCTGGCCAGCATCTCCTGCAGGTCCTCCAGCCGGGACAGCAAGTGGACAGCGCTGTTAAAGAATTCCTCCAGGGAGACCCTCAGCTCGATCCACTCGTCATGATTGTAATCCAGGGAGCCTTCAAACTCTTCTGTCAGCTGGGACGGGTCAACAAGCTTGGACAGGCCTTCCACCGACACCATGCTGGTCTGGAAAGAGACAGGACAGGGATTAATGTCAGGATGATGCGCTGCATCAGGCCAGCCGAGGCACCAAACACCAGGCCAGCCAAGGCACCAAACACCAGGCCAGCCAAGGCACCAAACAGCTGGCCAGCCAAGGCACCAAACAGCTGGCCAGCCAAGGCACCAAACACCAGGCCAGCCAAGGCACCAAACACCAGGCCAGCCAAGGCACCAAACACCTGGCCAGCCAAGGCACCAAACACCAGGCCAGCCAAGGAACTAAACACCAGGCCAGCCAAGGCACCAAACACCAGACCAGCCAATGAACCAAACACCAGGCCAGCCAAGCAACTAAACACCAGGACAGCCAAGGCACCAAACAGTTGGCCAGCAAAGGCACCAAACACCAGGCCAGCCAAAGGCACCAAACACCAGGCCAGCCAAGGCACCAAACACCAGGCCAGCCAAGGAACTAAACACCAGGCCAGCCAAGGCACCAAACACCAGGCCAGCCAATGAACCAAACACCAGGCCAGCCAAGCAACTAAACACCAGGACAGCCAAGGCACCAAACAGTTGGCCAGCAAAGGCACCAAACACCAGGCCAGCCAAAGGCACCAAACACCAGGCCAGCCAAGGCACCAAACACCAGGCCAGCCAATGAACCAAACACCAGGCCAGCCAAGCAACTAAACACCAGGACAGCCAAGGCACCAAACAGTTGGCCAGGAAAGGCACCAAACACCAGGCCAGCCAAAGGCACCAAACACCAGGCCAGCCAAAGGCACCAAACACCAGGCCAGCCAAGCAACTAAACACCAGGACAGCCAAGGCAAACAGTTGGCCAGCAAAGGCACCAAACACCAGGCCAGCCAAAGGCACCAAACACCAGGCCAGCCAAAGGCACCAAACACCAGGCCAGCCAAGCAACTAAACACCAGGACAGCCAAGGCAAACAGTTGGCCAGCAAAGGCACCAAACACCAGGCCAGCCAAAGGCACCAAACACCAGGCCAGCCAAAGGCACCAAACACCAGGCCAGCCAATGAACCAAACACCAGGCAAGGCACCAAACAGCTGGCCAGCCAAGGCACCAAACACCACACCAGGCCAGCCAAGGAACCAAACAACTGCCCAGCCAAGACACCACATACCTGGCCTGCCAAGGCTCCAAACACCATTCCAGCCAAAGCTCCAAACACCTGGCTAGCCAAGGCTACGAGTGAGTGGCCAGACAATATATTAGATATGTGGCCAGTCAACACAGAAATCAAGGGGTCAGCCAAGCCACCATATGACCACTAAATCACCGGCTATTTACATGTTCATACAAACACTTTCTCCGGGAAGAGGCATGAAAATCATTTAAAAACACCCAGCCACCCCTTGTTATTGCTGGGGTTGCTCAGGTTGCCAGTCCCAATTCCTTTATCAGAGTCGTGCCATCACGGGAAGCCATTGGTGCTTTTCTCATCACTGCATTGTGATTGGCTGGCCACAGGTGACATCGCACGGCATAACATACCTCAAAAATAAACTTGGAGCTGCCGAAATTGGTTTTCTGCTTCTGCCAAAAGTTCTCGGGTTTGATGATGAGCGCCACATGGATCTCGGCAGGGAAAGCCTCCTGCAGGATCTTTAGCAGCGGCTTCATCAGGTCCCACTTGGAGCCGCGCATGTCGATTATCACGGTGAAGCCACGCTTACAGACGTCCTCACTACAGCGACAAGAACATACGTGTTAATATCTGAACAAAACACATCACATGGGTCACATGTGTTACTATCCAGACAGAACACAATACACAGGTCACACGTGTTACTATCTAGACAAAACACAGCACAAGGGTCACACATGTTACTATCCAGACAAAACAACACATGTGTCACACGTGTTACTATCCAGACAGAACACAACATGCGAGTCACATGTGCTACTGTATAGACAGAACACAGCACACTGGTCACACATGTTACTATCCAGACAGAACACAGCACATGGGTCACACATGTTACTATCCAACAGAACACAGCACGCGGGTCACACATGTTACTATCCAACAGAACACAGCACGTGGGTCACACATGTTACTATCCAGACCGAACACAACACATGGGTCACACATGTTACTATCCAGACAGAACACAGCACGCGGGTCACACATGTTACTATCCAGACAGAACACAGCACGTGGGTCACACATGTTACTATCCAGACAGAACACAGCACATGGGTCACACATGTTACTATCCAGACAGAACACAGCACGCGGGTCACACATGTTACTATCAAGGCAGAACACAGCAAGCGGGTCACACGTGTATAGACAGAACACAGCACACTGGTCACACATGTTACTATCCAGACAGAACACAGCACATGGGTCACACATGTTACTATCCAACAGAACACAGCACGCGGGTCACACATGTTACTATCCAACAGAACACAGCACGTGGGTCACACATGTTACTATCCAGACCGAACACAACACATGGGTCACACATGTTACTATCCAGACAGAACACAGCACGCGGGTCACACATGTTACTAGCCAGACAGAACACAGCACGTGGGTCACACATGTTACTATCCAGACAGAACACAGCACATGGGTCACACATGTTACTATCCAGACAGTACACAGCACGCGGGTCACACGTGTTACTATCAAGGCAGAACACAGCAAGCGGGTCACACGTGTTACTATCAAGGCAGAACACAGCAAGCGGGTCACACGTGTTACTATCAAGACAGAACACAGCACGCGGGTCACACGTGTTACTATCAAGACAGAACACAGCAGGCGGGTAACACGTGTTACTATCAAGACAGAACACAGCACGCGGGTCACACGTGTTACTATCAAGACAGAACACAGCACGCGGGTCACATGTGTTACTATCAAGGCAGAACACAGCAAGTGGGTCACACGTGTTACTATCAAGACAGAACACAGCACACGGGTCACACGTGTTACTATCAAGACAGAACACAGCACGCGGGTCACACATGTTACTATCCAGACAGAACACAGCACACATGTTACTATCAAGACAGAACACAGCACGCGGGTCACACGTGTTACTATCAAGGCAGAACACAGCATGCGGGTCACACGTGTTACTATCAAGGCAGAACACATCATGCGGGTCACACGTGTTACTATCAAGGCAGAACACAGCACGCAGGTCACACGTGTTACTATCAAGACAGAACACAGCATGCGGGTCACACGTGTTACTATCCAGACAGAACACAGCACACATGTTACTATCAAGACAGAACACAGCACGCGGGTCACACGTGTTACTATCAAGGCAGAACACAGCAAGCGGGTCACACGTGTTACTATCAAGACAGAACACAGCACGCGGGTCACACGTGTTACTATCAAGGCAGAACACAGCATGCGGGTCACACGTGTTACTATCAAGGCAGAACACAGCATGCGGGTCACACGTGTTACTATCAAGGCAGAACACAGCACGCAGGTCACACGTGTTACTATCAAGACAGAACACAGCATGCGGGTCACATGTGTTACTATCAAGACAGAACACAGCACGCGGGTCACACATGTTACTATCTAGACAGAACAAGCAAAACGATAAACCAGGACATGGCTGCGATAATACCTGCCCTAATGGGGTGCTGAACCAGGGAAATCACCCGTCACAACTGTATATATTGTTCTAACCAAATTTATCATAATTACCCTCATGTCTGCATCATGTGTCTCCTGACCTTCACATGTCTATATCACCTGTTCCCTGACCTCCACATGTCTACATCACGTGTCTCATGACCTCCACGTCTACATCACGTGTCTCATGACCTCCACGTCTACATCACATGTCTCATGACCTCCACATGTCTACATCACGTGTCTCATGACCTCCACATGTCTACATCACGTGTCTCATGACCTCCACATGTCTACATCACGTGTCTCATGACCTCCATATGTCTACATCACGTGTCTCATGACCTCCACATGTCTGCATCATGTGTCTCCTGACCTTCACATGTCTACATCACGTGTTTCATGACCTCCACGTCTACATCACGTGTCTCATGACCTCTACATGTCTACATCACGTGTCTCATGACCTCCACATGTCTACATCACGTGTCTCATGACCTCCACATGTCTACATCACGTGTCTCATGACCTCCACATGTCTACATCACGTGTCTCATGACCTCCACATGTCTACATCACGTGTCTCATGACCTCCACATGTCTACATCACGTGTCTCATGACCTCCACATGTCTACATCACGTGTCTCATGACCTCCACATGTCTACATCACGTGTCTCATGACCTCCACATGTCTACATCACGTGTCTCATGACCGCCACATGTCTACATCACGTGTATCATGACCTCCACATGTCTACATCACGTGTCTCATGACCTCCACATGTCTACATCACGTGTCTCATGACCTCCACATGTCTACATCACGTGTCTCATGACCTCCACATGTCTACATCACGTGTCTCATGACCTCCACATGTCTACATCACGTGTATCATGACCTCCACATGTCTACATCACGTGTCTCATGACCTCCACATGTCTACATCACGTGTCTCATGACCTCCACATGTCTACATCACGTGTCTCATGACCTCCACATGTCTACATCACGTGTCTCATGACCTCCACATGTCTACATCACGTGTCACATGACCTCCACATGTCTACATCAGGTGTCTCATGACCTCCACATGTCTACATCACGTGTCTCATGACCTCCACATGTCTACATCACGTGTCTCATGACCTCCACATGTCTACATCACGTGTCTCATGACCTCCACATGTCTACATTACGTGTCTCATGACCTCCACATGTCTACATCACATGTCTCATGACCTCCATATGTCTCCATCACCTGTCTCATGACCTCCACATGTCTGTTGTAAATGGTTGTGTGTTATCGGAAATAAGTAATATCACTGCATGTGATGTGTTGCTGCATGGGAGGTGTCACACGGGAAGGTGCTGGAAGGTGTAACTTGAGCGCAGGGAGGAACCGTATGACCCGCTTACCTGGGAACGCTGGCGAGATAGGTGACCAGGCGGCGCAGGTCCTCCTGCCGTATCCTGTCATGGTTGCTGCGTGCTGGGAAGGTCAGGATGGGGCCTCCACGCTTATCACGACCTCCTGCATGCGGCGACAGAAATCACGTGAAAATCCAATAGCAGGAATCACTCGTCACATGCTCAGCACCGGCAGCGCCACGACCGGTTATTCAAAAATGATTTATATATTATACATTAAATCCAAAAAATTACAATAAAATGTGATGTGGAACAAGAGCAAAATATCTTATTATAGCGAGAGATATAGCGTTTACACGAGATTTAGAAACCCACCCACCCCGAATAAATGGAGGAGCCCTAAAAATACACCTACCCACCCCGAATAAATGGAGGAGCCCTAAAAATACACCCACCGACCCCGAATAAATGGAGGAGCCCTAAAAATACACCCACCGACCCCGAATAAATGGAGGAACCCCGATAAAAAGACACCCGCACACCCAGAATATATGGAGGAACCCCTAAAAAGACACCCACACACCCTGAATATATGGAGGAACCCCTAAAAACACACCCTGAGTATATGGAGGAGCCCCTAAACATACACCCGCACACCCAGAATATATGGAGGAACCCCTAAAAAGACACCCGCACACCCTGAATATATGGAGGAACCCCTAAAAAGACGCCCTGAATATATGGAGGAGCCCCTAAAAAGACACCCGCAAACCCTGAATATATGGAGAAACCCCTAAAAACACACACACACCCTGAATATATGGAGGAGCCCCTAAAAACACACCCACACAACCTGAATATATGTAGGAACCCCTAAAAACACGCCCGCACACCCTGAATATATGGAGGAGCCCCTAAAAACACCCGCACACCCTGAATATATGGAGGAACCCCTAAAAAGACACCCACACACCCTGAATATATGGAGGAGCCCCTAAAAACACACACACACCCTGAATATATGGAGGAACCCCTAAAAAGACACCAGCACACCCTGAATATATGGAGGAACCCCTAAAAAGACACCCGCACACCCTGAATATATGGAGGAGCCCCTAAAAAGACACCCGCACACCCTGAATATATGGAGGAACCCCTAAAAAGACACCCGCACACCCTGAATATATGGAGGAACCCCTAAAAACACACCCTGAATATATGAAGGAGCCCCTAAAAGACACCCGCACACCCTGAATATATGGAGGAAACCCTAAAAAGATACCCGCACACCCTGAATATATGGAGGAGCCCCTAAAAACACACCCTGAATATATGAAGGAGCCTCTAAAAACACACCCTGAATATATGAAGGAGCCCCTAAAAGACAGCCGCACATATTACATCATGAATATATATGAAGGAGCCCATGGGCCTTTTATTTTCCTTTTTCTTGACGCGTCGATGTTGATATAGATAAAGTCTGTTTAATAATCATTTATAAAACAAACAAAATGTCCGTCTATAAATAAACATAACGCGTTTTTCCCGCAGCGTGCAATTCACGCCTCCTTTTGTACAAATCAAACATTCGATTGTTTCCTATTTTTAGTCGTTTCTGAGTGACTATTTTTAGGATTTGTTGGCCGCGTGCCAATTCCCAGACGTCGGAACCCAAATCTTTTCCTCTCTGTAAGAAAGCGGCGTTACGCTGATTAGTTCCTCCAGCGCTGCGCCAGAATACCCCTTATTTGATTTATTCCCCTGCTTCGCCCACAAAGCTTTACGTTCCCCTGCGGTCAGTGAAAGACAACGCAGCGGCCGCCGCCACCACCGCCTGATCTCTGCGATCACTCTGAACCACGGCCCGGTAATGGGTTTATCCAATATAAGAGCGCCAGTCGCTTTCCGCCAGAAATCCATGCGTTTCGCAACAAAATCTCCTTCAGCACCGGCCGATTCCAACCAGATGTCAATTTAGCGCCCCCCCCCCTTTACTTATATTTTATTAAAATAATCCCAGCTGGATAATTCAATAACCGGAGAGCGCGCCGCGATCCGAACCCATTGTTAGCGAATGATCAGCCCCTGCGGTGAATTCCTGCACTGGTTTTAATGGGATTAAATAAAACCCATTCTTCTCTGCGTGAGATCATTTATGATGGATTTTTTTTCCGCCTGAAATCAGCCATCATACCAAAACAACACACCGTTTAGTGGGTGAGCCCCGCAGACTGGATGCTCTCACTGTGCAGCGAGTCATAGAGGTTTAGGCCAGAAAGATGAGGTCACTGCGTCCCATGAGGTTTCTGACCTGCGCGTCCTCAGACTGACACAATGTGAATTAATTCCGGGTAGAAAATGAGAATTTCTGTAAACTATTCCAAGAATTCGCTAAAAATCTCACAGGAAATAAAACATTGCTCGCTTAGGGCCGGATTTATAATTAGGCAGAGTAGGCATGAACCTACAGACACCCCCATGGAGGGCCCCTCACTCTGTAACACCAGGAAAGATAAATACATTTCATTAGTTTTACAGAGAAAAGTACAGTAATCCCTTGTGACGAGTAAAAAGCATATAAAGGGAAAATAAACTGCAATATATTTCCATGTTTTTTTCTACAGGGTTATTCAGAGAGAGGTGAAAACCAGGAGAATGACTGGAGAAGTGAAAAGTCGAAGTCAAAGAAAGCCATTTATCTCACTTTCCAAATCAGCTATTTGGTCTGGATTGTTCTATTCTCCTGCCAATTCTCCTGGTTTTCACCTCTCTCTGAATAACCCTGCTAGTTTTACAGATAAAGGCGCCCCCCCCCCCCCCGTGACCGGCATGTTTCTCTATTAAACATTTTTTAAACTATATCCTTTTTCTTAACAGAATTTATTTTCTTCCTCGATGATCGGCTCCTTTCTCCAAAAAAACATTGTATTTGCCCCAAAACAAAATTATAAAAGGCATTCTCCTAATTTGTAGCATTTTTTTTTGGGGGGGGGGTGGACCGCACCAGATTTTTGTACCGAGGCTCCTGAGATGTAAATCTGACGCGTGCACCCATTATTTACTCACACAGGAATGTTTCCCGAATTCCATAAATAATCTCTGTTTTAGTTTTTAGGGATCATTCTCCTTATTCCCTTTGTTTGCAGGTGATTTCCGGCGCATTCTGGGGGGGGGGCATCACTGGCTCGTGTTGGGTTAAATCTCCAGCTGCCTGTGTTGGGCCCAGCACTGGTTGGGTTAAACGCAGCGGCGAGGACCCGTTGGGTATAAAGTGATCTGGATCAGAGCGTTTAATCCGCCTGGCAGAAGCCGGTAAAGTGCGCAGTGCGGCGGGATTAGCAGATGATCGCAGATTACAGTGAGTTATTTAACCACCACGGACAGATAATCCCTGGGTGTGCGGCTCCTGCACCAGCCACGACACTAACCTCCATGTAACCCCTGAGCTCCTGTCACTACACCCTGCTACGGGCACACTTTATACCCACTGCCCATACACACCCAGGACTGGCACTGCCCCTGCTTTAACACAGGTGAGTTTATCCCCAGCTTATTCTGTAAAACCACTGAGCGCCGCAGATACGGCCCCTGCCTGCAAACCAAATCAGGCCAGGCTACAGCTCCTGAGGACAGCAGAGTACAAGCACATTCAGATTGTAACTCCACCCAGGAGCCCTGCCAATCATTGTGTGACTCCACCCAGGAGCCCCGCCAATCATTGTGTGACTCCACCCAGGGGCCCCACCAATCAGGGTGTGACTCCACCCAGGAGCCCCGCCAATCATTGTGTGACTCCACCCAGGAGCCCTGCCAATCATTGTGTGACTCCACCCAGGAGCCCCGCCAATCATTGTGTGACTCCACCCAGGAGCCCCGCCAATCATTGTGTGACTCCACCCAGGAGCCCCGCCAATCATTGTGTGACTCCACCCAGGAGCCCTGCCAATCATTGTGTGACTCCACCCAGGAGCCCCGCCAATCATTGTGTGACTCCACCCAGGAGCCCCGCCAATCATTGTGTGACTCCACCCAGGAGCCCCGCCAATCATTGTGTGACTCCACCCAGGAGCCCCGCCAATCATTGTGTGACTCCACCCAGGAGCCCCGCCAATCATTGTGTGACTCCACCCAGGAGCCCTGCCAATCATTGTGTGACTCCACCCAGGAGCCCAGCCAATCATTGTGTGACTCCACCCAGGAGCCCCGCCAATCATTGTGTGACTCCACCCAGGAGCCCCGCCAATCATTGTGTGACTCCACCCAGGAGCCCTGACAATCACTGAAACTACACTCAGGAGCCCCGCCAATCAGGAAATCAGGAAGTGACTCCACACAGGGGCCCCACCAATCAGGGTGTGACTCCACCCAGGGGCCCCACCAATCAGGGTGTGACTCCACCCAGGGGCCCCGCCAATCAGGGAGTGACTCCACCCAGGGGCCCCGCCAATCAGGGAGTGACTCCACCCAGGAGCCCCGCCAATCAGGGAGTGACTCCACCCAGGAGTCCCGCCAATCAGGGAGTGACTCCACCCAGGAGTCCCGCCAATCAGGGAGTGACTCCACCCAGGAGCCCCGCCAATCAGGGAGTGACTCCACCCAGGAGCCCCGCCAATCAGGGAGTGACTCCACCCAGGAGCCCCGCCAATCAGGGAGTAACCACCCAGAAGCTGTCAGTGTGTAACTCCACCCAGGAGCCCTGCCATTTGTGTAATTCCACCCAGAAGCTGTCAATCATCATGATTGTCCACCCAGTAGTCCTGTTAATCAGTGTCTACATATAACATATAGTCGCTGATCGATGACATCACAGCGTGCATCTCAGGGAGGATTTTTACACCATGGATTTTCTTTATGGATAGGTCGTGGGGTATATAGGGATGAGTGGCAGCCCAGGCCAGGGAGTCCGTCACAGTGGGCAGGGGTATTACTCCCCGGATACTCCTTGGCGAAAGAATCACCTGTCACCCTGCAGGATCAGATACAACCCTTTAATGCGAGCGAGGACAACGTATCAGCGCAATACATGAGCCTTTATATACAGTGCTTGATATTGCTAAAGACTCCTGTATCTTGTATCTCATTTGCTATGACCAGAGCCGGCGCTGCGTTTGTGTCATCGGTCTCTGGTTACTTAACACCCATAATGCGTGTTTCACGTGAAAAGGGATGAGGCCGTACCTGACACGAAGGCCACCTTCTCCTTCAGGATAGGCAGAACATCTGTCGCTTTCAGTCCATCATTCCTGAAGGATCCTGGGAAGAGAAAAGCGACAGATTTAACCCTTCATTTCCAGGAAACACATTCATTAATCAAACGCATGGACAAGAATGGATCGTTTTGGCAAATCAATGGAAACGGTTTATTGTGTCAGAGTGAGGAGAATCCACCAATCAGAAAAGGCTGCAACTCGGTCTCACAAGCCTCGCTGCAGGCCGGACACTAGACGGGGCGGATGGCATGAACCCCGACACATATCCTGGCATGTCATAAGTGTCCTAGAACATACCGTGACAATCCCTGGCATGAATCCTGGCACATACAACAGCACATATCCTGGCACACACCATAGCATGCATCCTGGCACATACCACGGGACATATCTTGTACTTTTCCAAAATATCATACCCACTACACAACGTGCCCATGTACCCAAAAATATCATACTTACTACAAAGTGTGATCTTGCATCCCAAAATGTCATGCCTACTGCCCTGTGTGATCCTATACCCCAATATCCCGTAGCCAGTGACCTGCATGACCCTGCACCCCAATGTCTTATACCCGTTATCCGGTGTAACCCTGCACCCCAATGTCTTATACCCGCTGCCCTGTGTGACCCTGCACCCCAATGTCTTATACCCGCTGCCCTGTGTGACCCTGCACCCCAATGTCTTATACCCGCTGCCCTGTGTGACCCTGCACCCCAATGTCTTATACCCGCTGCCCTGTGTGACCCTGCACCCCAATGTCTTATACCCGTTATCCGGTGTAACCCTGCACCCCAATGTCTTATACCCGTTATCCGGTGTAACCCTGCACCCCAATGTCTTATACCCGTTATCCGGTGTAACCCTGCACCCCAATGTCTTATACCCGTTATCCGGTGTAACCCTGCACCCCAATGTCTTATACCCGCTGCCCTGTGTGACCTTGCACCCCAATGTCTTATACCCGCTGCCCTGTGTGACCCTGCACCCCAATGTCTTATACCCGTTATCCGGTGTAACCATGCACCCCAATGTCTTATACCCGTTATCCGGTGCAACCCTGCACCCCAATGTCTTATACCCGTTATCCGGTGTAACCATGCACCCCAATGTCTTATACCCGTTATCCGGTGTAACCCTGCACCCCAATGTCTTATACCCGTTATCCGGTGTAACCATGCACCCCAATGTCTTATACCCGTTATCCGGTGTAACCATGCACCCCAATGTCTTATACCCGTTATCCGGTGTAACCCTGCACCCCAATGTATTATACCCGCTGCCCTGTGTGTCCCTGCACCCCAATGTCTTATACCCATTATCCGGTGTAACCCTGCACCCCAATGTATTATACCCGCTGCCCTGTGTGTCCCTGCACCCCAATGTCTTATACCCATTATCCGGTGTAACCATGCACCCCAATGTCTTATACCCGTTATCCGGTGTAACCCTGCACCCCAATGATTTATACCCGTTATCCGGTGTAACCCTGCACCCCAATGTCTTATACCCGTTATCCGGTGTAACCCTGCACCCCAATGTCTTATACCCGTTATCCGGTGTAGCCCTGCACCCCAATGTCTTATACCCGCTGCCCTGTGTGTCCCTGCACCAGAACATTCCCAATGCACTGGACTGTGATGTACCATCTGCTGTACCCCAAAACACGCAGGATTGTGATGTACCATCTGCTGTACCCCAAATTCTCCCATCATTACTTTGTGTGCCCATGGGAATCACACATGGTGCTGTGTGTCTCAGGGCGCGTGTCACATTTCGGCATCAGGGGTTACATTGGCAGATGGATGGCACCATGTCTCCATGGACATTGTGGGGTTACTGGAGTATTAACCCATTCCTTGCCAATGGGTGACACGAGCCGATGAATTCATTCAATCAAACAATCAAGGGGAAGAGATTCGGCAACTGCTAAAAAACGAAGATAGAAATCTCTCCTTTACTGAAAACAATAATAACGACAATCAGGGTCTGAAGGAGTCTCTGTGCCGCACACCGTGCCACACGCAACGCGCCGCACGCCGCGCCTGATAAATATGGATTAGACAAATCAACTGGAGAGGGCCGGGAGGAGACGTCAGGTGGAGGATCTCGAGTGAAATCATTAATCTTTTCATCATAACGTTTATCAGCGCTTCATGGCTCCTCATTTAGCTCCCTAACCGCGTCATGCCGCGCCGGTAACCCCCAACACACACCCTGTGCCACCGGCCCCTCTGTGAAGGATCTGATTTTATGCACCCAGCTGCGGGCTCCATGGACCCAGAAAAGCAGGATAGGTGCACTGGGCGTGACCTTAGACTCAGTGGGACTCCAATTCAAAGGATGGTGTGACCCTCATTATTCGTTACCCAGCATGCACAGGGGAATCATTCGCCAGACTGGGAACCAAGACAACATTTTAAAGAGTCCAGCTCTGGTTCTGCATAAATCCCAATATAAAAGCCCCGAAAGAGGGAGATGACGGGCTGCAAGGGGCGGAGACAGGGTGACAGGAGGGGTGGAGTCAGGATGGGGCAATGGGCGGGGTCATGCAGCAGCACTGGATTCACATCCTATACTATAATCCTATACTATAATAGAGTAAGGCTTGGCGTGTCCGTCGCCAAGCCTTACTCTGCGCATGCACGCGCAACCAGCGGCGGTTGGCTGCTCGCGCATGCAACCGCCGCGGCACGAGCCGGCTGTGCGCTCGCCGCGGCAGTTACAAGATGCACACAGCAGCCGGGCAGAGGCTGCGCTCGCAGCCTCTACCCGGCTGCCGCGCGCATCCAACCCCTGAGCGGCGAAGGGAAAGTTCCCTCGCTTCCGCTCTTTGAAGGACCCAAGCCGCGGTCACGTGGGAGTCCCACGTGACCGCGGCTTGGGTCCTTCAACGAGCGGAAGCAGGTAAACTTTCCCTTCGCCGCTCGGGAAGGTAAGTATGGAGACGGAGCTCATGGGGCGGCTGTCCGAATGCCGATAGAGCATTCGAACAGCCGCCCCATGTCTGGTCTGGGGTCTGGGCTGGGGAGCAATATCCACGAGCTGGGGCAGTATATCCACAATAGACTGCCCTCTGGTAAGACTTTCCACCTTGTGAACTAATAACAGCTCACAAGGCGCCGTGCAGTGCGTGCGTAATAGCCAGTGTTGTCAGACTGGCATCACAGAATGGGTTAAACTTAGGGATGCACCAATACCATTTTTTTAAGACCGAGTACAAGTACCGATACTTTTTAAAAGTACTCACTGATACCGAGTACCGATACTTTTATTTAATGTCATGTGACCGCATTTCAATAAGAACAGACCTCATAATATGCCCCCAGCTCACACATTGCCCAAGCTCACACATTGCCCAAGCTCACACATTGCCCAAGCTCACACATTTAATCTTTTTTATTAAATTGAATAAATGAAGAGGACACGGCGCAATGTTTACAATTTATTAAACACATTCAGTTAATGCAGAAACGGCAGATTTGGCTTTTTTCACAACTTTAAATTTACTGAATATCGGCCAGAAAGGCAGCAGATAAATCGGCATCAGTCAGAAAGGCAGCGGATAAATCAGTATCGGCCAGAAAGGAAGCGGATAAATCGGCATCAGTCAGAAAGGCAGCGGATAAATCAGTATTGGCCAGAAAGGAAGCGGATAAATCGGCATCAGTCACAAAGGCAGCAGATAAATCAGCATCGGCCAGAAAGGCAGCGGATAAATCGGCATCAGTCAGAAAGGCAGCGGATAAATCGGCATCAGTCACAAAGGCAGCGGATAAATCGGCATCAGTCACAAAGGCAGCGGATAAATCAGCATCGGCCAGAAAGGCAGCGGATAAATCGGCATCAGTCACAAAGGCAGCGGATAAATCGGCATCAGTCACAAAGGCAGCGGATAAATCGGCATCAGTCACAAAGGCAGCGGATAAATCAGCATCGGCCAGAAAGGCAGCGGATAAATCAGTATTGGCCAGAAAGGAAGCGGATAAATCGGCATCAGTCACAAAGGCAGCGGATAAATCGGCATCGGCCACAAAGGCAGCGGATAAATCGGCATCAGTCACAAAGGCAGCGGATAAATCTGCATCAGTCACAAAGGCAGCGGATAAATCAACATCGGCCAGAAAGGCAGCGGATAAATCAGTATTGGCCAGAAAGGAA
Organism: Leptobrachium leishanense; assembly: GCA_009667805.1. NCBI lineage: Eukaryota > Metazoa > Chordata > Amphibia > Anura > Megophryidae > Leptobrachium > Leptobrachium leishanense. The sequence continues at coordinate 3,820,599 of CM019069.1, read as the reverse complement.
GCGGATAAATCGGCATCAGTCACAATTAGGCAGCGGATAAATCAGCATCGGCCACAAAGGCAGCGGATAAATCGGCATCAGTCAGAAAGGCAGCGGATAAATCAGTATTGGCCAGAAAGGAAGCGGATAAATCGGCATCAGTCACAAAGGCAGCGGATAAATCAGTATCGGCCAGAAAGGCTGCAGATAAATCAGTATCGGCCAGAAAGGCAGCGGATAAATCGGTACCAGTCACAAAGGCAGCAAATAATCGTTATCGCCTGAAGAAATGATATTGGTCTATCCCTAGTCTGAATCTGTGCAATGAGCAAAGAAGTCATTAATTTATGACATTTCTCCAATCAGTATCTGACGTGGCACCTACAACCGGCTCTGTCACTGCACCAATTAACCCTTTATCTGCTGCTTTACATTACATATTAGAGAGGTCACATCGCCACACGGCTGCCACGTTATAAACCTATATCCTGGATATTCATGTCCTCTGAACACGGCGGAGCGAGGTTGCGGCGCTCCCGATGCGCAGGAATGAACTCTGGCCGTGTTTCCAGCACGTTTCTGGGCGAGTGCTCTGTTTTCTAATTTATAAATTACTGCTTTACAAAAACATTTGTATTTACATTCAAATAATTCCAACCAGGCGGCGGCCAGGCTCCGATTTCACCAAATACAGGCAGCGCCAAGAGGGCAGGCTCATACAGCCCAGCAGAGTCCCAGCTGAGAGTCCACCGAGTCCCGGCTGAGAGTCCGCCGAGTCCCGGCTGAGCGTCCGCCGAGTCCCGCCTGAGCGTCCGCCGAGTCCCGCCTGAGCGTCCGCCGAGTCCCGCCTGAGCGTCCGCCGAGTCCCGCCTGAGCGTCCGCCGAGTCCCGGCTGAGCGTCCGCCGAGTCCCGGCTGAGCGTCAGCCGTGTCCCGGCTGAGCGTCCGCGGGGTCCCGGCTGAGCGTCCGCTGGGTCCCGGTTGAGTGTCCGCTGAGTCCCGGCTGAATGTGTCCGCTGAGTCCGAACTGAGTGTCCGCTGAGTCCCGACTGGGGGCCCTATTACATTCTGCACGCAAAAACACACGCACAACTCGTGAATTTTTGCGTGCAGCGTTGAACGTTAACGCGTGTAAATTAACGCTGGTATTACAATCCTGGTGCATTTTTCATCCGTCGAGCAATAACGCGCAAAAACGCTGCACACAGAAATCAGTGTGCAGACTGTTTTTTTTTTCACGTGATTCAGCCAATCAGAATTAAGAACCACAGTTGTCTCACGTTCAGTTTTTGCGCCTGTCAAAGTCAATCTGCGCATATATGCTGCAGCAATAATAAATGAGCACACAACTTCTCCATTTTATTGGTTTGGGTATGTGTAGAATGTGTAACTATACTTTGGGTTCAGCCAGGTTGATAGAATTTGCCATTAACACCAGCTTTCAGGAGTCGCTAAAATTATGCACGCAAAGGCTGTGCGTTACAAACTGCGCATAGATTGTAATACCATCCGCGTACCAGCGCACAAACGCATTTGTGCTCACAATGTTCAGTATAGGACGCGCAAAGTACAGTAAGTACGCACAGGTTCACCCGCGGTAGACATATACGCACGTTTGTTGCGCTGACATTGAAAGGGTTTTGCCCCTCGCGTTACTGCGTTTTTGCGCACGCGTTAACATTTGCATGAAGATTGTAATAGGGCCCTGAGTGTCCGCTGGGTCCCGGCTCAGGGTCCGCTGGGTCCCGGCTGAGTGTCCGCTGAGTGTCCCCTGGGTCCCCACTGAGCGTCCGCTGGGTCCCGCCAGACACCGATTACGCGCAGCTTCCATCTGAATGTCTGAAATGTTTTGCCGCTGGATCGGGTATAAATAGTTCAGACGCGATTCTCAGATTGCAGGATCCGTAATACACATGTTTTGAGGCCGGGTTCCTCTGACATACCGATACGTTTACCCAAGCTTAACGTGCAAAATGCAACTCGAGCAATGGGGTGTGCGCCCCCAGCACACTGGTCCCCTTGGAGAGAATATGTAGGGAACCCATCAGCCAGGCTCAGACAGGGACAGAACCCGGCAGACACGCACTGGCGAGAACAGAACTCATCAGACACGCTCTGACAGGGACAGAACCCAGCAGCCAGTCTCCATCATGGACGGAAGCCATGCGATCCAGACAGGACACAACATTCCCTCGTTCTCTAGTCCTCTTCCAGAAGAACCGGATTTGCAATAATTGCTTGCGAGGAGACAATCAGCTTGTGATTACGATTCCCCCGCACTGCTCGCAGAGTGCGATGGTCTGGGAGAACGGGGGGGGGATCATCCTTGGAACCCTTCATGTGCCACCTGGGAGGAGGCTTTATAGTGGCAGCAATATCCCCCATTCCTTCAGGGTGGTTAGCCCCCCATTCATTCAGGGTGGTTAGCCCCCCCATTCATTCAGGGTGGTTAGCCCCCCCATTCATTCAGGGTGGTTAGCCCCCCCATTCATTCAGGGTGGTTAGCCCCCCCATTCTGTGTCAGGCCCCCATTCCGTGGCATGATAAGCCCCCCAATTCCTGGCTCGATTGGCCTAGGTGTAAGGACTGCATTAACCCGCCATCCTGTCGCATTGAACTTCGGGGATCTTTGTGCCGGGTCCCCATATCATTGCCGGCAGGCGTTGCACTGTGCGCATGTCCAAGTTAAAACCCATTAAACCCCGCATCCATCTGGCAGAAAATGTCAGGGTCTCCAGGCCCCGGCGCTGCTCACACAGATCCCTCTCTCTGTGTTTTGCTCAATCTTTGTCATTTTCTCATTTATTCTGCGTTTCCATGGAAACCAACCGAGCACGGCGGCGGCAGATAAAAGGCGCAGTAAATGGAGGTTGTTTTTCATGCCTGGCCGGGGACGCCTTGCAATAAGCTCTTAAAGCCGCATGCCACCGATACACTGCAAGGTATCCCCAGCATATCAACATGTACAGCATATACCCAACCCATGCCCAGCACCACTCGCAGAGCCTGACACCACTCGCGGGGCCTGTACCACTCGCGGGGCCTGTACCACTCGCGGGGCCTGTACCACTCGCGGGGCCTGTACCACTTTGCTGAGCCCACCATCAGTGACTGTAATGTGATATAAACTGCAAGTTATATGTGTGTGTAGGGTACTATACCAGTGTAGCGGAGGAGCCGCTGAATAAACCTCGGGTTAGTCTCACCGCACTAGGAAATAACTATACACCAGCACTGTTGTGGATTTTTATATATTATATTATATTCTTTACTGATCCCAATAAAGCAGCATTATGACGGAATGGGATGTTGTCCGCCTGCGGGTGTGCTCTATCTGCGTGCCCCGGCGCTTACCGCTGGCCCGACTACCGAGTGACGCGGCACTCGGCGTCTCGTGCGACCTGGCGTGACCCTGGGGAAGGGTTAGCGGGCGGTGGAGGGGACCCCTGCCTAGAACCAGCCCGACCACTGAGCCATACGGTACTCAGCGTCCCGAGCAGCTGGTTCACTGACCTTGTGGGGGTGGAGTACGTCTGCGGGCGGCCGGCCGATTTCGGGGATCGGATCTCTTCCGGCGGAATATTCGGATCTGATTGCGGAGGACTTTTCGGATCGTAGATGGATGCAGCTTCGGATCTTGCGGGATCGGCAGAGTATTCGGATCTTACCGCGGTCTCTTGCAATACCGAAGCGCGGTACACGGCCGCGCCCTTCGGATCGGATCTCGGGCTAATAGTCTGGGAACCGAACACCATACGCTGCGCCTCTGTCCTGATGCGAGATGCAGGCACAGAGCGCTCGGTTCGGTTCGGATCGTCTTGGACACCGTACCCTGAGACCGCGGGGGATGCTCAGATGATGAAGTACGGTGGAGAAATAAAGACATCAGTCGAGGCTGGATGCACTGCTAAATCTGGCTTTATTATTCACAGCTCAGGCATTTATCAACTTCACACAAATTACAATACAATGGGAATCCCTGCCCGCCCTCACAGGACCCATTGGCCGTTACAGTTCGGGGAGTCGCCGATTCGGACCGGATGGTCCGAATCGGCCATTTTACGATTCGAACCGGATGGTTCGAATCGGCCATTTTACGATTCGAACCGGATGGTTCGAATCGGCCATTTTACGATTCGAAGAATCTGATAACGGCCTCGAGGCAATCGGAAAATGGCGGCGGGCAAGGCAGACAAAGGGAATACATTTCACAACACAAACGGGGACACTTTTACACCACACATAACCACATCTAAATAAACGAAATAAACGTACTTTAAAACTCCGTGCGTGCCACCGCACCTAATTGTCCATGGCCATATCACTGTCATTGTGCACCGCCCCTGGCTGAGGGTGCTGAGCCATTCCGTGACAAGCATATATTACGCATATACGATATTTGAATGACAAGAATTTGTAATGCGGCAAAAACACGCGGCGGTAAAAGAAACGGTTAACCCTCTCAGTTCTGGAGTGTAAGTCCCGTGAATAATAGCTCAAAAATATATGTGTTTTGCTTAGGGTACCCGGGTACTGTATTCAACTGGCCAGTGAATGAGAGAAAACAATCTTCGACTAGTCACCGTTGGGGCCCTGTGAATTTAAACAATATTGCAGCGTGCGTTTCTGTATTGGAACTGCGGCCTGGAGGCCTCTCACCAATCCAATGAACAAAACTGTCCTGCTCTCGATCACAAGATCTTCTCCGCTATGTACTGGCTACTGAATCTGCTCTCAGCTTGCCCAATCTCCGCAACTGGAACACCGATCCGCTGCCTGCACTCCCAATCGATCAGCGCAGCCTCCTAACACGGGGTCCTGCCGGAACTAGCTTTTCCTCCAGACCTCTCAGCGCTGCACAGGTAGGTCTCAATGCGGTTACTGTCCCGATCTCCAGCACCCGTAAGACAGCGTCTGTACTCCGGCCTGGTTGCGATCCCTGACAGCTCCAACGTGCGTCCTCCACCTTTCACTGCTCCACTCACTCTGCTTCTGCCTTGCATGAGGCTGCTGATCTTTCCTCTTCCTGTACCACCTCCTTCCTGTCCTCACGCAAAGGATGATGGTACATGTAGTTCGGTTTTTTCCAGCATAGTCTAACAATGTCTCTGTCTCCCTCTGGTGGCAGCAATAGTTCAATGCACCAGAATACAGTGTTTTTAAAGCAGCACTACACATGTCTTCCCATCTCACAGGGCTCTGCACACATTTTGTAGTGCTCTGTGCTCATTTTATAGTGCTCTGCGCAACTCACAGGCCTCTGCGCTTCTCACATTTTATAGTGCTCTGCACACCTCACAGGCCTCTGCGCTTCTCACATTTTATAGTGCTCTGCGCACCTCACAGGCCTCTGCGCTTCTCACATTTTATAGTGCTCTGCACACCTCACAGGCCTCTGCGCTTCTCACATTTTATAGTGCTCTGCGCACCTCACAGGCCTCTGCGCTTCTCACATTTTATAGTGCTCTGCACATCTCACAGGGCTCTGCACACATTTTATAGTGCTCTGCGCATCTCATAGGGTTCTGCCATGTTGGTATCATGAAGACAGATATTACTTAATGGCAGTGTGCAGCGCAGCCAGGACGAGCTCTGCTAGGTGATGGTGTTTGATAGGAGGCTCACAATGGGTCATACCATGGTAGGTAAATGGCGGGGGAGTACACAGACAGGACCACCCTCCGCAAAGTGATGAAATGAACGGCAGAAACCCATGGCCCCAAACAATGAAACCCATTAAAAGGACATGAAGATCTACCCGCCTGGCTAATGGGAAGCCCGGGCCACGTTGTAACACGCGTAGCGCAGCCTGTGCCGTAATTACGGCGTGAGGGCCACAGCGGCTGATGAATTTGTCGGTTCCCCCTTAGCACGGCCCAGACCCATGTTTCTTCTTTCCTCGTCATAAACAGATGACAATCCTGCGATCTGAGGTCACATGTGACTTTGCTGCGTGAGGACATCCTACGGGTGATAAAATGGAATGACATAATGACCCTGAAATAATTCTGACATCATCAGCCAAAATGCTGACCTCATGCTGATCACGTTACTGGCTGTGAGATGGCTGAAGCAGCTCCAAGATCACCGGTCAGCTCCGGGATGGCCTGTAATGTGATCCTGTTTGTGCTGGGCAGACGCTCCATCCTGGAGGAGACACACAATATGTCAGGTGTCACACGGGAACCAAGCGCCATGCGTTCATTGGTCATGAAATAGTTGGGTTAATTACTCTCAGAACTGATAGGCCAGCAGGGGTTAAAAGACAAGAGTTCCCATATTGATTGGTTTGGATGTGCTAGGATTTAAAACGCTCTACAATGATTGGTCTGGAGGAGTTGCGAGTCATAGCTCTCCATAATGATTGGTTGAAGGGATTAGGAGCCAAGAATCTTCATATCGATCGGTTTAGGAGACGTGACTCTCCATGCTGATTGGTCATGATTGGTGTAAGAACTGAGGCTCTGCATGCGATTGGTCGGGATGAATTTAGGAACTGAGGCTCTCCATACGATTGGTCGGGATGGATTTAGGAACTGAGGCTCTCCATACGATTGGTCGGGATGGATTTAGGAACTGAGGCGCTCCATACGATTGGTCGGGATAAATTTAGGAACTGAGGCTCTCCATACTATTGGTCGGGATGGATTTAGGAACTGAGGCGCTCCATACGATTGGTCGGGATGAATTTAGGAACTGAGGCTCTCCATACGATTGGTCGGGATGGATTTAGGAACTGAGGCGCTCCATACGATTGGCCGGGATGAATAGGAACTGAGGCTCTCCATGCGATTGGTTGGGATGGATTTAGGAACTGAGGCTCTCCATGCGATTGGTCGGGATGGATTTAGGAGTCGGGGAAAGTGACGTTCGCCGTGTCCCAGCACGGGAAGTAGTTTATGTGTAAAAAGGCTTCACTGAAAAAAGTAACACACTTTGTGTTCAAATGTAAATTTACTTTATCCGGATAAGGAAGCGGTGTGCCGGCTGTGCCGCAATAAAGGAAACCTCTCATACAGCTTGGCACTTTCCTCCAGATAAAATACAAAAGAGGCCGCCCCCACGGAGCCATTTTTACCTTATTCCCCATTGCGCTGAATCCGGTGATATCTGCGCCTCGGGAAGGTTAAAGGCGCTGACTTTTCTGCTTTCAAGCAAGTATGAACCCGATTTAATGGTCTTTATACAGACGTCACAGACTCAATATTACCACAAGGCTAACGCTCTGTGCGGTAAGCTGCCGCGGCACACTCAGTATCACAGTGTGGAGATCCTCCCGGGTCGCATAGAGAGCTTCAGGTGACCAGGAACCCAAGGAGAACGCGTCCAGTTCCTCGTCTTCTCAATATTCCACTGATTGCTAGTAATTAATGTGTTGTGCATCAATCAGGAAGGAGGTCAGAGCGGCGCCGGGTATAACAAGATGATCCAATTACAAAACCGCACTGTCCTGACCCACATTTCCAAAGATTTAATACTCTCTCGGCACAAAGTGGAGCATATGGCAATAAAACCATATCCCGGAGTAAAGGAACTGTGCAGGCTCCACAGCAGCCATACTGGATTAACCCCTGCAGTGCTGCATAATACAGGACAGATCTTTCTGATCAAATGGTCACAGTGGATCCAAATGCCAGTATCTGATGCTGAACCTGGCATAACCAAATTTTGACCTCTGCGCCAATCCGGTGCTTTAACCACAGCCAGTTATTATGCAGCGCCTGGCATCGCTACGCACTGACTCCTGCACCAATCCGGTGCTTTAACCACAGCCAGGTATTACGTAGCGCCCGGCATCGCCACACACTGACCCCTGCATCAATCCGGTGCTTCAGCCACAGCCGGATATTACAGCATCGCCACACACTGACCCCTGCACCAATCCGGTGCTTCAGCCACAGCCGGTTATTACAGCATCGCCACACACTGACCCCTGCACCAATCCGGTGCTTCAGCCACAGCCGGTTATTACAGCATCGCCGCACACTGACCCCTGCACCAATCTGGTGCTTTAACCACAGCTGGTTATTACAGCATCTGGTATCATGTCCTCATGCAGGAACGTGAAGGTGCAGCCTGGTCACATGTCTATAACCCAAAAACATACGTATGCTTAGAGCAAGGAAAACCCCAGACAGTGATTCACAAAAGCTGATTCTACACGCTACAAAAATGCACAGTGTCACAGACACAATGTAATGGTGTCACGTACGAACAATGTGTCGCTGTCTCACACACACACACATCAGTGTCACACACATTGTATCACTGCCAAATATGCACAATGTATCGGTGTCACACACATCATATCACTGCCAAATATGCACAATGTATCGGTGTCACACACATCATATCACTGCCAAATATGCACAATGTATCGGTGTCACACACATCATATCACTGCCAAATATGCACAATGTATCGGTGTCACACACATCATATCACTGCCAAATATGCACAATGTATCGGTGTCACACACATCATATCACTGCCAAATATGCACAATGTATCAGTGTCACACACATTGTATCACTGTCAAATATACACAATGTATCAGTGTCACACATAATATCACTGCCAAATATGCACAATGTATCAGTGTCACACATAATATCACTGCCAAATATACACAATGTATCAGTGTCACACACATAATATCACTGCCAAATATGCACAATGTATCAGTGTCACACAATGCGCTGAGTATCTGTGTCACACAATGTGCTGGTGTCGCCCACTGAATGGTGTCCTTTCCGCCCTGTTACCCTTGCCGGAGCCGGCAGCGCTGGTGCACCAGGACCGCCATTCATATCTCGTCCGTGCGAGTCATGCGGGATAATTGAATAAATCAGATTATTGGCCGCAGGACCCGATCCTGTTATTCCGTCTCATAAACATCAAGCGTGCAATGAGAGCCGGAATGGGAGCTCACCACGCTGGCAAGATCCATACACGGAGGCCCATTAATTACCAAATATTACACAGTGGGCGCGGGGAGGGGGGGCAAGACTTTCAAAACACAACAAGCCAAATATCTCCTGGATCTGCCAGCAGGTACCATCACCATCCGGTGTTACACACCCTCACCATGGGCACGGGCAGCTAACACAATGAACAGGTCATGGCTCCCGGCACATAGTTCCTGGTGCAACACTCACCAACACGTGCCCTCAGCAAAACCCACTGCTAAGTGAATAAGCCCCAATCTCCAGACTAAGAGCCACGTTACATTCCTAGCGTTAAAACACGTGCGCTAGGGAGGAAAAACGGCACTTACAATTTTCCCCGCTTGCGTCCGCGTTTTAACGCTAGATTACAATGCAGGCGCAAAAAATGCTGCCTGCATTGTTTGCGGGCTTTAACCCCCGGGATGCTCACGGCAGCGTTAAGCGCAGCTGCACGCATCCTCAGACTCCATTGAAGCAGACGCCGGCGGTCACATGACCAGCCGGATCTCGCCTTGTGTAGTGATACGCAGGGGCAGGGCCAGATTAACATAGGGGCTGATGGAGCAACAGCTCCAGGCCCATGCCCCAGAAGAGGCCCAGAGAAAAAATAACAATGTCTGCATTGATGGACATTTGGACCCCAATATCTCCAACACCATAGAAGCTATAGGATCATGTGAGGTATCACTGGAAAGGCCAGAGCATGGCCTCTCCAATGATATCAGACATGACCAGGTTTTATGTAACAATAAAAAATAAAATATATATTTTTTTATTTTTTCTTTCTAACACAGCAATACTTTTCACTTTTCAATTATAAATTGAACAATGATGCTGCAGTAACTAACCATCTCAAGTGTGGAGGTGATGGCACGATCCGTTATTACAAATTGTTACACCAAAAACCTAAACCGTCGCACTGCAGGAAAGTACACTGTGGGGGAAGGGACTTTCGAACCCTGCGTCACTAATCTTTACACCTCACAAGCTCAAGGGAGGTGTCATTGGACAGGTCAGCGTCTGGCCTTTACATTGATACCAAACCTGATCATGTAAAATCTAAAAGATAGGAAAACCCCCCCAAAAATGGATCTACTTATTTTAAGTTTCAATGCATTGGCATTGTCCATTTGTCACGTATAAAATGAGCAATACCACTGCCATTACTCACCTTCTCATTTCCCACGCTGGGAGCAAGGTCAGTGTTTTTTATACATATAGTCATATTATTCATAAAACACCATCCTCCAAAACACAAGGGAAATATTTAAGGCTAGGGTCAGACGAATGCATTTTTCACGTGCGTTTAGCCGCACGAAATCACGGCCGTGCTAGCAGCAAATGACGTCCAATGCCGGGGAACATACGACGAACGGCCGCACAAAAGTTCGTCCGTGCAACGCAAGTGGCCAACGAACGCATTTTTTCGAGAACGTCAAACCGCTACTACTGACGTACAGAGTGCGCTGCGTCCGCATAGCGGCGTGTTTGTGTGATTAGGAGACGTCAGACGCTGCTAATGTCCGACTAACATAACGTCCAGACACAAAAAGTGTTTTATTGACGATCCGTACAAAATCACGGACGAAAAGGCGCATCGTATGACCGCTATCACGTATTCCGTATGCGCTCGCTCGAACGCACTTTTTCACGGACAACGTGAAAAATGCGTTCGTCTGACCCTAGCCTAATTTGTTGGTTAAAATTTTATATTTTCTCAGAAAAATGCAGTAACAGGATCCCATTTCAATTTTTTTAACAATTCCCTATGGAATATATAACCACAAATGTTTGGATGATAAAATGTGAAAAAATAATTTTACACGCTGGAAATGATTGAAATCTGAATGTAAATTTACTTACACAGTATCTGCCTGGTTAGATAAACCCGTATCTGTAATATTAAATAACATAAAAATTTGCTTTCATTTCACTAAATTCCGAAAAAAGTCACCAAAATCTTCAGCTCCAGGCCCCTAGAGATCTTAATCCGGCCCTGCGCAGGGGGAGACTGGGGGGACTTTTCTCCCCAGTCTTTCCCTGCTCATGCCGGACTGAGGGGGTGGACAGAGCCACGGGACAGGAGGGGAGTATCTGCTCACTTTTTTAATTTTTTTGGCTGGTGTTAACGGATTCTGCAGAAGCGGAATCGGTTAACACCAAGTCCTGGCTCTGGTTGACTTTTTGTTAACCGCGGCCGGACGTTAATCAGCGCTGGGACTTTGTAATCCTAACGTTGATTAACACTTTGAGCTCCCCATGTTAAGTATAGGGAGCACAAAGTACAGTAACCTCGCGCTGAAAAGCACAAGATACCAAACGCTAACAGGTTACTTACGTTGGGTTACTTAACCCATTAGCGTATTGATTGAATAATGCGTTAACTACTTGGGCTAACGTTAACGCTCATACAGGTGAGCGCTAATGTTAGCACCAAGTATGTAATGTGGCCCAAAGGATTTTATATGCTCCACAAAAGTGAGAAACACATACTGGAGACACATGGAATCACCTTCCAGCAGGAGAGGTAAGGACTCATACAGAGGAGGCAAGGAATCACCTTCCAGCAGGAGAGGTAAGGACTCATACAGAGGAGGCAAGGAATCACCTTCCAGCAGGAGAGATAAGGACTCATACAGAGGAGGCAAGGAATCTCCTTCCAGCAGGGGAGGTAAGGACTCATACAGAGGAGGCAAGGAATCTCCTTCCAGCAGGGGAGGTAAGGACTCATACAGAGGAGGCATGGAATCACCTTCCAGCAGGGGAGGTAAGGACTCATACAGAGGAGGCAAGGAATCACCTTCCAGCAGGGGAGGTAAGGACTCATACAGAGGAGGCAAGGAATCTCCTTCCAGCAGGGGAGGTAAGGACTCATACAGAGGAGGCATGAAATCACCTTCCAGCAGGGGAGGTAAGGACTCATACAGAGGAGGCATGGAATCACCTTCCAGCAGGGGAGGTAAGGACTCATACAGAGGAGGCAAGGAATCACCTTCCAGCAGGGGAGGTAAGGACTCATACAGAGGAGGCATGGAATTACCTTCCAGCAGGAGAGATAAGGACTCATACAGAGGAGGCAAGGAATCTCCTTCCAGCAAGGGAGGTAAGGACTCATACAGAGGAGGCAAGGAATCACCTTCCAGCAGAGAGATAAGGACTCATACAGAGGAGGCAAGGAATCTCCTTCCAGCAAGGGAGGTAAGGACTCATACAGAGGAGGCAAGGAATCACCTTCCAGCAGGAGAGATAAGGACTCATACAGAGGAGGCAAGGAATCTCCTTCCAGCAAGGGAGGTAAGGACTCATACAGAGGAGGCAAGGAATCACCTTCCAGCAGGAGAGGTAAGGACTCATACAGAGGAGGCATGGAATCACCTTCCAGCAGGGGAGGTAAGGACTCATACAGAGGAGGCAAGGAATCACCTTCCAGCAGGGGAGGTAAGGACTCATACAGAGGAGGCAAGGAATCACCTTCCAGCAGGGGAGGTAAGGACTCATACAGAGGAGGCATGGACTCACCTTCCAGCAGGAGAGATAAGGACTCATACAGAGGAGGCATGGAATCACCTTCCAGCAGGGGAGGTAAGGACTCAATGGGTGCTCTTTCATTCGGGACACTGCGGCGTGCTCAATTTGCCAACCCTGCTTTGAATTCAGCATTCGCCGCCTAAGTGCGCCAAATCGATCTGCTGTACGCTGCTGCAAACCCGTCAAACGCATCTGACAGTCTGCCATACAGAACGCTGAACGACTCAGACCAGCTGCCGAACAGAAATTTCCAGTTTACAAAATAATGCATGAAAATGCCAATAAATAATATATGAATAACAATAAAAAGGTCTGTTACGAAACAATAATAATAATTTAAAAGAATGAAATCAAAAATTTCACCGGAAAACGCCTAACACATTTTTAGCCTTTTTACTGCAGATTAAAATAATAAACGGTTTATTAGATATTGCATTAAAACGGGAATATTATAAACCTATGGGATTCGTCTGATTAAGGCTAGGGTCAGACGAAAGCATTTTTCCCCGCGAACGTGAAAAAGTGCGTCCGAATGCATTGACATATTTTTTCACGGAATGCACAAAAACGGTCAGACGACGCGCATTTTCGGGCGTGATTTTGTATGGGTCGTCAATAAAACTCTTTTTGCGTCTGGACGTTATGTTGGCCGGACATTAGCAGCGTCTGACATCTCCTAATCACGCACACACGCCGCTATGCCGCAGCTGCGCACTCAGTACGTCAGTACTAGCGGTTCAGCGTTCTCAGAAAAATGCGTTCAAATTCCACTTGCGTTGCACGGCCGGACTTTTGTGCGGCCGTACTTCGTATATTGGCCGTCATTGCCCGTCATCTGCTGCTAGTGCGGCCATAATTATGTGCGCCAGAACGCACGTTAAAAGTGTGCTGGTCTGACCCCAGCCTAAACCTGTCGAATGGAACCACCAAACATCACGACATTTCACTGACATTTCTCTGCTGTTCAATGTGAATAGATTAACCATTGCTTCTCTATGGGGGATTTCACTGCCGCCGAACAGGCACCGTAATTCACTGCTGCCGAACAGGCACCATATTTCACTGCCGCCGAACAGGCACCGTATTTCACTGCCGCCGAACAGGCACCGTATTTCACTGCTGCCGAACAGACACCGTATTTCACTGCCGCCAAACAGCACCATATTTCACTGCCGCCAAACAGCACCATATTTCACTGCTGCCAAACAGCACTGTATTTCACTGCCGCTGAACAGGCACTGTATTTCACTGGCCATTCAGCAACATTTGGCAAACTACCTGCTTTCTGAATAGCCGAATAGCCACAAAGTTGCACCATACAGGGAAATTCACAGCTCAGTGCAATCCAGTAGCCAATTCAGCTCTCTTTGAATAACCCTTCAGTTTCAGCGGATCTTGGTTCTGTGGGTTCGGCCCCTGTGCTGGGTTGCCCAGGGCACGGCACAGCATGGGCAGGGAATGGGCACAGGTTGGTTGAGGACAGGCTCAGGTCGCAGCGAGACACAGGTCATTGTGCTCCTTGAAAGGCCCTGAACGGCAGCCAGTTCCCACCAGAACGACAAATGACAAGGCCGCAGTCCAGGATCAGCCCGTACAGTGCAATTCCCTGACTAACAGAGCCACCGGCTAACCAGGCTTTCCAAGTGCTCATCAACTACATACCCCATCATGCCCTGCCAGCCCTGAAGGAAGCCATACATTTTCTGAAGAGACATGTGTCTATAGATATAGGGGCTCAAAAACACTTACAGTTGCAAGAAAAAGTATGTGAACCCTTTGGGATTAGGTGGAGTTTTGCATGAATTGGTCATAAAATGTCTCTGATCTTCATCTAAGTCACAACAATTTGAAAAACACAGTCTGCTTAAAATAATACAACACAAACATTATATGTTTTCATGTTTTTATTGAACAGAACATGTAAACATTCACAGTGCAGGGTGAAAAAGTATGTGAACCTTTGGACTTAATAAATGGTTGACCCTCCTTTGGCAGCAATAACCTCAACCAAACATTTCCTGTAGTTACAGATCAGACCTGCACAACGATCTGGAGTAATTTTGGACCACTCCTCTTCACAAAACTGTTTCAGTGTAACAATATTCTTGGGATGTCTGGTGTGAATCGCTCTCTTAAGGTCATGCCACAGCATTTCAATGGGGTTGAGGTCAGGACTCTGACTGGGCCACTCCAGAAGGCGTATTTTGTTTTGTTGAAGCCATTCTTTTGTTGAATTACTTGTATGCTTTGGGTCATTGTCCGGTTGCATCACCCATCCTCTGCGGAGCTTCAGTTGGCGGACAGATGGTCTTACGTTTTCCTGCAAAATGTCTTGATAAACTCTGGAATTCATTTTTCCATCAATGACAACAATCCGTCCAGGCCCTGAGGCAGCAAAGCAGCCCCAAACCATGATGCTCCCTCCGCCATGTTTTACAGTGGGGATGAGGTTTTGATGTTGGTGTGCTCTGCCTTTTTTTCTCCACACATAGTGTTGTGTGTTTTTTCCAAACAACTCAATTTTGGTTTCATCTGTCCACAGAATATTTTGCCAGTAGTGCTGTGGAACATCCAGGTGCTCTTTTGCAAACGTCAAACGTGCTGCAATATTCTTTTTGGACAGCAATGGCTTCCTCCGTGGTGTCCTCCCATGTACTTCATTCTTAATGTTTTCCTTATTGTAGATGTGTCAACAAAAATGTTAGCATGTGCCAGAGATTTCTGTAAGTCTTTAGCTGACACTCTAGGATTCTTCTTTACCTCATTAAGCATTCTGCGCTGTGCTCTTGCAGTCATCTTTACCACGCCTAGGGAGAGTAGCAACAGTGCTGAACTTTCTCCATTTGTAGACCGTCTGTCTTACTGTGGACACATGAACATCAAGGCTTTTGGAGATACTTTTGTAACCCTTTCCAGCTTCATGCAAGTCAACAATTCTTGATCGTAGGTCTTCTGAGAGCTCTTTTCTGCGAGGCATGGTTCACATCAGGCATTGCTTCTTGAAACCAGTAAACCCAAAACTGGTGTGTGTTTTTAAAGGGCAGGACAGCTTTCAGCAACACATCCAATAATATCAAACTGATTGGACTCAAGGTTGGCTCACTCCTGGCTCCAATTAGCTCTTGGAGAAGTCATTAGGCTGGGGTTCACATACTTTTTCCACCCTGCACTGTGAATGTTTACATGTTCTGTTCAATAAACACATGAAAACATATAATGTTTGTGTTGTATTATTTTAAGCAGACTGTGTTTTTCAAATTGTTGTGACTTAGATGAAGATCAGAGCACATTTTATGACCAATTCATGCAAAACTCCACGTAATCCCAAAGGGTTCACATAATTTTTCTTGCAACTGTAACACTTTGTTACTATTTGCCAACAATCATGTACACACATTTCGCCTTATGCCACATACAGCCTGGGCTTTCCCCATGACCTGGCTCCTCTCTCCCCAGACTGGCTCCTAAGTCTTCTCTCAGTCCAATTATTGCCCACTTTCTTCCCGGCCTGCCTCCCAACCCTTCTCTTCCAAGCCTGCACACACTTCCACACAAGACTTTTGGGCATTTTCTCCTTTTAAACATCAAATTTGCCAGTATGTAAAGGGTTAAGAAGACTGACTGATCTCAGTATATAAAAAGTTAAGTGAGGTGACGGATCTCAGTATATGAAGGGTTAATCAAGGTGACATATCTCAGTAAATAAAAAGTTAAGCGGGGTGGCAGGCAGCTCTCAGTATATGAAGGATTAGGTGGGGTGGCTGACCGGTCTCTCAGTATAGAAAACATGCAAGGTGGCTGGCAGCCCTCAGTATATAACAGGTTAAGTTAGGCTAGAGTCAGAGGAACGCAGTATTAACGTGCGTTTAGTCTCACTTAATCACCGCCGTGCTAGCAGCAAATGACGACCAATGCCGGGCAGCATACGAAGAATGGCCGCACGGAAGTCCGGCCGCGCAACGCAAGTAGCAAACAAATGCATTTTTTCGAGAACGTCAAACCGCTAGTACGGACGTACAGAGTGCGCTGCGTCCGCATAGCGGCGTGTGTGCGTGATTAGGAGACGTCAGACGCTGCTCATGTCCGGCCAACATAACGTCCAGACGCAAAAAGTTTCCTGGTTTGGATCCGTAAAAAATCACTGCTGAGATTGCGCATCGTATGACCTATCGCGTATTCCGTGAAAAAATACGTCCATTCGTTCGGACGCACTTTTTGACGGTCGACGCGAAACATGCATTCGTCTGACCCTAGCCTAAGCAGGCTAAGTGTCGCTGGGTCGGTGAGACCCCGGCTGGATCTGAAAGCGGAGATTCAGTCAGATCTCACCGTCATCCCCCCCCCACTGCCCATCTGGATTCTAATAAGAGAGTGACTCCATCGGGGGGGGGCAGATGGATTACATCACACAACATGACATCACACAGCATGACATCAAATGTCCATTCTCTGGACTGACATGAAGAGAGAACGGGCAGTACCAGAACCAGTGTATATACCCGGCACTCTGACAACTGCACTAACAATGATATAGAAAGGGTAGTAGATACTGCCCCCACTGGGAGGCTATTCCATGTATCTACTACCCTTTCTATATCACTGTTACTGCCCCCACTGGGAGGCTATTCCATGTGTCTACTACCCTTTCTATATCACTGTTACTGCCCCCACTGGGAGGCTGTTCCATGTATCTACTACCCTTTCTATATCACTGTTACTGCTCCCACTGGGAAGCTATTCCATGTATCTACTACCCTTTCTATATCACTGTTACTGCTCCCACTGGGAGGATATTCCATGTATCTACTACCCTTTCTATATCACTGTTACTGCTCCCACTGGGAGGATATTCCATGTATCAAATATCCTTTCTATATCACTGTTACTGCCCTCACTGGGAGGCTATTCCATGTATCTACTACCCTTTCTATATCACTGTTACTGCTCCCACTGGGAGGATATTACATGTATCTACTACCCTTTCTATATCACTGTTACTGCTCCCACTGGGAGGCTATTCCATGTATCTACTACCCTTTCTATATCACTGTTACTGTCCCCACTGGGAGGCTATTCCATGTATCTACTACCCTTTCTATATCACTGTTACTGCCCCCACTGGGAGGCTATTCCATGTATCTACTACCCTTTCTATATCACTGTTACTGCTCCCACTGGGAGGCTATTCCATGTATCTACTACCCTTTCTATATCACTGTTACTGCTCCCACTGGGAGGCTATTCCATGTATCTACTACCCTTTCTATATCACTGTTACTGCTCCCACTGGGAGGCTATTCCATGTATCTACTACCCTTTCTATATCACTGTTACTGCTCCCACTGGGAGGATATTCCATGTATCAAATATCCTTTCTATATCACTGTTACTGCTCCCACTGGGGAGGATATTCCATGTATCTACTACCCTTTCTATATCACTGTTACTGCCCTCACTGGGAGGCTATTCCATGTATCTACTACCCTTTCTATATCACTATTACTGCTCCCACTGGGAGGCTATTCCATGTATCTACTACCCTTTCTATATCACTGTTACTGCTCCCACTGGGAGGATATTCCATGTATCAAATATCCTTTCTATATCACTGTTACTGCCCTCACTGGGAGGCTATTCCATGTATCTACTACCCTTTCTATATCACTGTTACTGCTCCCACTGGGAGGATATTCCATGAATCTTCTACCCTTTCTATATCACTGTTACTGCCCCTACTGGGAGGCTATTCCATGTATCTACTACCCTTTCTATATCACTGTTACTGCCCCACTGGGAGGCTATTCCATGTATCTACTACCCTTTCTATATCACTGTTACTGCCCCACTGGGAGGCTATTCCATGTGTCTACTACCCTTTCTATATCACTGTTACTGCCCCACTGGGAGGCTGTTCCATGTATCTACTACCCTTTCTATATCACTGTTACTGCTCCCACTGGGAGGATATTACATGTATCTACTACCCTTTCTATATCACTGTTACTGCTCCCACTGGGAGGTTATTCCCTGTATCTACTACCCTTTCTATATCACTGTTACTGCCCCTACTGGGAGGCTATTCCATGTATCTACTACCCTTTCTATATCACTGTTACTGCTCCCACTGGGAGGATATTCCATGTATCTACTACCCTTTCTATATCACTGTTACTGCTCCCACTGGGAGGATATTCCATGTATCAAATATCCTTTCTATATCACTGTTACTGCCCTCACTGGGAGGCTATTCCATGTATCTACTACCCTTTCTATATCACTGTTACTGCTCCCACTGGGAGGATATTACATGTATCTACTACCCTTTCTATATCACTGTTACTGCTCCCACTGGGAGGCTATTCCATGTATCTACTACCCTTTCTATATCACTGTTACTGTCCCCACTGGGAGGCTATTCCATGTATCTACTACCATTTATATATCACTGTTACTGCCCCACTGGGAGGCTATTCCATGTATCTACTACCCTTTCTATATCACTGTTACTGCTCCACTGGGAGGCTATTCCATGTATCTACTACCTTTCTATATCACTGTTACTGCTCCACTGGAAGGCTATTCCATGTATCTACTACCCTTTCTATATCACTGTTACTGCTCCCACTGGGAGGCTATTCCATGTATCTACTACCCTTCTATATCACTGTTACTGCTCCCACTGGGAGGCTATTCCATGTATCTACTACCCTTTCTATATCACTGTTACTGCCCCACTGGGAGGCTATTCCATGTATCTACTACCCTTTCAATATCACTGTTACTGTCCCCACTGGGAGGCTATTCCATGTATCTACTACCATTTATATATCACTGTTACTGCCCCCACTGGAGGCTATTCCATGTATCTACTACCCTTCTATATCACTGTTACTGCTCCCACTGGGAGGCTATTCCATGTATTACTACCCTTTCTATATCACTGTTACTGCTCCCACTGGAGGCTATTCCATGTATCTACTACCCTTTCTATATCACTGTTACTGCTCCCACTGGGAAGCTATTCCATGTATCTACTACCCTTTCTATATCACTGTTACTGCCCTCACTGGGAGGCTATTCCATGTATCTACTACCCTTTCTATATCACTGTTACTGCTCCCACTGGGAGGCTATTCCATGTATCTACTACCCTTTCTATATCACTGTACTGCTCCCACTGGGAGGATATTCCATGTATCAAATATCCTTTCTATATCACTGTTACTGCCCTCACTGGGAGGCTATTCCATGTATCTACTACCCTTTCTATATCACTGTTACTGCTCCCACTGGAGGATATTCCATGAATCTTCTACCCTTTCTATATCACTGTTACTGCCCCTACTGGGAGGCTATTCCATGTATCTACTACCCTTTCTATATCATTGTTACTGCCCCTACTGGGAGGCTATTCCATGTATCTACTACCCTTTCTATATCACTGTTACTGCTCCGACTGGGAGGATATTACATGTATCTACTACCCTTTCTATATCACTGTTACTGCTCCCACTGGGAGGTTATTCCCTGTATCTACTACCCTTTCTATATCACTGTTACTGCCCCTACTGGGAGGCTATTCCATGTATCTACTACCTTTCTATATCACTCACGAAATGAATAAAGAAGCTCCAGAGTCCACGATAGATT